>VWZF01005837.1:1511996-1620178 GCA_013396755.1 Sclerurus mexicanus | reverse complement strand
CATCGCCCTCTGTGCATCGCGCCCTGTCCATCGCGCTCCGTGCATCGCGGTCCTGCCGCGCTCGGCGCTCCGGGCGCGGGCGGTGTTCCTGCACCATCCGTGATGCTCTTGGAAAGCCTTTTAGGAGCTGAATATTGAGCACTGTTGTAGTGTAGGTACAGCTTCTGGGATAATGGGACCTGTAAACGTGAAAATTAAATGAATCTACATTTTGCCTCATTTTCAGGGGGAAAAGAAATTTGGACTTATTTAAGAGGGATTTGCTTTATGTTAAAGAATATTGTCAGATTCAATAAAATGCTTCAGATCCGTTTAGATATTTTACTATTCAAGATGGCATTTGAGCTTATGCTTAAGGCCAAATGCTCACTGAAATCCCTCATTTGAGAGGAGGTTAAGACCTTAAGATTTGTCTCGAATAGTGTTGCTTCTAGATGTGGTGAATTTCGCCCGGACAGAGGTACCGTAGACACAGGGGCAGATCCTCTGCTGTGTTCTCCAGCTGTGCTTACTCCAACGCACAGTAAGACAAGTGTTGCCCTTAGGAGCTTACAAGGAAAACAAATAAACAATAATAGAGAAATAGACAGCGAGGCGGAGTTTAATGTGTACACAGAATCTCTGAACTGCTTTGTTTGTATTTCTACAAAATTAAGGTGTCAGTCACCAGACAAAAATATGCCTTCTTTTTTTCACAGATATTGCTTCACAACTTTTTGTTTGGTGTTTATTGATTGATATGTCAGCTAGGAAGTCTGTGAAACTTCATTTAGGGACTGGAACGAGGGAGGAAAAGAAAAGAAAGCCAGGAGTTTTTCTCAGTAATGCGCTGCCCCTGCAGCCCTGGGAAGCACAGAACGTGCCAGGTCCATTGTTGAGAACTGCTGCCAGTTCTGGCTGCCTTAGATCAGTGTCTCTGAGTCTCCTTGGGATGTCATCTTCATGCCTCTGAAGATTAGTTTGTCTGTCTGATATAGTGTAGGTTCATCATTAATTCCAGCAATTAAAATTTGTTAACAGTGATTCAAAACAAAAGAACACATGCTTCTCACAGTGAGGAACAATGCTTTCCCACAACAATATTGAAATCTGATTCTTAAACACTAGAAAGGACTGTTCGTCTGTTTGATTTGGATGAAATTTCAAACAGGCCCCATTTGTCTTCTTATTGCCCAACAATGAAAATTTTTTTAGTGTTCCATACAGCAACCTTTTATTATTACTAACTCATTCCCAGAAATACTGCTTTAAGATATATCCTTTTAATTACTATGAATGGATTTTCTTTTTTACTTTTTTTTTTAATTTAATGGAGTACGAGTGGTTTATGTTTTTCCCAGACACTTGAGTACTTCTATCCTTGCTGTGTACATATTTTAATCTTTATTTTTTGTGGGGTCTCTCTTGGTATTCATAAAATCCCCTTATAATTAACAGTGTATATATATCAACTAACTTATGTTCTATTTCCCTCAAAACAAAGTCAGGTGGTAAAAAACCCTCACCCTTACTCTTTCTTCTCACCCTTACGATTCTGCTTCTTCTAGAACTTAATTCATTGAAATGTAGCATTGCCATAGAGAGATTAACTTTTAGTTTCCTGTAGACAATCACCTCTTTGCTAGAGGAGATACAAAGACTGAAGCATTTTCTTTTTTTCCAGACAGCTCAAAACATTGTGTCTGAAACAGGCAGCTCTTCACTTTCCTGGATCTCCTATGCCTGATTTCCCCCTGACTGTATCTGGTCACAAGGTGATAAGACCTGTGAGATTTCATCCCCTGCTTCACAATGGATTTCCTAAATAAATGGATTTCCTAAATAAATATATTTCCATTATACCTGCTGCATTTTAAATAATAGAGCCAACCAGACCTGACTCCTAGTTTTTGTCTGAGACAGCAGGTGGCAATATAATTTCAAGCATCTCTTCAAAACTTTATCATAAACAAAATCATCTTACAAGGGCTATAAAAGAAGTTTCACAGTCCATTTAGATTTGATTTTAATATTTTGTAAATCATCAGTGTTTTGCTAGCCAAGTGATACATTCTGTCAAAAAGCTGGTAATAGTCGATCAGTGGTTTCAGAACTTGGGGAAAAAACCAGTACTGTTGTGTTCTTTGTATACAAGTTAAGACCATCTGAAAAACCTGTTCTGCAAATATGGAACTGGATGTTTCAAAACTGGCAAGTCTTTCAGGCATTTAATGAAGTACTACACAAAGTAAAATTATTTGAGCAAATAAGCAGATTGTGACTTGTGTGAAAGGACTTCCTACACTGTAAAAAATTGTTGATTCCATTAATGCACACTTGACTTTATGTTATCGTGGAAGTCTGATAACTTCTTTTTTACTTTCAAACTGCCTTGGGAATATCATGTATCACTCCCACATTAAGAGGCAGAATTCTAAAGGAATCCAAAGTCCCTTAGCTGGGCTGCAGTTTCACAAGGATCCCCTATCTAATATTTACATGCTGTGAGAAGGACTGTAGCAAAGTATTTATTTATCAAAGCTGCAAAGGAGGATTCCTCTGTCCCCAGCAGGCCGGTTACCCATCTCACACTGAGAGGACATCGTGCACTAATGCTGATAGGCCAAATTTTAAGACAACCTATAAATTGACATATTTTCTTAAATAAGCATGGAAATTTTATTTAGTGTATATGCTGTAATTTAAAATGATTTTGAAAACCAAAAAAGGAGTCTTTGAAGATAAATCCCATTCTGATACACATTTAAAAAATTACTCCTGGGTTTTTCACTCTTCATTTGTTACTATTTTAAATCATGGGAACCTTTCAACTTCAAAACAATGATTCTATTTTATGAAAAGAGATTTAACATAACTTGTGTCACGTAGTAAAATTCCAGCCTTAACTTGTGATTTTATCTTCCCTTTATCATTTCACTACACAGGAAATTAATTGCCTTCAACTGGCTTATATGTTTGAAATACATGACTATAGAATTTACATTTTATCATGAGGGATTTTGGTATTTTGGACTTGATGCTTTAGCCATGCATTCCAGACTCTCTGTGGATAATATATCTATTCATGACAGTAGGTCTGACTGTATGGACTATATTCTAACCTGCCATACTTCCATATTATAATGAACTTTACTTGTTTTATTTACTGATTCTTCTCTGCAGAATTTCATGGGAATATTAGAATCCAACATAATGGTCGTGATAGTAGTTGAAGTAAAATATCTGAAGAAACCTAAATATTATGTTTCCTGTTACTGCTTGTCAAAAAATATTATTTAAAGTGCTAATGCCTTTAGAAAGAAGTATAGAGGAGATAATACTTGTTTCTATAATGCAAGGACTGTTGGAATGTTTGCATTACCAGGCTCTATTTCATTTCCTGATAATCACCAGCATTCCTAAGTCCTTGATTTATCATTCTAGAGGACTGAATGCTTTCAGGCTACGTGCATCTCTCATAAGGATCACAAAAGACTATACAAGCACTTCAATCACTCTTTAATTAAACTTTTTAACAATATAAGCAAGGCAAGAGGATGAGATTTCAGTGGGAGGTAGGTGTTATGAAAGCCCCATCAGGTGTCTGTCTTGATCTCCAGACACCTAAATTAATGCCATTAATATCTAGTCATAAGTGACTTAAGAGAATGAGTCCTATTGATTTTTCCAAAACTTACACACTCGTGAAAACCCCACTCAGAACTGTTAATATTTGTTTTCCAGGAGAATAAATGGATTGGCACAATGATTAAATTCCACATTGTTGGCAATACCTTCTGGAAGCTGGAACAATGGGGGATTGGCTTGGGATTGGGTTTGTAAATACATCTACAATCCAAATGCAGCTGAGAGGGTCCCCCAAGAATACATTGCTTTGGGGCTTGTGTGTGGAACGTAGCCAGGTTTGTATCTGGCATTGTTGCTGCACAAGTGAGGGTTTTTAAAATAGCTGAATATAATGCTAGTGTGGTCTGAGACCATTAATTTCCAGTTTTTAACTTAATTTTGGAGGAAGGGAGTCCCAAACCTTTTCAGAATCACGTGGCTTTTATAGAAAGTGTCAGTCTATAGTGACAGACAGAAATCATTATCTGTCCTCTTAATACCTGTATATAGTTTCTCTGGCATACCCAGCCATCGCAGGGATAGTAAAGAAAATCAGGAATGTCCTTAGGGTGTATTTAATTTTTCTTAATGAAATCTAGTAGTTTGAACTATAGAGAAGCTGTGAGCACAAACAGCAAATGCCTGCCAAGTGCTCTGCAGGTGAAGGTTGAAATGCAGATTACTGCTGAAGAACAGCAGCTCTCCAAGCTCCAAGATGTCTTCTGTGCTGCCACACAAGTCCAAATCCATATTTAGTTCTCAGGTCTTTTGAAGTTAAATGGGAAACCTAAAAAGTTTTGGCCTTGCTTCCAATACATTTTAGGTAATGGAAATGGAAGTTTTTTGACTTGTTTTCTTGATTGCTTCCTGCAAAAGCAGCACAATGAAGAATAACTATCAACTTAATGCAATCAAATGCCAGCAGGAGATGGTGTTAATCTTTCGCTGGCACACTTGACGGTTAATGAAATGAACGTATGATCTGTGTGCCAAATAAACTCAGTGCTGAAATAAAACAAAATCTTTCTTTCAAGAAAATAATTTGTTTTTTTGCTACTCCAGTTGACACAGGACTGCATGTTCTGAACTGAAACTATTAATCTGAACAGGAGCTTACGTGATGTCCATAAATTAGAAGCTATATCTGATATCATAGATTAATACCTACTGAGAAGTTTTTAAACATTAGAATATTTCTAAAACATACTCCTCTGTAGCAGAGGAATTCAGTTCCTGAAGCCTGCCTTTGTGGCCAAGAAGTGTGCGGCCCATACATACCATACTTTTGTTCTCAGTGTGAGGTATTGCACATTTCCTCCCTTCATACCGATGGATTTAAATCAGAGTTACGCTTGAGACTGTGTGCATAGGCACTGTCTCTGTAAAACCTGTTGTGTGGAAGAGGATACTTTTGCATTCCGATATATACACAGCTTAGACCACCAAGAAGAACATGAAGAATGTAATAAAGTATCTTGTTACCGCATATGTGTTACTGAATAACAGCAGACTGGGAAGGGAACCCCAAGTCTGTGTCAGTTGATGCCCACAGCAGTGTTTTCCTTCTGTAACCTTCAACTCATTGGTTTGATGGGGCTGCAGTCAGATCAATGGGTGGCAAAAAGGGCTATTGCTCCAGTGGAGCATAAGAACAATAGATCTGCTTTCCAACTGAGATAAACCCTTCAATGAGCTTCTTGGGCTCTACAGCATCTGCCCAAAGTATTTCTGAAGTATTTTCTATATTCAGGTATCTCATGCACACATATGAATGGTGCATGCACCATCATTTGTAGGAATTGTGCAGAGATTACATTCTTAACTGGGTTCTTCTTAAAGAGGCCACTGAAATAATATTTTTTTCAAGTGAGCCTTGCTTCAAAAAGACAAGTGTACTTGCTGCATATCTTGTGTGTGTACGTGGCACTTTCAGATTGCACATAGCTATAGATGGTTCTCATGACAGTCAGTTCCTGTCTTGTTTCCTCACATGGTGGTCTTAACTGAGAAAAATCTCAAATTCGTCACAAAACTTATTTGAAAGTTGATGTGACTAAAAAGGATTTATAAGTAGTGTTATGATAGAAGTGGTACAAAGTGTAGAAATAGAACTTACTGCATGGAAGGGAAAAGGTTTTCAAGCAAGGAATGGACTGTGAGCTGAGTGAAGTACCTGAGTGGCTACAGATTTTTACCAAGTTTTCTTTCTCTATCCTTACTGGCAAAGAAGTAAACCCTCATGGTCTAATACTGTGATACACAGTGACTGTCAAAACACAAAGGAGTCCAGTCATATTCCTTACAAATATATTCCCCATCAAATGTTGGGGGAGAACAAAGTTTGCATCAAAATAATGGTATTTTCTGGTAACTCGATTAGAATGTTAATTATATAATGCTAACGTGTAGTGTCAAGTTTGGATTTAAAAAAAAGTTAAATGACTTAATGATCAGCTTATTAAGTGGGGATGTTTCTTCTGAATGATTTATCATATTTTTTCCCTAAAAATATATTTTGATATAGTTTATAATAAAACATTATAAAAGCAAAGATTACCACTTAACATTCTATTTTTGTCAGGAAAGCATCTCCTGCAAAATACTTACAAATGAGTCTCTTCTGCAGGCTTGACTGAAATGCATTATGCAGAAATCTGACAACTGTTCAGTACAATTTGCAAGCTGCAGAGAATTCAAAATAGTCTTTGATGTCTAGGCAGAAATTCACTGTACAGCAGGGAGTTTAGGTTGGCTCTCTGCATTTTATCAGCCCATGTTGTGTTTAATTAAGACATGGCAAGCGTCTCAGGATTAGCCTTTGACAGCTGAGAGTTTTTGCTCCAGGTTAATAAGCCTGATTTTCTTTTTTCCTCTCCCATTTTTCCTCTTCATAAAACTCCAACAGGCTGTCAAATCTTCTATTACTTTTCTTGAAGACTTCTTTTGGATAGAGATATCATATTGGCACTAATGTGTTCTTCGGCTTCACGCATGGTAACTGTCCCATGTGAACTGACTGGCTTTTACTACACAGCAGAAGCATTTAATGTAATCAAATTCGGACCTCACAGGGGTATAACATAAATGGCTGGTGTGAGGGCTGCAGAAACTGTCCTCACAAGACATCGATCAATATGGATTGGAACATGCACTAATGAAAGGTAAATGAAAAACTACAGAAACTTTAAGAACAGAAAATAATAACCAAAACAATTGAAACAGTAATGATATATATTTGTACTTGTTATCAAATATTAATTATTATAACGAAATAAGGAAAAAACGTAGTAAATCAAACACTAATAAAGTAAAACTATATTATACTTTAAAAATCAAAAATGACATCTTAAAGAGACCAAAAGTGTGGAGAGAAGAGGGAGAAAATGAAGTCCTCTGCATACCAATGATGGATGAAGCCACTGAATTTTTCTGCAGAAGCATTTGGTCAGGTACTGTGCAGATGCCTTTCCTCCCTTTTTTATTCCACTTCAATATATATATACTCTGAAAGTGCAACTTATCTTTAGAAGAAAATGTCGGTAAATTGTTAAAACCCCCTAAGATAAAAACAACTATATTAATTAAATAAGGAATGTTCATCAGGGCTTGGACAAATGATTATGCAGAGGATAAACTGGGAGAAAGCACTGAAACAAAGAAAGTTAAACCAGCTGCAGAAATAAAAAAGCAAATGATAGCTTTAGCAAACGAATGCTAGTGATTATATTTCCATCACTTTGCATTATATTGTTTTTCTTCTTGGGGAAAGATTTAACTTATGGAAAGTCTGAACTGTTCTGATTGCTAGAACTTGGGCAAAGGGACCAGGCTGTGAGAAATCAGCTATGAGTTGATTTGTACCTTCAAATGAAACTTCACAGAAGAGAAGATGGTGGCCATTTATCTTGCTCTAAGATAACTATATTCATTTAGATAAATGGATATCCTATATGTCTATTCATTGCAACCTGGGAAGTGTTACGGAAGACTGTGCCTTCTTTATTACATGAAATTGTCGGTACTGAGTAAAAGAAATAATTGCGGAAACTGATTTGGCTTAAAGAACATCAGCTACACTGAATCCCCCCGATAAATTTAAGAATAAAAAGGCTTTTAGAATTGGAAATGTTTTGCTTTTATCCTTACACCTTGTTTTTAACCTGTCCAAGCCTTGTGTGTAGCTGAAACTGAAAATACAGCATAATGGATGGAGAGTTAAAAAAGAAAAGGATGACCTATGCTGATGTGATACTTTCTGACATCTTTTGTTTGAGTCTCCCATTTTGTCAAGTTTTCTAAGCAAAGCTCTTTAATTGTAATGTGCTTCTTAAACCAAGTTGGGCTTGAACATGGATACATTTTAATATTTAATAATTTAATAATTTTAATAAATCTCAACAAATGCTACTTGCTGAGTATTGTTGTTTTCATTTGTGCTTTAGAATTTCTGAAGATGTAAATTAATTTAGATGTAGTCCTTATCAGTCTCTGAAGAGAATGTTAATTATATCTGGCAATAATTGTTTTGCAGAAAATTGGGAAATCAGCCTGGATCTCTTGAATGCTTTATGATTCAATCCCACTTCATGAGTAAGCTTTGCCAACTGTTTTGTTTCTACCATGAAAGCTTTATATATGTGGGGGTGTGTGTATACACACACATATTAAATATATATGTATGGAGTTCTTGTAAGTGCACTTACACAAAAATATAAGTATACACTGTATTGCTTTTCTGTTTGTTCTGAGACCTCTGTGCTGTTGAATTAGATAAGCTTGAATAGAAACCGATTGGGACACTGGTAATTCAGGATATGCTTTTTGAATAGGCAAAGGAGCTTTATTAAGAAAAGGAGATAAAAATGTTGTGCCATAGCTCTCAAAAATGTTCTGTGCTTCAAAGAAAAATACACTTATCTGGCTGCTCCAAGATGAGACTGAACTTGGGGATGACAAGCGTGACAACAAGCCATAGTGTTGCTCCCTGGAGCTCCAGACAGTCTGCAGTGGCTTTTCTGTGCTGCTCCAATGCCAGGGTACATCTGATAGTGCTGCTGCGGTGGGCTCTGGAACAAATGGAACCTGCCAGCCATTGTGGCAGTGTCTACAAGTAACTGTGTCACACTTGCACAAAGCTTTACAGGTGATAAAAAGTTTGCAGTTTCCCAAGGGGTGTTGTATAATGTTATGACATACCTAGTTCTTTCAATTGAGTGTGCTTTTACAACATGGGTAATTCAGAAGCACACGTTATTGGATCATAGGCGTAAGAATGAGTCAAATTCTGTCACTTTTATGTACACTAAATAGAAAATAACTTCCGTTTAAAGGGATTGTTGCCAGACTAATGAAAGTTTGAGGAAAGGAATGTGTATTAGCAAAGTTGCAAGTGAAGGGGCTGCAACACCGACACAATAATGACTATTTATGTTTCTAACAGTGATTAGAAGTATTTTTCCTGAAATTTTGTGTGATTATTCTTAGCCAATTGTATGTTTGTGAATGCTTTTTGGCTTATATTTTGGAAATTGAAACATAGAGCTAGATAGTATGTGCTGTCTAGCAAAGCTATGTGATGTGCTACTACTATCCCATCCGAAATGCCAAATGGAATTTCCAAAGGTAGCCTGTGGAACAGCTCTGTGGCCAGGGGCTGAAACACACTGATTGCTGCTCCTGACTAATTGGGGTGTAACCTTTTCCCTCCCTTCACCTTTTCATTTGCAAAATTGAAGTGGTATTAATAAGCTATTTGATAGGGATTTCTTCGAATATGTTAGATTATGCTCTAAGTGACATCTCGCTTTCATCTCACATGGACACTGCTCCTGTTTCCAGTAACACAGAAAAATGCAGTTTCATCTCATCTCTATGGCTACGTGGCGTTATGCAACACGACTTCTGAAAAATTGTGAGAGATGGACTATTTTTTTCTTTTAACTTTTTTTTTTTTCAAGGTAAATCCTTTTGTTCAGTCTCAGGGAGACGCAAAATACTGAAAATAATAGTGTTAGAAAGGCTGCATGGTTCTTTGTGTGCATGATATATGGTATTTCATAAATGATTTAACTAATTGGCAAATTGAAGGACTGAAGCTTTGCACAAAAGCTGCTTTGAAAGGGATTCCTTACCCAGGCCTTGCTGTATATACATCACCCCTGACAGCTACAGTGTAGAAGGGCTTGTTATCTGTATGATCTCTCTCTATATATATCTAGAGAGAGGATCTATAGAAGGGACCTGTTGTCTGTATGTCTTTTTTCACTTCCATTTCTTTCCTAAAAAAGGAGTTACTGTGTTTTCTTCTTTCACACTAAGCAAATTAAGAACATAGAACACTTAAGATCTTCCTGAATGACCTTTGTATACTTGAGAAATTTTAATAAGCCAAATAACACCTCCATGGAATTAAACTAAACTTTAAACACCACTTGAAATATCGTGGAGGTCATAAAATGCTTTGACTCTTTGTTTTGGTGAACAAGAAGATGATGTCTGTGACACTCAGAACTTTTTGTGGTGGATATAAAATCGAAAGGGAGAAGAACAGGGGCAGTGGGACTGTTGACTGCCTGAAGGGCAGAAGTTGCTGTGCAATTAATGAGAGTTCCAACCTTTAAATAGATTTTTTATGGGTGTTTCAGAAACAGAGCTCCTTTTTATCTTTGTAATAAGTATGATCTGGATTGTGGCAATGAAGACTTTCTATTCCCTCCTTCCATCTGTGTTCTGCATCCATCTGTCATACTTTGTCCCTCTTTAGATTGGAAACATTCTGGATTTGTGCAGTGTTTGTATTTACAAACTAAACAGCCCATAGGCTGCATGGCACAAAAGCTGTGAGACCTCCTGGTCATCCCTTAGCAGTAGGACCCCTGTGACAAGAAAAAGGCCATTTTTGTTACGGGAGTTGCTAAATTCTGCCATCTAATGCTTATCACGAAATAACTAAGGAAAAGAAGCACAGTTGCACTCTGCTGTCCTAAGGACACACCACTGCTGAATAATAACAGATACTCCAAAGGACGGCTGGGAACAACTGGCATCGGAGTGACCAGAATGATAACACTGCCTTAAATACAAGACTCAGGCTCATCAATAAATAGATTTTTCTTTTTTTCCTCAGATAACAAAGCCAAATGTCTGCTACTGCATATACATGTTCTATAGTCTTTACTGAATCTTTAATTTGAGACAAACTGGATTTTTTACTAAAATGACACAAACATTTATTTTAGATTTAAAAGCACTCTTCCAGTCTACTGTAAATTTATCCAGTTGACTGTATGACAGCACATTGGAGATAACAACTGTTCCTTTTTCCTAGAGAGATATGTATTTAAAATAAACAGGAATTTGCATATACTCTGCCTCAAATTATGACTAAGAAACAGGTTGAAACTGCAAATAAGTAAACTGGGAAATTTAAGAATAGCTCTGAAGTATCCTTACCGTATTCCTGTAAAGTATGATTGTACCAGCAGAGCAGCAGAGGCCAACATGGTCGTGACAGGAATCTGCGCTCTGAAATGGCACTTTTCTTGTTCTAGGCTGGGGTTTGGGGGTTTTTTTGAGTTCTGGTTTTTAGTATCTGAACTTTTCAGCTAGAAAGACTGTAGCCTGATATTATTCAACATTGAAATATAGACTCATTTAGCTTAGCAAAGACCATTTAAATCATTGAGTCCAACCATTAACCCAACACACGCCCCTCAGTGCCACATCTGCACGGCTGCTAAATCCCCCCAGGGGTGGCTGCTCCACCCCTTCCCTGCACAGCCCATTCCAGTGCTTGACAGCCCTTTCGGTGAAGACATTTTCCCTCATATCCAATCTAAACCTCCCTTGCAGCTGTTTCCTTTTGTCCCATCACTTGTTACCGGGGAGAAGAGACTGACCCCCACCATCCAGGGATGGATGTGGGGGCTTTCTCCTACAACTAAGCCAGCTTTTTTGCCCATGGTAAAAGGCAGAGTGTCCTTGGCTATGCTAAAGGATTCAGTGAAGACTTTACCCATTCATTCACTGCTGTTCTTTTCTCTCTGTTTTTTGCTGTGACATGTGGAGCCAGACTAAGCGCTGCTCTGACTTAAAATCGTGTCCAGTGGGAAGAACAGGGAGGAGAAATGGGAGGGGGTGTGTGCGCGCAATGTTCAGTGGATCACTTTCTTCATTTTCACTGTACAAACATTCAAATAGCCGTGTTGTCACCATGGTGCGGCACCACGGCTGAATGGGTGGGTCACTGAGTAGATGAGCAGCAGGGACTGCTGGACTGTCACTGCCCCTAAAGGGGCAATACGTATCACAAGTATCAGAGCGTGCCCTCATTTCTGTCATTGTGGCAGAGATTTTTTTTCCTGGTAACAGTGATAAGATGAACTCTGGAAATGTCCCATAAAGCAGGCAGAGCAAAGCCCAGCTAATTTGAGTGCTGGCAGAGCCTGTGTCAAAACTCAATCTGCAACATCACTGTACCTGATATGAAGAACCTGTTCCTCAAAAGAAGTAGCTCCTTCCATGCTGATTCTGTTGTCACATGACACAAGACCACGGTATGAATGTTTTTTAAAACAAGAATCAACTGGAAAAGATACTTTAACTTCAGGAAAAAGCTACATGCTTATAATCTATTTATTTAGGAATAAATTAAATTGTTCCTGTTCACTGGCATGGTGAAACTTCTTATTTTCTTAAAAGAGCTCCCCTTATAAAATAATATGCATTGTTTGGTGCAGTAAATGAAGTCTCAGTGTGTTTTGCACTTCATTTGAGCCATCATAAACTGTCATATTAATTCCAGAGCATAATAAGTATTTTTTTATTTTAAAATTTGTATTACTTTTATCGTGACAAAATAAGCAATCCCCAGCCATGCTATTCACATAATCAGAAGAGCATATGAAGTTAATTTTCCAGTGGGCTCTATGTGAAGCACGTTTATTCCCTCCTAAAAACCCACATTCGTCACAGCACTTCCACCACTATCACGAAAGTAACACCTCTTGGTAAATGAATGTTGGAGATTCACTTACTCTATTTTTTATAAGAAAAAAAAAGTACAACAGCCTGTAAAAATGGAAATGATGTTTCAGAAAATTTAAAATTTTTGGATAGCTTCCCTTCAAAATCAGAGCATGAGAAGAATGTGTCTTATGAAAAAGGGTGACAGAATGTTGAGAAATTCCATATTTGAAATGAATGAATCTTCAGCTTATGTTTCTGTAATAAAAAATAGCAGTGATAGTTCTAGAATAGCTAGGAAACAGTTAATCTGGTTTTTGAGCACAGGAACTGGGCAACCTTGGGGATACTGGTCCACCTTGAGTTCTACTATAAGAAGAAAAGAGCAATCTTGGGGGCAATACTGTACCCTATTCCATTAAAAACTGACTGCCAGACGTGACTGGAATAGGGACCATCCCTGTACTTGAAGTGCTGGCCATTGCTGGAACTGGACTAATAAAAAGTACTTCTTCAGTAACTCAGTTGCTTTCACTTGTTCTTCCAGTATCTAGTCCATAATCACAACCATAATTCCATTGCAATGTGGGGTTTTTTTGTTCTACAGATAAAAATTGTCATTATTGCAGAATTTTATTCTGATCTTCTCCTCATCTCTCTCATTCATTTCTCCCTTAGTTTATTTTGTTCTACTTGCATGTGTCTTTGTCATTTCTACGCCTTTCAAAGTGTTCTACTTTCCAAGCTGATCTGCAAAAACCATCTCTAAGAACGCTAATTATATTGGTGGGCTTGGTGACCACAGCTTAGATTTCAAATAGCAATATGCAGCTCTTGAATGTTTTCTGTTCTATATAAGAACTACATGATTTTGGAACCTCTCAATTTGAGTTTCAGTAGCATACAGGATTTGTCTTTTAATAACTTAGTGTAGGAGAACTGCAGTACCCCAACCGTCTGCTTTATGCTGAACTCTCTGAAGCAGCCAATTTTGTCTTCCAGAACGTGGCTGCTGCACATGCTGGGTGCTGATTACAAGTATTATCTTAAGAGAATCACTTCTCAATATTTAAGAAAATTACTCTTCTTTTAAAGGCATGCATTCGTGCTTTTATACTCCTGCTGGCTCATCGCACCAGGAGGGGACTGACAAATAGCATCAGTGAATTCCATGGCTGCCTGTGCTGCTGCATTGTGTTTAGCAAACAAATTGGGAGGAGGAAGAGGACTACAAAAAATCAACAACCTGCAGCTTCTCAAGAAGTGAAGAAGGTAGCTTGGCAACAAAAAGAAAACCTGTGCTGCAGTGCAACCTGCGTGTTTGTCCGTGTAACAAGAGAGGGGCGGTGTGAGAAGGGCCTGAAACAGAGATTCAAAGGTTCAAAGCCTTTGGGCACCCTGATCTGCTTTACAGAGAGCTCATGAAAAGCAAATGCAAGCGGGAGCCCTGCAAGAACAGAGTATTTGCTGCCAGGCATTTCCCCTTCCTGCTCCCCTTGTGCGCGAGCAGGGACGATACGATATTCAGTAAGGAGTGTGTGCCACAGCCAGTAGTAGAGGTATCGAAGATCCAGGGGGTGTGTGCACACACAACGTGAGCTCACCTTACGTTCCTGAGGACCTGCTGCTATACCAAACTAAATCCTTTTTAAGCCTGATCTTCTTTCTTCACTTCTGTTCCCTATAATACATTGTGAATCACCATAATCTCTGCTCTGGAACGATACCACAGAAGTAAAATGCTATTTCCCTCAACTAATATAATTGTAAACTACTATAAATCAAGTAACTGTCAACTTCCAAAATACTTTATTTTCACTAGTTATGCCCCCATGTTCCCATGCTTTTTTCTCATTAAATACCACAAAATAGTTTTGCTCAGATTACCCTTTATTTCTAAACCAACCCTTTTCTGTCTGTCAAGCAGAGGCCATACAGCTGTTTAGGATCCTAAAATTGTGCCTGTACCTTAACACCAAAGCCATGAAACCAACTGGCTGCATGAAAGAAGCAGGCAAAATATTTCCAGAGAGATAAGGTTTGTGCAGAGAGGGAATATGTTTTCTTAGACCAATTGCTGTAACTGCAAAATATTTCTGCTAATTTTCAAAAGTACTCCTTGGCTGCCTGGTCAAGGTATTAAAAAAATTAATGCAGGAAATAAAAACATATTTTTGAAAATCCAAAGTACATCTAAATAAGGAGCAGGGAAATGTAAGTATAAATAAGAAGCAGAGAAATGTTATTTAAGATACTGCTGCTGTTACTACTGCCTCCTGTTTTAATCCAGTATCTCTCTGGTTCCTCACTCATTTTAAAGACAGTCATATACAGCTCTTATCCCACAGTAGTAGCACAGTCTGCTCAGGGATCAAGAAATTATGCTCTGTATTGTAGTCTGATCTTTCCTGGTTTATAAAAATCTTTTTACTCGAGCTATACACAAGTGATTAATGCATTTATCCTCCCCTTCACAGTGGCTGCTGCTGCTGGAGCATATGGTTTGCTGTCTGCCTTGTGCTATATGTACTTGCTTTCCGAGTGCCCTGAAGATTTCAGAATAAAGTCAGTGCTGCATGGCCAAATACTCCTTGACTCAACATGAGAAAATCTTGTGGCTTGGAGTCTATAGTTCCCTTGTATATAGGTGTTCTATATCCTGAGGGAGCAAAAAATGCAAATAAGCTTTTTCGTTGTTTTTCTCTTCCCTTCTCTGTGGCTGATAAATTTATAGACATTTTGCATTGCTATTTCTTCCTCTAGCTAGTAATTTAACAAAAGCATTTTATCAATACTTCTATTCGTTTCTATCGTCTGATTTTTTTCTGGGAATTCTGAATCTGCTTCTCCACATATCTGTACGGCTTCAGAACAGATGATGGTTTTCTGCTGCTGTTTTTCACATCTGCCGAAAGAAAACTCAGTCCTGATGGGCTGACAGGAACATACATGGTTTCTTCATCCTTAAAGGTGAGTGAAGGATAGAGCAACAACTCTTTATAGGCTTCATTTCCCTTCCTGTGTTTTCCAGTTTGTAATTTTTCAGCTGCTTCAAATAGGTTTTCTCCCCAAGATTATGTCTAAATGATAGAGAAAAAAAAGTATGTGGAAAATAAAGTATATTTAATCCATAACCAGAACTGGTTGGAAACAAAATTATTATTTATTTCTACCAGGCTTAAAGTTTGATATTTCCTGGTTTGTTTGTTTGTTTTTTTTTTTTAAATAAAGTCAATTAAACAATGAGAAAGTTCACAAAAACGGACAAAGGAAATTAATAATAGTCACACATACAGATTTTTTTTCACTCTAAACAATACTTTATCAAGCGATAGCAGGAAAAAAAAAATCCTTGGATTTGCAAGGACTCTTCTGAGAGCCACCTTCTCCCTCATTGCACAGTCACACCTCAGGCACAGTCACGCTCCCAAATTGCATATGCTGAGTTTTGCAGTCCACTCAAAATAGAAGTGCCAGACTGGCAGGAGGAATTCCTGTACGTTACCAGCTATTTGGTACCTATCTGTAGAGAAATGTTATATAAAGTCAAAGTGACAATTAAAAACATTTCTGTCTCTCTATTTTAACCTATGAGTCTTCTCATTTTTAGTTTTTTTTTTTTCCTCTATAGCTTGATAAAGGAATTAAAAGTCATTAGTTGAATGTAGTGTGGACCTCCATTATTGGTATATACATAAATTCTTCTGTGGGGTTGTGTTTCCACTACTGAAGTCACAATTTGCTCTGAGAAAGATAATCAACAAACCACAGGAGTGGAATAGGATGTAAAAGTGGGATTGGAGCAATGAAGAAAGCAGAAACCTGTGGGGGAAGAATGCAAAAAAGGCACTTTATCTGCAGTCATGAAGGCTAAAGGAGGCTTTTATTTAAGGCACATTTCAGGTTCGGAGGGGAACTTACTCATTGGATGCCTCTGTAGTCAGAGAATCAACCAGACAGAAAGAATTTCACCTACAGTTATTTATGTTAGTAAGTTAAACAGGTTCAGGAAGCACCTCTTGGCACGGCAGCTTACCTGTTGAATTGTTAGAACAGTACCTAGCGTGTTTTGGACTAGACAAGTCCCTCTCTCCCAGTTCTCTAAGACTTTGTATCATAGACTTTTTACTGGGGAACTTGTGGAGGTTTTTTCATGTTTTCATGCAAAAATACCAAGGAGTACAAGTGTATGTGTAAAAGTACCTATTAAATCATCATGTAAATTGTCTAAAGTAATACATAAAATAAATCCAATTTAATTCCCCAGAAATGCATACTTTGTGTAATCCTGTGAAGTATTATGAAGTGGATATAAAGTGTTACTGTCTCAAAACAGTAGTTCTATAAATTATCTTCAGCGTGTCTATGTAGAGTAACAGATGGAAGACTATCAAGTCATTTTATTATAAACATAACAGTTGTGTGAATCCCCTGCCTTCCGTGTAATGTCAGTTATTAGCCAATTAACATTAGTGGCAGCTGGGTTGGCCATCCATGGGCAGGTGCACCGCACTTCTCACCGTTCTGCTGAACACTCAACAGGAGCCACGAGGACAAAAGCAGGGGAGCATCTGCAGGTTCATCCCCAGTTTTGAAACAGACATACAGGGCTACTGTTTCTAATTATTTTCACATTTTTCCTTAGTTGATTTGATCTCGTGGGGAGCTATTCATTATAGAAATTCCATTCCATTTTGGGACTAATCTAGTGGATCCACTTTCTAGCTCCCCCAAGCTGAGGTACTTTGGTTCCTGCCCAAACCCTTCCACAGGTGAATGTGATTAAGGCAGTAACGGACGCTTCTCTACTCAGCTGTTTCAAATTGGAGGAGATTGCGCTGCCCATAAAAGGTTCCCTTACTGAGCAATTGCCCCGTGGCGACGAGGAAAGAGGGTGTGCTGGGGGTGAACAGTCCTGGAGCCCTGGTTTTAGTTGTTGCTGCCACCTTGGCTGTAGAGGTCAAGATTATAAGTAGGGAGGGAGCTCCCAGTTTCCTGCAACTGCAGAATTGAGAGGAGAATCTCGGCTGCCTCCAGATGAAGTGCCTCCTGTTGATGCTTGTAAGTAAAACTTTTAGTATCTAGATTTAACTTTCAGGAATGAGGTAGGCATTTGACAGCTTAATCCTTACTGAAAAGTCAGTTGGGCTTTAGCTCTGCCATGTCCAAGCTGATTTAAAGAAGTGAACCAGCATTTGAGGGTTTCCTAATCAGCAGCTCCATATAGTCAGGGAGTATGTTCACTTGTACAACAGTGGTAGCAGTAATGCTGTGTTTCCAGAAAACAGATCCAACTAGGAATAAAAAGGACCATTGATAGAGTTTTAGGTCTTACAATGTTAAACCTAAAGATGTTTAAGGTAGATTTACTACATAATACTAGGGGACACTGGAGTTCAAATTTTTCTAAGAAATATTTCTAGGTCTCTGAAATACATTGTAAAGTTGGTGCAAAAGTGTATTCATAGCCCTATTTTGAGATGTGGCAGCTAAAGAACTCCTGTGAGATAGGTGTTTTTACCATTAGATTATTTTTTATTGTTTTTGCTTTATTTGCAACAATGTTAACATGTGCCGGAGTAGCTATATTTCTCTCTAAACTGATTAGTGATGCAGTAAGTAATAAATTGCTTAAATTATGCAGTCACAAAAAGGAGTATACTTTCCTTGCTTGGTTTTGCATTATAGAGCATTATAATGAATTCCTTGATAGCATACTGTGTGTTCGTGTATACCCAAGCAACACTCTTCCATCCTCTGTAAAGCATGTGTCACTTAGATTAAAAAAAAAAAAATTCTAATGGTTTTGTAAACCAAGCCAGCAGACTTTGATTGGTGATCTGTCATGAGGAAAGTAAAGAAAGAAGCTTAACATTTAGTGGGCACTGTTTTATGATTCAATTTGACAGATATCCGTAGGTGGATATACAAAACCGATAGAGGAAAGAGCAGTCCTATAAATTAATGGTTGATGGGTGCCTCCATGGACTAGAATAATAGGACCTCATTCTGAAATCAACAGAAAAACTTCATTTTATTTCTGTTATTTTATTTGTTTGGAGGTTTCTTTGTTTCTTTTGGGCTGAGTGCTTACCCGAAATCCAATCACCAGGTCACAGTAAAGGCAATATTTTTTTAAATTCTGTAACCTTCAGTGTAAATCAACCAGGATTCAATGAGGTTTTTTTTTTTTTTAATTTTACTTTCTTCCAAACATATCAGTTTGGCAAGAACTTGCACTATAAAAGTAACTTTCTGATTTGATCCTTTATGGAAATCAGGTATTAATATGAATAAAGAGCACCACCACCCATCATGACTTTCCTTCTTTTCTAAAGACTAAATACATTCATTAAACCCTTTCTTTGATGGTTATTTAAAGAATCTATCTGGGAAATATCTTCTAACAGTAAGTTCTACTGGACAATTAGAAGTAACATTAAAAGTGCTTGTGAAAGCAATAAACAGCTAAATTTTATCAGGGAGATTACTGTTGCACTTATTTTCTTTGTACTGCAAAGTAGTGTAAAAAATTACTGATCCTGTATCTAATCTGATAGTATCTTACATATTTCTGGGTTTTACCAGTCAAAACCTAGGGGGTGACCTGCATGGTCATCTTATTTCTGTTTCAGAAGCTCTGATGTTTCTAATATTATTCATGTCTTTGTGTTGTTTATAATCTTGCTGTATATTTGTGAGGGAGTAATTCAGGTTTTCGTACATTAGTACAACACCAGAATTCTCACAATTTTTGACTTTTAGTTTTACTTAAGTAGACTGTTACATCCTGTTCTGGACTTGGCTTTTGTAATAGAAAATGAAAGCTGAAGGCAACTCTGCCACTAGGGAAGCTCAGAGCAATACATCAGGGCTGGGTTCAATGAATAAAGCTAAAATGCCTTTTCCTGGGCTTTTAAAGCACACACCTGCAGTTGCTTGGTAGCAATTATGCAGCAGTGACTGAGTTCCGTTTCTGTTTGTAAGCCTGTGTTTTAAAGAAGTTAAGCACTAAACAGCACACGTCTTCACTGCTCCTGCTGAAGTGTTAGTAGTGCAGGTAAGAAGAGAAGAAAGAGTTGGGAAGGATAAAGGGAGGCACAGGGACTGAAGACAATAAGTAATGTTATATGCCATTTTCAATTATTTATACTTAGAGTAACTAAACAGGGAAGTTGTTATAAGTATGCTTTATACTTTTCTGTTTCCTAAATCACTATATCACAAACCAAGGAAAAGAACAGACTAGAAAATCTGGTTTTCATATGTACTTTAATTTTTTAGGGCCTAACTTAGGCTTGTTGAAACAAAAAAGACTTTTTTGTCATTAATTTTGGTGAGGTTTTCACAGCTGCTTCTAATGAGAAGGCAGAAACAAGTATGAATATACAGCATTTTTAAGGTAGAAAAATTATCATAAAACAAACAAGAAAGCTTTTCAGAAAACAAATAAACCAAAGTATGCTAGCCAAAAATCTATTTGAAGATAGAAACTGTTGAAAAGTGTAAACCTTACATATAGCATCACATGGCACTGTATAACATAAATAGTGGTTTAAGTTTTACAACAGACTGCTTTCCTCTAACAGTTGGCTGAAAGATATGGGAACTTCCTACAATAAAAACCAAACTCAAAATAAAACAAAACCCCAAAAACTAGGGAAAAAGTAGTATAGTCACATGATCTGACTCTTTATGCTTAATGGCACCAAGGACAACCCAGATGGTCCTGTGATTAGACTGAAATGTGAACTTCCATCAGCTTCAGAGAGGTCAGCCTTAACTACCTACCCTTGTCATTATCTCGCCCTTTGGATTGGGATTCCAGAGTTGTCTTGAATGTAAGGCATGAATATTATTCAAGGGTTTGTATTATGTGACCCTGAGGTTCTTTGCGTGGATGTTGTTTCTTCTAATACAATAAGTAGCTTAGCTGTGAAATTCTAATTACTTTTTTCCCCTTCACTTGAACTGCATGTTTTTCTGACAACTTTTTTGAGCACAATTCAGCAAAATATTTTCCCCCCCACAAAGCCCTGCACCAAATGGTCTTGTCCATGGTGGGTATATTCTATTCTTTGGTATTAGTAACACTGACAGTCCCCCTGCGGATGGGCTGCTGCTCCAAGATGGGCTGTGATTAATTCTGCTGCAAAGTTTATTGAATGATAGCAAGCTTAATTCATTGCAATATTATTGCAGCCGTATGGTAACTCTCTGATGTCTTCCCACAGTAATTATTCCTTGGAAAGAGGATTCTTAGGCCGTGGGTCTTCTGTTAGAATGCTCCCAGCTTTTGCCAGTTCTCACAGGGCCTGTAACTTTGCCAGTGAATGAGTCACAAAACAGAAAAAAGCAGAACCTGGTGTTCCGTGTCTTTTCATATAGCCAGGGATGGTGTGATGTGTTTTTTAAAAAACTGCCAGCAACTGACACCACTTAGAACAAAAGTCCTGTCATCATTAACAGTACTGAGATAGAATTGTATGTAGCAATATTGAGACAGGTCTGTAAGATATTCTTATTGCACAATGAATCCAAATTGAGCACCAAACTTCTGAAAACGGACACTTCTTGTGCTTTGAAGCATTCAGCGTAGTGACCCACATTTTGTAGTGTTTATCCATTTCCTTACTGATGCAGACTTGCTAACTCTTCCAGAATACTCTTTTGTTTTCAGATCAATTGAAGTTGTTTGTATACAAAACCATGTCCTTTCTCATCAATTTCTCCAAGAACAGATTTTCTCTGTCCATATTTTTCATGATTTTGTAACTATTTTAACAGAAATGTGTTCAAGTAAATATGCAGATTTAAAAGCAATTGAAGTTTGTATTTTAATCACGGTTTTTCCCATTACTTTGGACTGAGAAAAATATTTGCCCCCTATTGCAATTATATCTGACATAGACAGATACTTTGGATAATTCAAACATAGCAATGAAGGGATTATGTTAATTTTTAATATGATTGACTGAAATGAATTTGATTTGCTATAGGTTTTAATAGCAATTCCATGAAAGTTGTGTTACCAACAATGTTTAATAGTGGCATTTATAGGAGCATAGTTGGCAAGAGAAATAAAATACAGATTACAGTGAAACAACTACAGATCTCAAGTGCTGCTTCAAATCAGTATTATAGCAATGAGAGTAAGAAGAGGCAATAAAATACATTTTTGCAATTCTGTGTAGGGGAAGGTGTGAAGGTGCATTGGAGTCAAGAACTGAGTGTCATCACTTAGGATTGTATACAGGACAATTAAATTAAAAAAAATGAGAAGGGGAAAATAGAAGAGGAACAAAACATAATTTCTTAGGATGAGAAGCTAGTGATGTTTATAGGATCTTCTCTCACTCCCTTTAATACAAATGAGATAAAATCTCAGGAATAATTTTTAATGCAGTTTTGTGATGGAGAAAGGCTCTCTGACTTTGCATAGCAGCTAATCTGCTTTTTATTTTTTCCCCCTGCATACTGCTTTCTAAAAAATACAAATAAATATGGATGTCATCTTAATTTCTTTTACACTTCAGACAAAACGGATTTAGGTTGTGGGGTTTTTTCTTCCCTGTGTATGCATGTACAATAGTAATGGATCTTTAGACATCATGTTCTTAAGCACCTGACTTTGAACATTTCTGGCCCTCAGGGAACAGGGACAAGAAAGCAATCCTGCCTCTGCAGTTTTACGCAGACATAGGTGTATTTTTAGGCTATTTCACAGTGAGTAACACACTTCCAGACGTTTGCTGGGTGGGGACTGGAACCCACGGGCTGCCAGTGAATGGCCAGAGACACACGCTCGGAGAAATCACGGGCTGGCAGTGCGTGTGCTGCTGCTGCTGCTGCCCCCGGCGGCAGGACGAGCCGGCGGAGCCCCAGCTCCTCGGGAATGCTGGGAATGTTGAGTCAGGGACTGGCAACCCAGACAGCCGGGCTCGCAGCTGACTGAGGGAGACTCGCTGAGGGACAGAAAGACGAGGGACAGGAGCACACAAGCCTCCCCCGGCCGCAGCAGGTTCCCCCCGGGGGTCCCCGCGGCCCCGGCTCGCCCTGGCGCCTCCTTCCTCCGCGGGAACGGGATGTCAGCTAAACGTGATGTTGTAAAATCCATGTGAGGACGAAAGGCAGATGCAATGATTTGAAAGGTGAGAAGCTTAAACAAGAATATGGCTGGAATACATGGCTGTAAATTATTTGTGATTACGGGAATCGCTGTATGTTGCTTTTTACAACTATCTGGTAATGAATTTGCAGAAAAGGCTTTTAATATTGCTTTAGAAATACATTGTAATAAATGGGACCAAGTGCACATCTTATTCTGGTAACAGAGTGCCTCTCCCTACAGAATCGTCAACCAGAAACCTCTCTTGCAATTTCTATTAAAAGCAGCCATAGGGCTCTCCTCTTTTTGGTGCCCAGTGTTTAAAAATATTATTGTTTAAAGTTTTCTAGAATAGAACTGATGAGCTTTGGAAATTCCTAGCTTTATACCTAAATACTGGATAACGTTTGGTGTTTTAAAAACCGTGTCAGGAAAAAGGTGAGAGATTTCTGTTCCCTTCTGGTGACTGGCAAATGAAAACAGAAACTAACAGGATATTATTTTTCAGTTATATAATTAATGAATACTTACTGGGGTCCCTCATTTATGATGCTGTGCGGTTTAATTTTTTTTTAAAGATCATTTTAGGCTGAACAAGAGTGATGGATGCGATGCATATGATAAAATCCACGCATATATTCATCAAGGATACATACATTTTCCTTGGAGAACTATAGTAGTAACGTGATGGAGAAGGATTTTTTTTTATTAGTATGTGATTGATTTCTAGGCGGCTACCTACTAAGCCTTGTGATGGATGGATGGGAATCTACTCCCTTAGCGGCGAATTGCTGTTTCCCTGTGATGGGCACGCCAGCCGCCCACTTGCATTGGCAGATCCAAGCTCGTTGCACACAGGCACGGCCAATAAGTGCAGCCGAGAGGAGGGCAAACCCTACTTGTCAGGGTTAGTTTTCTGGTTGGCTTTTTAAAGCAGCCGTTTCACTTGGCTGTTTGCTTGTTCGGGGTTTGTTTTATTCCCGATTCCCATTCCCCCATCCCTCGGGTGCGTGTCCAGGGCGGTCACCCCGTACGCGGCCGCTTCCCCGCAGCCGCACCGGGCAGGCCCTGCTCGCTCCCCCTCCCGCGGAGGGCGGGGAAGGGAGGCAAGTCCTCCCTCCCTCCATCCATCCAGCCGCTTCTCCCGTGGCACTTGGTTTCCCTTCCCAGTGGAGGACGGAGCGGATGCCCCTGCCCTGAGGGGAGATGCTGAGGAGATGCGCTACCGCCCTCCTCCCGCCTCAGGGGATCGCAGTGCTCCAGAGCGTGGATTCAGGGTCCTTTTCCAGCCCCGGGCACCTGGGGCTGTGCTCCCATTCTCACTGCTCGCCCTCCAGGGCGGGGGAAGCCCGAGCACCTCCCCGGCCCAGCTCGCCCGCAGGCGGCTGTGCCAGCGCAGCGCGTCCCTGCAGGGAGCTCTAAAGCCATCCCTCTGCCAGGGGGATTTCCTTGGATCCCCTCCACGGCCGTCTCCAGCTCCCCGGTGCCGCCCCGCCCGGCCCCGCTCCCTTGGCTGCGGGCGGGGATGGCGAGCGCTCCCTCAGCGCAGGTGAGGCAAAGCAGCGACACAAACCCCGCCGGCAGCGCACGGCCGGGGTCTCGCAGCCCCAGTCCTGCCACGGGCTCGTCTGCCTGAGCGCCGACTTCCCCGTTTATTCCTTTCCCTGAGTACCAGAAGGGACAAGTCCCTTTTTTTGGGTCCGTGTTTACGCACGGAGTGTGTGCTGATCAATTACGGAATATGTTTCTGAGGGAAAAGCTTTGTTACAGTTTCTTGATGGGAGAAACTTAGAGCCCAAGCCTCGGCTGTGTGACGGTGTTGAGGGTGATGTGTGAAAGTAACGCCGCATTTCAGCGCTCGAAAAGAAACCATTTCATTGCTGTTACTTTGTTTGAAAGCTCTGTGTAAACAAACAGCTTTCAAAAGCATCAAGGTGAGTTGCATTTTCACTTTTGCTGCAGGAACCCGGGGGGACGGAGAGGCTTTCTGTCCTGTGAGGGAAGGATTAGCGAGATTTGTGGCTGCCCGGCTTGGGTTGAACCTGGATGTTTGAACTGTGGAGAAACGCTGTGCTGCGTGTCTTATTAAAAGCACGCTCAGGGCGGGGTAGATCGTCCAGTTAAGACTGAGAAATTTCCTATTTACTGTTTTGAGTGCCTTATTATACTCGTTATCCTCTCACTTGTGGTTTCGGCTGCATTTGGAGGAGAGCCATCCCATCACCTCCCTCACTCTGCGGGTGCTTGGTCAGCTCCCCTCACGCCCCTCAGTCACTGGGGTGGGTGGGAGGCACACTTGGCTGGGCCAGTCCCCCGGCCGCTCCCTGCCTGCCCTGAGGGCTGGAGCGAGGTGTGGGCCGTGTTCTCAGCTGCCAGATATCAGGTGAACACGTTCAACCGTCCTAGAGTGTCAAATAGATGTGATATTTAGAGAGTGAGCTATTCAGCATGCGTGTTTTTGTAAAAGAATGCTCAAGGTGATTGTTTTTTGGACTTCTGCTTTAGAAAGATGATTCTTGCAGACCTTTGAAGGATGACTAACAAGAAAGAGTGGGTTGTTCACCCCTCAAAGCGGGTGAGGCAATCAGCCTGTGTATCACTTCCAAAGACAACATATGCTCTCCCACCTGTATCTCTTATGGTGTTTTTATATTTTCATCTGCTGTGATGCATTTATCTTCTCTGTTTAATTTAGTTTGTAATGCCTGGGATATATATATGGAGATGGTTAGTAATATTCCTAGGTGAATCTCAGTGATACAGATTTTTTTAATATTTATTTTTATTTTTATAATGTGACTGCGCTTTTATCTGTGAGATTGTTTGTTCAGACTAGGTTAGCTTTCAAGCACTTTTGTGATTCTAGTTTAACTTTTTGAGTGATCTTATATGTATTCAGCCATGATGACCTTGCCTCAACTTATTTTGCAACAATGCTGGCTTATATTTTCTATGAAGTCCCAGAAAAAGAACTACTTTAAAACAAAAGAAGTTTATAATTTCTTTTTAAGGGTCATAGTTGGTCAAGGGAAAGTAGTGCTGATTCTCTTGAGTGATACTTTCACATTAAGAAAATGCAAAGGCATATTAGCAAAAACATTTGTAAAATATCTTCTGCAGCATTTTATTTTTAATTAGTCACATCTTAAAAATATAATGCATTTTATAAAGGTACAGTCTTTTTAAATCTTCTTGAAATCAAGTGAGATAGGTTTATGTTGGTTTGTTATTGCTTGTGTGAGAGATGTGGGGAAAAAAAAGCCAGCTATTTCCTTACTTCCTTAGAAAATGGCTGTGGACTACTAGTGGAGGTCCAGGAAAATTTATAAGCATGAATATCCAATGAATGTTTGTATAAGAAAATGTAAATGTCTGATGAATTGACATTGCAAGGGTAGTAACTAAGTTGTGTTGTTGCTTTCTTGGCTGTTGATCTCAGGGACTTTTATGACTCCTTTAGGGATACTGGGCCTTGGATAAGGCGCCATTACTGTCACACCATTTTTATTCACACAAACCTGAAATTCCTTCATGATATTAGAAATATAGGATTTGCCATGGACAGTTTACATGTTTGGGAAGTTGTATATCTCTGCAATCTCTGTACTTTGTAATGGGAATAATGGAGAATTGTAGTGTCAGAATTTCTGTGCTTTTAGGAAAGCAGAAGGAATGTGTCTAAGAATTTGAGGTATACATCAGAGTTTCAAGTTGTGATTGCACGTGTGTGAGTCTTTGATGTTCTGAATGTTGAGCAAAACTGGAAGTTTTCTGTGAAGTTTTAAGATTAGGCTGTTGAAAGGGGATACCTGCTTTCTAGACTGTCTTTTCTAGATGATCTTAGGAGCTCATTCTAAGACCATCTTGCAGACTGGCATTCATGTCCATACTCTTAGTTACCCTGTTTAGCATCCATCTGGGTTGTCTCATTGCAAAATGTAACAAATTGAATGGACTTGGAGACCACAGTACTGGAATCCTCAGGAACTCATATTTTATTTGAGGTTTTTTTGAGTCCTGTTGGAAATTGTGCTTATGCTTCTTCAGCTTTCACTATTGTTATCTAAGTGCTTTTCATGGTCAGTAAAATTAATTTGCTGGTAATCTGCTAAGATACCTATTTCATTATCTCTGTAGCATGTGCCATGTCTGAATCATTTAATTACTTTATAAAACAACACAGGCCTGTTATTTCTGTGACAGTGTGGACTTAGAGTTAAGCAGGTTTCTGTAGTGTATTCTTTTCCTCAAAATGTATTGTTGTTGAAATGCAGTTCTTACCACCTCTGTTCTTTGAACAATTCAGCTTAGTGGGCAAATACAACATGGTAAAGCACAGTTCTTTTTCTTGACCTATGTCAAATAATAGTGCCAGAAATGGGTACTCTCAGGGGCTTCTCTGCAAGGCAGTTTGCTGTGTAAAGCATGTTTATTTTTGATGGCTAAGTATTGGCAGTCATGATGTACTTTGGTTTTCGTTTATAGACCTCATTAGAAATCTGCTCAGACAATTTGCTTTTCCTTAAGGAAAGCAGTTACAGTAACATCTGTCATCAACATCAAATGCTCATGTCAGATGCCTGTGAGGACTTACAAACTGCACTTGTGAATTGGGGTGGATATGGTTGGCTAAGATGGGTTCAGTGTCCGCACAGAGGTGCAAGGTTGGGCTGTCCTGTGAAATTGTCAATAGTCAATAACCAAGTGGTTGGGGAATTCTTCACCATTTTCTGTGAATAAATAAATAAAAAGGTAATTCCTGAAGTGCAGTGCCTTCTAATGGTTCCAGGGTGCTGATTCTATGATGAATCGAGTGCTAATCTGCTAAATCACTTGAATCACTTACAGAGCCTGTAAGTTCCTTGGAGAACTTTGATCTAATGTGGCTGAACCACAGCCAGTTTCTTTCTTTGGCACGGTACTGAAACATGTGCGTACTCATATCTTAGTGAAGAGAACAGAGAGGAGAGATGCTCTAAGGGCTTCAAAGCATGCTGAATGCATGAATATCTGCCTCTTGTTTTACGATCTGAGTGTGCATATTACTACACTTGAATGAAATAAATGTAGGTATTAATGCTTGCTGAATATCCCAATAGCTAAGTATTCTAAGAAAATGCTGGAGGCAACACAGGTAGTCTTGATACCTGATCCTAGACTATTCTGTTGCTTTCTTATAAGAATGGAAGCTTGTAGAGAAAAAAGAAAAATATAATTTTAGCCTGCAAAGATGTAAGCCTGTGTTTAATAACATTCATGTGAGTAGCCTTAGTGAATTCAATTGACGATACTCAATTGTGTGGGAGTATCTCTGATTGTTTCTAAGATGGGTTTAAGAGTTTTAAATGTCTTAAAATGAAATGTATGGCATTAATGTAAATGACAGAATATTCCTAAACATACTTAAAGTAAAAATAGACAAATCCACAGGGTTATTTATAAACTGAGTCAATTTCCTTTTCTGTTATTTTCACTTCTGAGGTTTTGTTCCTAAAACAAATAATTGCAGTCTTTAACGTGTGTTTAATGTATGTATGTGTTATCAGGTGAACAGCCTTGTGTTTCCAAGACTGTTGGGATAAATGCTGACAATACAGATGAACAATAGAAAGAACAAGACTGGGCTTCTGGTTTTTGCTGTAGACTTTTAGGTTTTCTTAACTCATGGTTATTTTTAAGCTCTAACTTCTCAAAGGTAGTTCAGTCTATAAAGATTTTTTTGTCTGTAAACTGTTAAATAGTCATTCAAGTTAGGTAAAAGTTGGCAAAAGCAAAGCATAATTGTGCTACTCATTAGGCATAATTTTAAAGTAATCCTGCAGAATTGTATACTTTTGCATTTTAATATTTTTACCCAAAGGAGACCATTTTAGTGAAAATACTGGAGTTTGTAAATGCAGTTTTGCATTGGTAAATGAGATTTATGGAGGAAGAAATAAAAGGCAAGTGATTAACAATTGCAGGATGGAAGGCACAGTGAGTACTGACTAGGACACAGAATTTAGCACACAAAAGACACCTGCATACCTGCAAGGACTAAAATGTTGGGAAACCTTTCTCTGGGAAAGCAAAAGCTTGCCAAGCCTGTAGCAACATCTGTGTATGCTAAGAAGGTCATTACGGTGCAGGGAAGTTGAGAAAACTAAAAAGAGGTGCGAGCAGTGTTTTGGAATGTACATGTTTCTTTCCTTTATTACTTGTGATTCACACCATCTGCCCTCCCACCAACAAAAACGAGGATCTCCAAGTTGCAGGGAGCAGATGGCCAGCAAAACCATGACACAGTGAGGGTGGGACTGGGAACTCTGATCACTTCAAACTGAGGTGGTTTATTCTGCAGCTCTGAAACTCCATGCCCCTGTTAATGCTGGTGTTCAATACTAGAAACAAAGGAGGAGGCTGAACTTCCCTGCTGCTCTCGAGTGACCATTAAATCAGGAGGAACTTGGATAGTGAGAGATGCTCTGCACTGGAATTTGTTGCGCAGGCTGTACTTGGTTGTGTTTGCCCAGATTTGGTAGATGGGCTGCCCTATAGCTTTTAATAAAACTGTGTTCTCTGGCAAAACAATTAAATTTACATGGGATGATTCTTCCATCACTTGGCTATAGGAACCTTTTAAAGAGTTGTTCTATCTTCAGGTCTTTAATATTTCACACAACGTGAGAAAAATAAAATGAAACAAGCCTGAAATTTCTCAGCTCCCTTAAGCATCTTAGAAACCCCAGGGAGACTTTCTGTTGTCACATGCAGGAGTGCAGGAAAAATTTCTTTTAATGGAAGTGTTAGAGATAAAATTAAGAATTAGAGTTTCAACATCAAAGAGAGACCAACTTAAAAGTTACAAAATAATGTAGGTGTCAGTTGGTGGAGTTTAAGTATTGCTTATATTATTTAAGCCCATTTCTAATTATCATGTTTTAAGACTATTACAATGTCTCTAACATTGTAATAAAGAGAAGAATGGATTGAAAAAAATGTACCTCTCTTGAATGCTAGCCTTATTTTAAACATGTGGAACTAGTACAAAAGAGTTAGAGGTATTGTTGACTCTTCAATTAAATTTGAGAATAATATAATTGACAATCCTGATAATTGTCACAACTGCTTGCTTTCGAAGATTTCAATACTGTATTTTGAGCAAATGCTTCAATTGCTGGAGTTTTCTGATCGCATGACAAGTATTAATCGCTGTCACTGCATGTGACACATCAGAATGCCTGACAGCTTTATTTCCCGTATATGTCACTAGATGCATATAGAGCAGCCATTCTCCCTTATTCCTTCATCCACTGTTTCTTCCGTATGGAATGGAAATGAAAGGCAGGCAGGTCTGATGAGCTACTTCTGAGAGGTGATAAATACCAGTTCTGTCATTTAGCACTGATGGGAGTTCAGGGACATGACCAGCTTGTAAGATCAAAACTAACTTTAGTTACTGTTACATATGTACTATTTTTATAAGAAACTCCAAGAGAAAGGAGATGAATTAATGTCTGCTGACTAGTAAAAAGTTATTGTGCAGACTGTAGTAAAATTTATGTTAGCAATGCAGATGCAGGGCACTCTGAGGAACCTAAATGAAAATGTTGTTGCTTTTAAAGTTGTCGTGTGTATTTTGTTTTTCAAACTTCTAAGGAGTAGTAGAGTAGTAGGAAGAAATGTGATTTTCTTCTTAGGATTAAAAAAAATGCAGGGGGAAATGAATAATTTGTGTAGTCTGTTATGTCTTGTAAGCAGGAGAAGAGAGTATTTTGCCCTTTTAATGAAAACAATACTGGTTTTGTACTAACCCCGTATGAACCAGCATTTTGTTTATCTTTTTTTTACCTTATTAAAAGAAAACATGCATTGCTGCTCAGATTAATGAAGAAAGGAAGGATACTGCACAAAAGATTTTGGTTCTTTGTATCTAGTTTGCATCAGCTTGATGTTTTTTGTGTTTTTCTTTTACATCAGCACAGATAATAGAAAACATGCAAAGAAAAGAATATCCTCTCCTATGAGGATGTGCTGAGCCACTGTTAAAGCAGTGGAAAGCCCAGGGAAATCAAAAGAATGTGCTAGAAATATTCCTGACTCTTGGTCAGTACTTTTAATACACGTGCCCCTGGACTTCTGTGTACAGAAATGCTTTTTTGTTGTGATAGACTATTTAAATGATTGCTTTATTTTAATAATGTCTTTAATTTTTGCTAGGACATGTGTTTATGGAACAGAGCTTTTTCTGTGAGTCTCCTTTTTGTGATATCTCTAAATACATTCCCGGTGGAGGTATAGGAGCATTATCTTTTATTTCTTCTGTTTTGTCAATTCTGGCTTATATCTGGGGAGTTGTGTAGTGCTAAATGGTTTTAGAGAGTTTGGAATCAGATTGATAATTTCTGCACCTAGCTGTCTCTCTGTATTATTTGGGGAGGTTAGCTGGAAGGAAGGGTTTCCCTTAAAGCTCCTGGTACTATTACAAATGTTTGAGTTCTTGGCTGAATGTTAATGTTGGCAAGTAGTTGTGCAAAGCTATTAAGGATTTGGCTGATATCCAAATGTCCTGCTGACTAGGTGATTCAGGCTGGAGGAGGACACAGTGGAAGTCTAACTCAGCCCTGAGCATGTGAGTGTGTGTCACCAGTGAAAGCCAGAACTTGGGGGGTTCTGTGTACACAGCATTTCAAGGAAACCATGTGATTATGTAAAACGTAAAAGCAATGATTTGCAAAGTAAATTGAGTGAGACAGACCTTCTATTAGGATCATATTAGAATCCTGTAAGTCTCTATAAAAACAGTCAAAAGTCAAATAAAATGGATTGCCAGAGACAAGTGGTGTGGATAATGTGGACCCATGAGGTTAATGTCTGCAGAGTGCAGGTGATCAGAAGGGGCAGAAATGTGGAAAATCAGGTAAGCTGAAGTCAAGACATCAGCGGGGACTTGGCATGAAATCAGCTATTTCTTTTTCGTTGGCATTTTCAAGGCTGCTGAGAGCATGGGCGGGGGGAGTGCCAGGCATCTGCCCTGCTGTGGGGAGAGTGTGTGCTTAATTTTCTGCATCCTAAAGGGATCCCTATGAAATACGGTTTTGTTTACAGTGCAGAATATTAAAAGCATGATTTTAATGGGTAGGTTTAAAGTCATGCATTATGTACCCTAAAAAATATTTTTTAATAAGAAAACATTGAGTCAATTAGGTGAGCATCTGGAGGTTTTTTCTAGTATTAAGCTGATTTGAATGTTAAAATGCAAAGGAACCTATTGAGGGGAAATGCATGTAGTGGGTCTGCAGTCCATCCCTACTGGACTGAATGAGTGTGGGTGAGTGTTTGTCTCAGGAGTTTTTAAGGGGATGTGATCTTCCTGAGTTGTATTGGAGCTCCTTTGTGCTGGCTCCTGCAACACCTGCAGGCTTGGATCAAGAGTGAGGGTTGATCTCTTTACTTGTGAGTATAATGTTCTTGTCCTGGGTGAAAAATTATTGCTTGAGAGTAATAATATTTTCCCCTCTCCCCCAAATTAAAATAGCAATGTGAAATTAATTTAGTTTTCAAGATAGAGTGGGCAGGTGAGATATAGATGATTGTAAGTTCAACTAGAACAGCTCTCTTGGCTGGTTCTCTGGGAAGATGAGAGAAGGGATCTCCCCTCTCTTTTTCTGTAGGCAGGAGATGATGATCTGTGTGGCAATTGTTGAGACCCTGAGGCTGTTATTGCTTCTTCATGTCTCCAGTTCCTGATGTGTTGGGACACACAGGAAATCTTCCTCAAGCAAGGAAGGCTCTGTGTATAAACAGTAAAGAGTAGAAAATGATAGAGATGCCTTTCTCCCCTCTTTCAGACAGCAGTAGTAAATGCTTTCTCCTGTGTCTGAGACTTTTCACAACCATAAAGGAAGTCCTAAGATTTACCCTTAAGAGGTATATGCTTTGAAAAACCATACTGTCACGTGCTTGCCTTTTTCTGAGGTGTTTGCAAGAAAGGCAGTCTGTATAACTCAGTTTAGAGATGGTAGCAAATGGCAAATGAAAATAAACAGAATTTCTTTAAATTGGAGCTTCCAGCTTTTGGTTTGTGAGCTTTCTTTAGTAGGTCATTAAGAAAACCAAGCTTATTGTCAGTGTGTTTGCACTTTCCACACAGAGGTCTTTGTTTTGATTATAATGTTTCTAAAGGAGAAATAAAAGCAATAATTGAAAGTGCTGTGGGGGTAATAACATTCCTTGGTGTTTTGTTTCTCTTTTCCTATTGCTTTCAGAATTTTCATAAGCTTATGAAAGTTACAATGTTAAATGAGTATTTGAAGGTTATTGTTCAGAGAGAAGTTAGCCTCCCTTTGGATAAGGAATGATGATTCTCTCCAGTAGGGCTCAATGGCAAGCATTGGAGGGCTAAGCAATATGAAAGTGTTCTGATTTGAGAGAGGAACTTTCAAAACTTCACACTAGTAGAGAGAAGACCACAACTAATAATGCAAAACAAGTACCTAAAAATACAGATTGGAGACATGAATAGAAAGCTAAGTAGGTTAAGTAACTCTGAGCAAGAAGCATAAATTACTTATTTATCAGACTGTGGCAATGAACAGGGAAAGTGGTATGGATATGATGTAAGGATATCCTGTACCTCTGTTTTTGAGGATCGATGAATCTGCACCAAACCCCTCCACCTGGCTACATGTCATGTCTGCTGTAGCTCAAAATATTTTATTGTATCCTGTTTAAATTGACATTGACAGTTTCTGCTAGCAATCTTAGTTTTTGCCAGAACAGATAGTGGTTTGGTTTTCTTTTCTTTTCTGTTGTTTGTTTATGGCTTTTTTCTGGCTGGTGGGGAGAATTCTATCAGTTTAGAAGACAATTACTTTTGCTCAGTATCTGCCACCAGTCAGTGGAAGGAAAGTGATCTTCAGCTCTCATCTCATGGGGGATTACCTTTGAAGGAGTTACAGAACTTTTTCAGGAAATCGGAAAGATGCAAAGATGGATTTCTCAGAGGGCATGATGGGTGATGTTATTTGGCTGGCACTTGAGAATTAGGATAAGAAGTCACATTGCCACATCTCACCATGATGAGATACTTTTTTTATTGATTAATGCATTGAATGGCAGAAAAGCTGCACCAGTTCTTTTGGTGGAACAAGCTGTGGGTTGTCTCTTCAATGACGAATGACAACTGAAAAGAGGGGCAGGTCTGTGTACTGGTGTTGAAATGTCAAAATTTGAACATGTAAATGAACAATCTACATCCAGTTCCTTTATATTCCTGGGGCTGAATTCTGGAAGCTTTGAGGTTTTAATGGCTCAAAAAGTTGGATCAGGCTTTTGCATCTAAAAATGGGAAAGAAGTGAAAACACAAGAATGGCCACTGCTGTGCAATAGTAGTTGAAACAGGCCGAAACATCTAAGCTCATTCAGATGCTGGTAATTCAAATGAGACCAAAATGCTTTAGGACTGTGATGGCTCTTAAACTTTATGAAAACACAGCATGTGCCAAGAGATTCTTGGAGCTCACAGGAAAGCCCTGTGAAACGTGATTGTGTGGGATAATGGGGGGTCAGTGGAGAACTTGACATGCTGCTTGTTTGCTGACATCTTTGGTGTCCATAATGTTCCATGCTAGTATTGTTGGTGAGGATTTAATATGCTAGAGCTTATTAATAAATATGACAGTTAATTATCCTTCTGCCTGCCCCTGCATCAACACTCTTCACAGCAGATGTAGAACAGATGTTTTAAAACACGGGGAATAATGTATCTATATGTAATGAGGATGCCTTGAGAGAATGGCTAAAAATTACTGGATTTTATTGGGTCCAACTTTTGTTCTTCCTGTGGATACCTCTGAAAGAAATGGTACGAGGTCTGGTTGATGACCACCAATTTAAGACCACAAATTTATCAAAAAGGTCATATTTGTTTAGGATTAGGAAAGCCTTGTGATTTTTTAAAAAGTCCTATTGTATACTTATTTTTATGCTGTGTAAAGCTATAAACTTACTCAGAACTTGCGAAATGTATAATAATAGTATTGAAGAATTTGAAAGTGGAGTGTTGGTCTACACCTACATGTTACAAAGCTAGTTCTATCAAAGTAATAAAAAAGAAAATTGTCTCACAAACACTTCTAAATGAAAAGCTAGATTATTGTCATGGAACCTTTTCCTGAAAAGCTTATTGTCAGCAAATACTAGCACAGTAGTACTGAATTAAACAAATAATACTGTGTCATGATAATTGTTTATAAGGAAGTATTCACTCAAATTAACTTAATTTTGTTGTTAATTTTTCTTACTAAAGTGTTTTATTGTTTACAGCCAAGCTATTAGAACACATAGTTTTCTTCCTTTTTTTCCCTATCCTAAATCCTCTATGTTAATCCAAACAAAATCTTTGCTTATTTCCTCATTTTGTCTTAACTAATACTAGAGACAATACACAGAACTCCTGAATTGCTGATTTTATGTTGTCTTTTGAAAAAGGAATATCTTAATTCCTAGGGTGGTTCTTGATGTCAACAATACCTATCTTGTTTCCTTTATATAAATTTCAATGGTCGGTCATTTAAGTCCATTAATGTAACAACTAAGGTATGTTTTTGGGCCCCTGTTGTTCATTGCAACATAAAGCTGTTAAAATAGCTCAAAATTTTCTAGCAAGAAAGAAATGAGTAGTTTTCTTCCTATTGAAACCAGTTTGAAAATGCATTTTTTAACCAGTCATCCTAAATACTAACTGTACTTTATTTCTGAGGTTGTTACTCTAGGAAGTGAGTTACTTTATTGTATTATATATGGTGATTACTTGTGAATTTATTTTCCAAGATGAAAACTTTATTTTATAATTTTTTTCCTAGGTCTGTTTTTGGAGAAAAACCAGATTTTTGCCTACTGGGAGAATGCAGTGAAACTGCCAATATTTATAGCTGGAATTATAAATTTAGTATTCAACCTCAGCATTACTAATTTCTTACTAAACAGTACCTCAGAATAGAAGGAAAATGTACGGAAGTGCAAGAACAATCAGCAACTTGGAAGGAAGCCCCTCCAGGTCTCCTCGCTTGCCGAGGTCCCCCCGCCTGGGTCACAGGAGAACAAACAGCGGGGGAGGAGGAGGAACAGGCAAGACGTTGTCGATGGAGAACATCCAGTCCCTTAATGCAGCCTATGCAACATCTGGCCCAATGTATCTGAGTGACCACGAAGGTGTAGCTTCTACTACTTTCCCAAAGGGCACAATGACTCTTGGAAGGGCTACGAATCGAGCTGTGTATGGGGGTCGAGTCACAGCTATGGGGAGCAGTCCCAATATTGCGTCAGCTGGACTTTCGCACACGGATGTCCTTTCGTACACGGATCAGCATGGAGGTCTGACCACATCTTCACACCACCACCACCATCAGGTTCCTTCTATGCTGAGACAGGTTAGAGATAGTACCATGTTAGACCTGCAGGCTCAGCTTAAGGATCTACAGAGGGAGAATGATCTTCTCAGAAAAGAACTAGACATTAAGGACAGCAAGCTGGGATCTTCTATGAATAGCATCAAAACTTTCTGGAGTCCTGAGCTGAAGAAAGAAAGAGTGCTGAGGAAAGAGGAAGCAGCCAGAATGTCAGTTCTTAAAGAACAAATGAGAGTTTCTCACGAAGAAAATCAGGTAAGTAATTATCAAAGTTTCTTTCTGCTGATTTACAACTAAGCACTTGATGTTTTGCTTATGCTTAAGTTTTGCTTATGCTCCTGTGCTGGAGCAAGTTTGACATTTGCCCTAAGAATTGTATGTCTTGATCTGTCTTCCAAACAGTAGGAAAGCAGAGTAGTAAGACTCCGAATGCAGGTTATGATTTTCTTCATGCAGCGTTCTTTTACGTTTTACCTGGAGAGAATGTTTGTCATTACCCTTTCTCTTAGTTTGGACACTTTACTATGCAGCAACAACCTAAGTATACCTGGCTCATTTACCCTTTCAGAAAAGGTTGCCACTTTTGCAAAAGTATAAATAAACATCCAGAGGCATATTTTTGTATGAGCTGTACAGGGATTTAACTGTTTTAAAGTTAAAAGAAGATAAATCCCCATATGCAACTTTCTGTACTTCTGCCTTAAAGAATCAAGTTGAATTTGTGTTTCCAGTGACACTTCAGAGACCTGTGTTTTATTTACAAGATGCTCTTCTTCTATGTATTTCAAATACTTCTATTCACAACATAACATTATATTCCTGAAGTTATAAAATGAGTCAAGTATTTTAATCTGAATGGCTAAATCTATAAGGTTAGGCTTTGGGACTCTATGGTACATCACAAAGCAATACAGACCAGTGGCAAACAATAGATAAAAAAATTTGTCATATTGCTGTCTCCACACACTTTTTGGCTGCTGGTTGTATTTTAAAGCTGCTCCTTTTTAGACCATCTGTTAACTTTCCCCAGACAAAAACACAATCCTGTGTTTCTCTCACTTCCAGATTCCAAATCTAAACTTCTTTGCTGGCAGGCAGCAACAAGTGAAATTTTTTCTTTGCTTCCAAGTTTGTAATCATTAGTGCTTCTCAGCAAACTTTCCACCTTTTAGGCATGTCAGGAACCTAAATCTCTGCAGAACTAACAAGTCTGTTCCCAGTTACTTCAGTGGGAAACTGGGTCATGATCAGGAATTCAGTGAATTAACTTATTACTTTCTTGTATAACTTTTGTATCTAGACTGACAGTAGTAGTTACTGAATATTTATTTATAGTAGGTGCACAGGGATGCTACTAGAACCGATATTATCAAAAAGATGCTTGATGGAGATTCTGCTTTTTCAAAAGCCTTATTGGTTAGATATTATTATTATGATAATGTCACCTTAGTAGGAGGAATATTCTGATACACTCTGTTCTGGTAGGCTTTCTTATGGAAATGTCACATTAATACCTTATGTTGACATTTGAAATCTGAATTTGGCATTTAGAGACTTTGTCACCTGCCAAAGTGCTTATGCTTTTTCTTTTTTTAACCTAAAAGCTGTTTTTCTTCATCTTGAGGGGAAAGTAAATTAGTAGGTCTGTTACAAGTTCTCCTATTCATTCATTTCATAGGTTATATTTTTCTGACAAATGCTCTTATTTTCTTGTAACTGCAAACCTGACAAAAAGAATGTTTTAACATATATATAATGTACATCCTTACTCTATACTAAAATAACAAAGACTGGGTAGCTATGTCCAACAGTTCACAGAATAGACCTACTATGCAGTGATATCCCCACTAGTGTTTTTTATGATCCAGCTACAGTTTCTTTGTGCTTAAGAACTCAGTGGACTTGGAACTGAGCCAGTTACCTCTGGACATGTTTAAAATGCCAGAGTCCCCAGTCCCCTATGGCAGTGAATCCCTCAGCTTAACATATCTATGAAGTTATGTTTGGAACTGCTTTTCATTTTCAAGGTTTTGCACTCACTTTGGCTGCTTTTTCTAGGATATGCTGTTCCTTGGACTGAAAGGAGTATTAAATAATTGATGTCTTGTGCCAGTCTCAGTGCCACTTACTGATTTCACAGGGTACCATCATCACATCCCTCCCTCAGCTCTTTCCAGACAGGAGAATCTTAGCATGTGTGACTGTTTCTTTTGTGAAACAGCAGCATTGTTTTTCAGACCTATTACATGGAGGTTCTTTGAGGTGAGGACACCAAAGCAACTTCTGTTTTTGATAATACAGGTGTAAAATGAGTTGTGTTGATGCTGAAGCACTTGCCCTTTTATTCTGTAGGTCTCTCCTAAGAATTCCTGACACTTCTTTTGTTTCTAGTTTTTGATGACTTTTTTTTTACTGCTACTGAGTACTGAGCTAATATATTAAGAAATATTTAGCACTGTTGAAGAATCTCACCAGTGGTTGTGATCAATTTAGATCCCAGCTTATTATACATAAAGATAGAATTATTTTCACTTTTATTTCCCTGAATTTCATCTGCCAGCCTTTGACTATTTGCTTAGTCTTATAAAATCCTTTTTTGCATTTGGCTTTTGCCTTTACTGCCCTGAATAACCTAATGTCAGGAGGAAAATTAGTCGTCTTACTGTTCACCTTGTTCTTTGGGTTACTTAAATGTGTCAGTCAGCACAAAGCCCAGCCACAGGTTCCAGCCAAAATTCCATAGGGACCTTTTGTTGGTTTTATGAGTTGACTGTGTGTTTCTGCTATTTCCTTGCTTGTAATCAAATATTTATGTATAAAAGGACCTCTCCTCTCTAATGGCTGCTTACTTTTCTGGTAAGCATTTGGAGAGGAGCCTTTCTGAAGGAATGGCTTTGGAAGCCCAGGCTGGCTGTGTCAGCGGTGTTGCCAGTCTTACTTATCCACATGGCTGTTGAGTCTTTTAAACAGCTAGTTTAAAATTGTCAAAAAGGTATAGTTTTGAACACAAAAAAGGTGATGTGCTCTTTCACATCTCTACTAGAAGTGGTTGATCTGTCCTTGGGGGTCTGAGCATTACTGGCTTACAAAACTTTGTTAAAAACTGAGGTTTTTTCCTACTAAAATGTTCAGTGAACACTGAATGATGAAGTTCATTGAAGGTAACTTGGGCACTGCTGACTTTCTTTTGAAGGTTGTTTTACTTCGGAAAGTGTATGCTTTGGGCATGTATTCTTTGATATTGCAACCCAGATTTAGTTGTCTCTGTTCTTTGTGACATATTTTCTCACAGCACAATTAGTACTACTCTATGTGGGTTGATATACGCAGAGGCAGGCAGTACTCTGCATGTGTTTAACTATTGACAGTGATTCTTCATCTCAGAGTCATCCATTTGCAGTGTCTCAGATTTTGCATTTCTTTTTCCCAGGAAGATTGTTCTTCTCTCTAATGTGTATTGAATGTCTCATATAGAGTTGTTAGTGTAGAAAGTTTCAGGAGAGCAGAAGGCTCTGAGGTGGAAAGCTCTGGGAAGTCACATTCAGTGTTATCCATTTCCAGGATTGTTGCCTGCCTGTCAAAAAAAAAAGAGGGAGAACTAACTTATTGATTTGGTTTGGCTGGTTCTGAGACAACATATTCGTCCTTCTTAGCTGATATGCTGCTTTTATGACCTTGCAGAACCTGAATTAGATTTACTGTGCTATTTTTTCAACAAAGAGTAAACTCAGTTGCACAAGAAGTGGCACAAGAAAAAGCCCCTTTTACCTACTTAAAAATGTCATCATTTAATACTACATAATTAATACAAAATGGACCACTGCATGCAATGAACAGTGGCTCTTCTTCATTCATGATGTGGTTAATGTCGGAAATAAGTGAGCTTGATTCCTTTTTTCATATGGAAAACCAGGTAATTTTAATTACATTAATGTGTTCTTTGAAAAAATATTATAATTTTTGATCTTTTGAAGTTTAGTTCCTGTCCCAATCCTGCAGGAATTTACTTCTGATTAATGAGAGGAAGAGAAAGGATGAAAAGGATAGTGAGCAGTTCCTTTGAGAGTTTTGAATGCAAAATTGTTTCTTGAAATACTTTTTAGCTATGTGTTGCAATATGAATAACTCAGATACAATTAACAGAATAGAGCTGATAAATAATCAGTAGATAAGGCAATGCATGTTCATGAATCCAGAACTGTGAGTGGCTACTCCATGTTATTTCAGGTGCTCTTCCTTTTCACTTTGATTCATGACAAGTATCTAAACAGAACAGTAAAAGAAAATATTCTAAGAAATATCCTGAAATAATGTTTCCTTCTTTGTACTAATGAAAAGTACAAGGTTAGGCATGGAAGGTAAAGCTGGTAACCTGAGGAATGAAAATGTTCTGCTCAAGTTTTACTGTGCTACCGGAGCTATCTTAGCACATTAACCTAAAAAGAATAATGACAAAAAAAATTAAAAATTGGCACTTTTTTCTAAAAAAAAGTCTTTTTCTAAGGAAAAATCAAATTAAATACTTTCAACTTAAAATTTTAATGTAGTGTTTATGACCAGTGAAAGTCTCTTTTAAGGTACTTTAGAGTGATTCTGTAAGGCCAGTATGTTGAGCACATCCATTCACCTTATTTTCTGTTTTTCACTGTACTGTTGTTTCCTACTTTCTTCAGTTTTTTTTAATAGTTGTCTTGATCTGCATGCATACTTGTTGATTTTTAACTTTATTTTGGATGTTTTCACTGTTTTCTTCATTGAAATTCATGTACATTGATGTCAATTTAGGTAAGTGCAAATTATTTCTTCCTTTGTTTTTTAAATGTGATGACAAAGTGCTTAAGCTTTTAACCACATGGGATAGATCAAACATTGATTATGAGAGTGTAATGAAATCAGAAGATTTTGTATATATATATAAAGTAGGAATGTTTCTGTGAAATGGGAAGAGGCTAAAGGAGCAGGACTGCTCTGCTGAGGAGTGATGGTGCACAGTTGGTGGGAAACAGAGACTAAGCTGTGCCGGAAGGGTGTGTTGCCTTTTGTGCTGCTGTTACTGGTGAGGAAAAGCTCCCAGCCCTGTGGTGGGGAGCAGCAAGAGAAGAGATGGGTATAAAATACTGTAGATAACCAAGGAAAGTTTGAGGAATTAATAGCCCAGAAGTGTTTAAGGGTGAATAAGGAAATGTAGTGTAGTTTTAACCTTTTTTCCTCCTTTTTTTTTTATTTTCCCTGTGGGATTTTTATATCTGAAAAAACTTGGTAAGTACTGAGCTAGAAAAAGAATAATAGGAATGTGTCCCTGTAAGTGTGCAAGTACTTGTTTAGTCTTGACTGAAGCTTTTTGGTTTAGATAGTAATCCACATATGTACATTACATAGTAGAAACTAATAGTTTAAGCTGTATGAAAACTGTATTGTGTGTTAATGGTAATTTGGAAAGGATAGTAATGGTAAGTTATACTCTTTTCTGTGTTTGAGGTGTAAAGACATTTGAGGAAAGTAAAGGTTTATTTTTTTCAGTAAAAACAAAAGGTACTTTATTCACCATGTTAGAAACAAAGTTGTTGAATATTGCAAAATACCTACCTTATTTTAAATGGAGGATATAGGTCATTCTCAATTACGTCAGTGCCCAGGTGCTACCATGACATTTCGTGTGCCTTAGAATGAGTGGCAGTGAGTGTTCTTTGTGAAGAAGCATAAACAAGAGCAGTCGTATTTTGAGGAAAGCTGCAGAGACAGCAGAAAGAGCACTGCAAGGAAAGGTACTTGGAACTGTGTGGTGCTCTGTGACTTGGAATTTGAGCACATTCACATCCATAGCCCATGTTTGATGGTGCACTCCTGAAATGCTACAAAAGCTGCTGCTGTCCCTGATGTGCATTTTTTGCCCTGTGATGGTGGTGATCACTTGCTGCATATAACCTCAAACTGAAGTATTGCATGAGGAGTTTTCTGACAGGCTCTGGGTTTATTAGTTGATACTTCAGCCCAATTTAGTGATTCCATCCTGTTTGTTAAGTTTCCCTTGCAGTGGAAGAACACTGTGTTCTCTGTTCCCAGTGTGATGTGCTCTGAGCACAGCTCTGCTGGTCAGCACTGATGTGGTGCTGCTGTGTGGCTAAACCCCTTGGCACAGAAGCCAGGATTCTGGTGGGGTCTCAGAGATGACCACTTCAGAAACACATAGTTTTATCCCAGCTAATTTCCTGCTAGATCTACCTTGAAGCTATCCTTGCTTTGGGCTCGTAGCACTGCTGGAAGGTGTTCCTTCAGTACATCCTGAGAAGCCACACCTCAGGTATGGCAGCTGCTGCTTTTTGCTGCCTCCTGCCTTAAATGAGGGCTCAGTCCAGAGCAGGCATCCTAATGGGGGACTTAATGCTGTCAGAATGGCATAAAGGAAGTGGGGAGAGAGGTAATCATGCTGCAAACCATTTGGAGTTTTGCTGGGCTTGGGTGGTGTTGGATATGTCACATAGTCAACTATGTGATAATGCAAGACTTACAAAGCATAAAAAAGTCTCCTGCTAAACATCTAATCTTGTGAATAAGTTTCTCACAGGTATCATAGCTAATATATCAAAAATGATCCTTAGTGAATTTCTTGTCCACTGATTGTGATGGCGCCTGCAGTTATGGGGTGGGTTTTTTGAATACATTATTTGTTAGCTTGTGTAAATAGGTTTCCTCCCTGCTTTTAAACCTTGAGGTTAATGTGAAAAACAATGCTGGAAATGCCTCTTCAGATTTTTTCATTCTCTAAACTGAGAGAAAGGGGAGGAAGTACTGGAAAAAATAGTAATTCCTTTCTCATTTTATGTTTTTAGTCTATTAGTAAAATTTCAGACATTTTCCATACTTCTAGTCCTTTTATTTTGTGTTTTCTGAAAGTTGTCCTCAAATAATCTACCAGCCAGTCAATAATGCCACATTCCATTAGCCTGCAATAGGAACTCTATCCTCTAGGCTATTTCTGAAAAACAAGACCCTTTTCGGCTGTGCTGCAAAGCATTATATTTATTTATTTTACGTATGTATATAATTTAGTGATAAAGCTGCTTTTAACTTTTCTCTGTTATTTCTGAATTCAAAAGATGCATTTCAGATTGTTGTGTCAGGGTAAGGGCAGTGTTATAATCCATGTAAATTGGATCCATGACCAACAGGTTTCTTAGGAATTTCTGCAGTCTGGGAGATATGCTTGGTTAATGTCATGCAGGGTCAGATTTTGACTTTACCTGTCACTTGCCCTGTTCATGGTGTCTACCATTCCCTGCTGTGGAACTCTGTATTTCCCTGGTGCCAGGGAGTCAGTTGTTAAAGCTGTCAGCTGCAAGATATTACTTGCTCCTTGAGTTTATTGCTAGAATATGTGTCAGTTGACTTAGTAAAGAAACTCATATGCAGGAGCCCTTGGTATATTTTAAAGGGGATAACTTTGGTTCAAATTGGATTGCCTGTGGCAGGAGCAAATAAATTTTAAGAACTTAGTAATTTTGGAATATTTGATCCACAGAGTGGGGAAGTCATTTACTTCTTGAATTTCCTTAAGCATCTGCCACAATATAGTTACTGCTCTTACCCTTGGTGTTGGAAGATGATATAAAAAGCTGGCAAAGCACATGTTAAAAGAAGGCAGTAAGATTTCATGTGAAGCTCTTTGTACCCTGAAGGGAAAATGATAAATGATGTTTTTGCCAAAAGGAAAATCCTAAGGCAATTCAATCTAAATATCTCAGTGTTAGAGACTTGGAGAACACTGAGGTCTTGTGAGGTAATCTGTATTCCGGTTCCATCTATAATTTAATGAGTGTGGGGTCTCCACCACATGAAATTTCTGTGGAGGAAAAGCAGAGGTCAGCAGAAACCAGAGAGAAAGCAGAACACATTGGGTTTGCAGCTTGAGAGGAGCAGCAAGCCCCAAAGCAAGGTCTGCTTTTTCAACACACTTGGGTTTTCCATTTAATTGACCAGAGCATTAATTGTGCAGAGTACAAGTCTTGCTTGTGGTATTAACTCCAGGTAACTGGTTAAGCATAATGCTCTTAACTAAGTCAGTGAAGAAATGCCTCAGTATCATGGGACAGTATTCCTGCTGGGTGCACTAGAAGGTGGAGGTGAACTGGTGGGGTATATTTTAATCTTGCCATACCAAACCTGAACAAATGCTATTTGCAGTCAACAGGTCAGTAATAAAAGCCAGCTAATGTGTTACGTGTGTATGTAATTGTGTTTAGGAGGACACTGGGTTGTGTGCTAGTAAGTTCTGCTGGCAAGAAAGATCAGGTGTCACTTTCAATAATTGGTTAGAACCCACTGCTTTTCACATCACCCTCTTGTGGATGACGTTGATTTGTTTTAATTGTATGATATGGTTATTTTAGTATGTTTATTGTTCTATTCATAACTCATATTTTTACTTTGGTTGAAATATGGAAATGAATGAACCGCATAATTGCGTAACTGTGTATGAATGATCTAGTACTTTCCTTACACTTGGGAGATATTTTTGTCTTCAGATTCTCTAGTGCAGTTAAGGAAGGAAGGAGGGAACTATAGAGCAGAAAACACAGAAGTTGCTTAAGAAAGCAAAACCAGTCATTCTTCATCCTGTTGAGGCAGCTCATCCCCTGAAGAGGGAGAACTGTCAGAATGAGAATTGGAGCAATTAGACAGGAATATTTGTGGTAGGCTTTTCCAGCTGAATACACTGCGCTGTCCTGACTTCAGGACTGCACAACTAACAAGCAGTGCCAGTCAGGCACAGACCAAGAAAAACGATTTCCAAGAGCTTGTTTTCTTAAAGAAGTATGTAGATGTAACCATAAAACATGAATTGAAGGCACCAGTAATTCTCTGTTAAATGGGTAGTGTGTTATCCTTTCCTGAACTGAGGCCTTGTGTCAGGCAGTGCTTCACCTTGTAGGGAAGTGGAGCTTCCGTGGCTAAACTTAGAATTAAATATCAGAAGGAAGGCTATGCAAATTTACAAGTAAACATTATATTTAGGAATATATTTTTCATACTTGTTTCAACTAGAAAGTCCTTTTCCATGTCACAGTAATTTCAGAAGAAATTGGAAACTTTACTTGAAAAACCTATGGTTCCATATTTTTGCTGGGTGTTCGTTTCCCAGATATGTCCAGTTGAGTTGTTTCCAAGTATGTTAGGTAGAATCTACTCTTTATTTGATATGCTTGAATTAAGCTTTTGGAATCAATTGGAGGTAAAATATATTTTAAAAAAACCTTGTGCCATATTTATTAACAAATATTTTATGGGAAATTGCATTGCACAGTATTATTATTTCAGTTATTTTAATACATCTCAATTAAACCCACCTCAAAACAGCAGAGAAGTCTGGAAATAGGAAGGCATCTTTGCCTTACACCAAATTGGCCCAAACTTCTACCATCGTTTTGTGTGGGTGCCTTTCCCCCTTCACCTTCCTCCCCTGATTTTATCTGCCAGTTCAACTCACTCTTGTCCAGCTGGCTGGATTGTTTCAGTGTTACTTTTGTAGTCTTTTTGTAGGTGCTAGATAACTGGAAATTTGTGAAACTCAACATTGGGACCTCTCAAAAATGCATATATACATTGTGTGTGGAATTTCTATCTTTACATTCTAATGAAAGCTTACTCTCAACAGTGCATTCTTTTCCCTTTTGGACATCCATTAAGAATAGGTGATTCACCTCTTAGGTTTTTTTTCTTTAAAGTTTCACTTGAATTTCATTTGTCAAATTCTACTCCTTGTGAGTTATTACTGCATTTCCACACATTTTTAATATCCCAGCCTGAAAGTTTGTGCTTTGACAACCCTTTGTGGTTTAATGTCTTCTGACCTTTCCCATCTTATTCTTTTTCTACAGGACTTTGGCTCTTAGCGGGAGGGGTCAGTGAGGGTCGCTTTGTTTTTGTGCCCGCCAGCAATCGCTCACACGCTTCTCCTGTTGTTTTCCCCATTTTCATTAGAATTCCTATGCCAGCATAATGTGCTACATTAGAGACAAAATACTTGTTTTTCTTCCCCCCTCCCCATGGGTTAATTTTCAGCTGGATCCCTTCCTTGGCTGCTCACAGCTCCTGCTGTGCTGGTGTGAGGCAGGGAGAGGGCTGAGTGGCAAAGCACAGGAGGTGAAGGTGGGTCTCCAATTCTGGCAGCAGCTGAGGCTGAGCTGCTGAGCCTCTGGGCTGGTGAGACCTGACTGCCTTTGGAACTGCAGAAATTCCTTGAAAGAAGTCTTGAGTATCTGTTCTACGCTGCGGTCTTTGTTTCAGACCTGCACCAATAGGCAGAGACAAGAATATTTAGAGTACTTGGGGTATTTTGTCCTTGCTTTATGAGAAAATGTTGAATACTGATGATGTTGTGGCTGCTGTGAACAACAAAATTTGCCATTGAATTATATTCTTTTTGGCAGGTCAGGATTGCATTTTAGCTCTGATAGTCTTTGGTGTTTGCCCTGGACACTTTCAGATGCCCATAAATATATTTGCTTTTTAATTCTATTTTTATATAATTTGAAAGGTTGAGAGTTTTTTCAGTGACTTAAGATCAGTTTTTCCTACTACTGAGGGAATGTGTTTATATGTATGTATTTTTTTATTTCTGATTTGTTTACAACAAATTTAATTATTTCAGCTTTGAAGGCTTATTTCCTTCTTCATATATTCTTTTTTCTAGGACTAAGTAATCATCTGTTTTTAATTTTAATCTTAACATATGAGGATTTCTAAGTGCAGAAAAACCCCAGTTTTTAATGCAAACCCTATAGTAAGTCTATGAATTTCCTTTAATTTTATTGATGAACTCATTTTTGCCAGATGGTAGAAAATTCTGGAAAACACATAAGGGGCTTGCTGCTGGTTTTGTTTTTAATTCAGCTTGCAAAAGGCTTCTGGCAGGATTGTGTGTGATCAAGAAGAGTGAGTCAATTTGTATGAACTCCTTACTTATACCATTTACGCCTCTTACACATTCAGTGTTATCCTGCTCTCTTCTGTTGTGCTGTTCAGCATTTTCTGTTACTCCTAAATTCAGAGTCTACAGTGTCTTCAGGTAGTAATTGTGCATTCCAGAGTGTGGCTCCTGACCTCCTTTTCCCAGGTTCAAAAGAATAGCTCTGTTGACTCCTCGTTAATGCTTTGAGTAGTGTGATCATTAAAAGGCACATTTCCTTCTGTTTCACTGTGCAGGGGAAAAACTGTACAAGGCATCACTCCCATGTGAGAGGATAAAGAGCTTAGCTATGAGGAGGCTAACAAAGGCTGGGGTTCCAGTTCCCAGATATTTGTCCTTCCATTTCCTGCTGTTTTTAGTGTAGATCCATTTGCTTCAGCAGTCTGCTCTTTTTATCTAACTATCCAGTACCTAAGCAATGAGGTGAGTCTGAACACAGTCTTCCAGGTTTTAGTAATGCCATTCTTTTACTTTGCATTTTCCTTTAAACTGGGCAAAACCTGAATGACACAGCAAACTAAAAGGCCTTAGTAATGTTTCCTGTTGAAAGTAGAGTGTTCTTTGTACAGAATCTTTAAAATACTTCAGCTGTGCTGTACTGAGTGTTTGAGAAACAAAGGTTCTAGAAGTATCTGTATTTCTGAGAAGAGAACTGTGGTACCTCAGTTTCAGAAATAAAAAAGCCCTGTACAGTAGCTAAAGAAGTTCATGCTCTGTCATGTGTGGGCATCTGGAAATACTCGCTGGATAAATGTGCTAGTTTGTGGGTGTAGCCTCTTGGATCTAGTGTAAATTTTTATGTTTAGAAATCCTGTTGGCAAAGGTTTCATAGCTTCTAAGCATATCAGTTTCATTCCTGAATTATTTTTTAGTATGGATCTCTGCCATCAAATCACTTAATTGGCCTTCATCAATCACAGAAGAGTATTTTTATACTTTAGTGACTGTGGCTCTGATTTTTCTGGTGTGGAATATCACATCAGCTTTCCATCAGCTCAGACCCTGATTCTCACTATTTTAGTTGCATGGTTTCTTGCTGCGCTGTAAGGGATTTCATGATTAAATATTAGCAAAACTGAACTCAAATCTGACCTTTAAGACTACTATAAATTTTATTAAATAAATATTCCCATTTATCTTTTGCTAATATTATCCGGTGTTTGAAAGTTCAAAAATGTAACTCTTTATAGTTACTGATTGCTAAAAGATAAACCAGGAGGTTTCATATCAGTAGGACACAAGAACAGTGGTTGTGACTAAAGGAGTTTAAGAATTACTTTGGTGTATCTGATTTCTTACAAGTGAAAAAAGGCAAATTAAATGAAGAGTAGCTGTTGGTCTGGAGTAATTCTGTAGAGTAATTCAGCGCCTTTGAAGTGAACCTGGTAAAAGAGGTTCTTTCAGGCCCCCTTTCTATGGTGTCTGTCTGTCCTAGTTCCAAACTCTGGGTGCTTGGTAGTGATCCCAATCAATTTGTAATTCTTTTTTTTAATGATATCTAATGGTAATTCTGAACCAGTAAAACAATTAAGTAAAGGCGATGACCACTGATACCATCTGGTAGAGGAAAAACAGATTATGAGCCAAAGAGCCCAGCCAGTTCTCAGGGAGTGACAGGCGCATGAGGGAAGAGATTCTGTTGAGAAATCACACTAATCAGAATCACAGACTCAGTTTGCAACAGGCTGGGAAGTCTGGCTATTAAATAAATACCTGTATTTCATACCTAATAAGCCCTACTTGGCATCAGAGCTGTAGTCTTAATAATTTCAAACTAGCTGTCACTTCAGCTTCTTTCAGTCCTCTGTCCAGCCTCTGGATGTATCGATGGATATGGTGCTTGATAAGCTGTGCCTGCCACTTATCCCAGTTGTTTCTTCAATCTAATTAGCCTGGTTATCTGAGAGCAGTTGTAGATTTACTGGCTTGTGGGCTTATCCCTTTTCTTCTGTTCATGGAGCACAGAATGGAGGACTATGTTAATTTTACTGCAACCTCAAAAGCTTAGTAGATTTCAGTTAATTTTTAATTTTGATTAAAAAGCCCCCTGAATGTTGAATGAGTAGATTGTTCTCGCTTCAGAACTTGGGGTCATGAGTTCCTCTTAGCTGAGGAGGAGAAACCAAGATCTGAAAGGGAAATTGCAGTTAAAATGTGAACTACCTTGCAGAACTGAATGTGATAGAATTATATTTATTAAAATGCCTATTAACAGAGGCACTAAGATTTTGCATTTGAGTGCATAATGCATAGCTAGTGAAGTCATTAACAACTGGAAGATGGAATATTCATCACTAATTTGGTTTGTAATTACTTTGATCATTATCAGACATGCCTTTTTATAGCATAGGTAAAGAAGCTATGAAAAAACTGTTGAATGCTTTTAAAGTACGTGTTACTGTTCAGGCTGCTGTTCAAACAGTTCATTCTGTCCCCACAGTTTAGCTCTATCCAAAGTCATGCATTTTGGAAAATGTTGCATTCTGATTCTTTGCTTTTAGGATGCTGTTTATAGCCTGCTATTTCAGTTTACCATTGCCTGTGCTAAACCCAGTGTTTATTTATGCTTTTAGTTACCAAAGCCTCCAAACGTTCAACAGCACAGCTACAGTGTGCTCTGAATTGCTTGGCAACTCTTAACATGAAACCTGTACTTGCATTTTGGTATTTGTTATAACCTGAACCACATTCAGGTTAGGCTGGCTTTTTTTCTAACTTAGACCTTGTACCTGATTTTTATATGGATCAAGAATAAAACTATTAAAAGCCATATTAAAAAAAAATCCTGAGCTAACTTCATATTTGTTCATATCTTCTATTTTATATGAAATCTTATCTGCAAAATAAATACAGGTTACTTGTAGGATACATGGTAGAAGCCAAAACTTACAAAGGAATTGAGGTAAACACAATAACTCATAGGTATATTCCAATTTTTAGGCACCCAGTGCTTTGCTATGTATTTCATTATTCTTGAGTGTAGAATCCATAATCAATAGTTGATAAGGGACCAGGAGTTCCCTTCCTGTTGTCAGCAGAATACATCTGCAATAGATTAATTGTAGTTCCTGCTTTTATGTTCTTTCTGGTCCTATGGAATTTGTATTCTTGGTTGCACAGTGACAAAGCTGTACTGTAATCAGTCTTAGACATCTCCCATTTCCTTCTAACATCTGTATTAATGAACAGCCCAATAAAATAACTGTATTTTTTCATAATACATTTCATAGTAGATTTGTGTTCTTAACAGCAACATAAAAAGTATACCTACTGTCTCAGTAATTAGTTTGGAATATGCACAGTCTGACAGATACAGGTCAGATTTGCCTGTGTAGTAGGGGAATTTTTACCATATGGCTGCGATTCTAAACTGTGACAAAGGATGTCTTGCACTGTTTTCCTCTTCCCATATATGCACTATAGGGCCCTCAGGACCACAGAGCTCAAAGCTAACAAAAATTGGAGGGAGAGAGAACCTTTTTTAGGATAAAAGCTGCAGTGTGCCTTTTGCCACAGATGTTTTCTTATGAGCCTTTGTAGCTCAGCAGTGCCCAGCTACAAAATATGTTCAATTCTCTCTTTCCCATCAGGCTCAAGACACAGCTGTTGGAAAACCTATTTGATCTGGTTTTCCTGGCTGCAGCAAGTTGTTGTTGTCTAGGAATCTGAACAGTATATTTAGCAAGCAACATCAACGCATGAATGAGTAAAATTTAAAATATTTAGCTGAAATACCAATTTGTGGCTACTTATTTCTGATGGAAATTCAAGAAGCAAGTAGAACTGGAAACTTCCCATAAATGAAACTACCTTTACCCTTTATGGCATTTTCTTCAGAGAGTGAAACACAACGCTTTAAAAATGGTGGCAAGAACAGATCATCTGTTGAAATTTTTAATATGCTGATAGGAAAGGAGTGTTTAATGTTTTCAGACATTTTTCAAATAGCAGGTATTTTTATTTGACGGACTTTTTAGTTATGCCTGAGCATAACTAGCTTTCCTCTTGATAATTGAATTCGGTCAATATTAATAAGTAAATGCACAGATGTCTGGAATGGCTGCTGGTCTAGCTTTTTGGATGCCTTTTCACAGCCTTTACAGCATCTCTTACTATTCACGGCGAGCCGCTATGTTTTTTAAGCTGAAACATGAATATCTTAAAGAATGAGTGACATATCATTATTTGCAATGAAATGACTCAAAATAATGAGCTCTTCTGATGCTTCTCAGAGTGCCACAGAAGTACGGGAGCACGTTTCTGAAGTCTATTTGTTGAAATCCAGTGTTACATTGACTATTTTGACTTGTACATATCTCTAGTGCTCTTTGCTTCCATTAGCTGGCTGGCAGCCTTTGGCAATTCCAGTGTCCTTCTTTGTGAGACTAAAAATATCTTGACACACAAAAGTACTTTGAAGACTGACTACTGCTCCTTTCTTGGGGAAACCTGCGATCTCACTGGCTTCGGTTTTCTGTTGGGTCCCCCTATCTTGCATGGCATCGCTTGTTTTATTTTGCAAACTAAGAGATGGAAGATCTTGTTTTGTTGAAACTTCAGAGACTTTAAAATTTTCTGCGAGAGTGCTAAGTTGTGACTTCTAAAATTTGCATGATTTTTCTGAGAAAACTTTGAATTAATGAGCTAAAGCAAAATCTATGGACTTAAAATTATATCAATTGAGTGTTTTCTGGTTGTTAATTTAACAGAAAAGGATTTAAACCTCTTCCTTTGTTAGCAGAATTTCTTAGCTGTGTATATGGGGATAGACCTTTATACACAAGAAGAATAAACTAAAACAGAAAACTTAAAGCAACAGGAGGAAGAGAAATTGTCTGTGTTTACATACAGTACATTCATCAGTAGCGTAACTGGAAAACAAATATTTCTGAAGTGTAATTGAAATGTTTATAAAAAAAATGACAAAACCACCAGAAGCTCGTGGGGGGACTAAGTTTTATATCCCAGTGTTTGCAACAGAAGAATTTCTTGGCCTACTTCAGGGTAGAGGCTGAAATTAGTAAACTATTCAAAAAAGTCCTTTTTATTTATTAGTTTTTTTTAAAAAAAATCTGTTAGCATTTAGGCAGTGGAGAAATGGGATGAGAAAGCATTAGAAGGGAGGTAAAATGTAACTGGCACACAGAAACAGCCAGAACTAGTCTTTGAGGATTTGGTACAACCTCAGAGAGGCTTTCCTTGGGCTTTGCTGTTCATCCCAAATGTACGGGCCACTTCTTTCTTGTATTGTCAGATTTTACCAGATCTGTCTGTTGGCAAATCAGATTCCCGGAGTGTTTCCCTCAAACTGGTACAACCATGTTGTACGGACTTTTTTTGTGTGGATTGGATGGGAAGCACGGTGGTTTGTTCCATGAAATGCTGGTTCCAGGTGAATGTAGCACCACATCTGGCCTTGGCAGTGTGGGGAGAGCCAGCCGAGGGCACGAGCTGATGAGATGGAACTCGATCCTAAATGCCTGGTTTGTACTTTCAGAGATATGCCAACAAAGAATTATCTTGATTAATGCCAACCTCAGGTGTACCGGAGACACAGGCAAACTCTAGGCTCTCCTCAGGGGAATATTAATTAGCACTAGCACACCTACTGTTCTGTCTTGAGAACTTAATTGCTTTAGCCCAGATGAGAACAGTGATTCATAAAACAGAATTTAATGACTGTATTAGAAAAATGGTTGTGAATGTGAACATAAACTAATCCCTAGAGTAATTCCCTCTATAACATGAAATAGGGAATGTTTCTGTAAATTTAGCTTTATATCTCACATACTAATTTAACTCCCTTTTTACAAAATATGAATGCAGTTTGATTGATTTTTAACCATACATAACTGACTTCTTCCAACACATTAGGGGTAATATTAAACATTCATTCCGACGTTTCATTAGGTGGAGAAGGAGGTGTGTATTTGATGGGTCAAATCCCCTGGTGCCAACCAGTTTCTGTGGGGTGAGGTCATGTCTACCACTAAGCAGTTTTATCACCTGAACTCCTGTCACCTCTCAGCTGCCAGCTCTGCTGTGCTGCCGAGGCATGTTCCCGCTTGGCTTGGCTGCTTGTGCTGGGACCTGTCCTGGCTGAGACACCACGCTGGCCCAGGTGTGGTGGGGAAGAGCGCGGAGCTCGCAGCTGCTGCCGGAGCTGTGTCCCTGGAGCGTGGCCAGGGTGGCACTTTGCCAGCAGCTCAATGTCAGCGGAGGGCTTGTGTCATTTGGGAAGGTGGTTTCAGTGGAAGGATTGGATTTTTCCTGCTTCATTTTGGGATCCTGTGGAGGCACGGCAAAAGGAAGGCAGTAGCTTACCACAAAAATGACCCATCTAACATCCAAAAAATATTAAGTGATCATTTTGAGGTTGCCATAATTTAAAAATGTTTATAATGCAATCACAGGAGAATTTATTTGTAAAAATGGAATTAAGAAATGAAATGGTTTCCTTAGATATTCTGTGCTGTATTTTAGATGCGTGCTTATAATTGAATTTACTATGCCCTGAGGCTGTTTATATCATTCTTAGTGTGCACTGTAGTCTGTGACATAAATATATATAGAGTTGAGGAATAACGTGTCTGCTGTTGCTGAATGAGTGCATGTTGAGAGATGAGGGCAATGGCTTAAAAATATTAATGAAACAATGAATACATTCCAATAAAAATGAGTGAGCTGAAAAATTGTGAAAGGATTTTTTGTGAACTTCTAAACATCTTTTGTAACTGCTGGTGCTTGTAGTTTGGTAAAGGGGGAAAAAAAAGTAAATCTCATAGCAGATAAGAGGGTGAGTTGTGAGCCCATCTGGAATGGGAACGTAGCCCTGATAGTGACCATGTCAGGAAAGCAGTGGTGTATGGAGGGCCTGTCCCTCCCTCCCTCGAACTGGAGTGAATGCTGCTCAAACAGTGCCACTCCTGACACAAGCAATGTGTTCGGATGTGTCTTGAGGTAGAGAAGCGTGTTCTTTGAAAAATTAGTGTGTGCAAGCTTGTACTTAATGCTTTGAAGGGAAGTTGTGAAAAATGCCTAAGAGAATTGGGAGCAGATCTGGCTAGATAGTTGTTGAATTTGTGCTATGAAATTCTTTGAAGGTCTTGCAAAATCCCCTCCTAAAGTAAACCAGAAGTTTTGGAAAAGTGATGCAATGCATACTCCATAGCACTTAACCTTACACTGCTGTGTTTGCATGACTGAAGAGCCAGAAGGAAACAAGTTGGTAACTAATTGCATGTTGCATATTAGTAGTGTCCTGTTCATTTACTATTAAAATGCTACTGAGAAAATATGATCTAACTCTCCTTTTATGAATAAAAATGAAGATTTTCTGTAAAATTAAAAATCTAGGTTTTTTTCGAAGTTTGTTTCTAGATATATTTTTAAAAGCTTTTATACTGGTATCCCTTGTAGTGGTGTTCTGAATCATCCTATAAAGACAATTTTGTAGGACTATGCATTTCCTGTTTAGATATTTATCAATATGTACTCTGCTTTTTCGTATATAAAGGACTTTGCATACAGCAAGGAAGCATATTGATATCATGTTAGTATGTGGGAATATAATATACAAATATTTCAGTGTAGTACCAACAGAAAGCTTATTCTTTGTCAACAGTCTAATTCACAAAAGAATCTACTAAAAGCCATATGTTATAGTTCTAACTAAATATGAAGTATGATAGATGAAATCATGTCAGTGTTAGATCAATGAATGTCTAAACCCTCTTTTCCTCCTGTAAATAATAGTGTATTTGCTCTACAGGTTTCTAAAATTCCTTTCCTTATGAGATTATTTTGCTCTTTTTTCAATATACCCATGTCAACTTTTTATTAAAATACAGTTACTAAAATGTTATGAAAATGCAGGTTATGTACGAAACCCAGGGAAGAAATGGTAAGATTGCCTCAGAAGTGAGAAATGGAGATGTTCACTAAGTTATGATATATACAGCATGCTTTCAAATAGGGGCAGTAAGAGGAAACTATTCACACTGTAATGGTGAAGTGGCTGGAGAGTTAAATGCTCCTTTACCTTCTACTTAACCGATTATGACCTAATTCATAAATTCATCTTTGTGTTAAAATTGAAATGGAACATTTTCAACTACTGGTGCCAATTTTCAGTGTGCCAAATCAAACTAACCTCCAGTCCTTTGCTTTCCAGCAAAACTGCCATCTGTTTCACAAAGAAATGGGAAGGCTTGGAGTCCTGCAATTAAAATTGGCATTTTGACAACAGTACTGCATTATTTTTATTGAATGTTTATTTACTTAACAAAGTAGTATTCAAATTTACCAATCAGTGACCCATTGTGAAATGTGATATAAAGCCCACAGGAAAAGACAGCTGCTAAGAAATATTTAGATTTTCTTGGACAGATTGGAGACAAAATATTTTTGGCAAATTGAGAATTTTTTTGGTTATCTTTTTTGCTGCATTTTTGATACGATGACAGCACCATCAACTTCCAGTCCTGGACTCACAAAAGTTTATTTGTCAGTTTCTCTCTATATTTTCCCTATATCTTCTTTTGAGAGATGTGCAGGCCATTCCGTATGTGTGCAGGTGTAAAAAAATTGTCTCTCCTTTATGTTTGTGCTCAAACTTGTTGTCTTGACTGTTTGTGTGTTCTCTGCACCCGCCTTGCTTCCCCTGTTGTGTCTTTTTAAGGCCTCTTTCTGGATCCAGCTTTTCTCCCCCTGCCATTTATCTCCCACTAGGTTTGTTACCTCTCAGTGAGCCTCTATTTGTAAGTCCACCCTATAGGTAGTATCTCTTTTTACCATCTGTTTTGCCCACCCCATGTGCCTTTTGCCAGCTAATGACAGTTTTCTGGTTTCAGTTCCTTCCCATTCTGTTCTCAGTGTTTTCTCCCAGCTCTTGTCATGCTCTGTGCCTCACAGATGTTCCACGTGGTGGTTGTGCCTGAGGTTGCCCATTCAGTCAGAGAATATGCCTTTGTACAGATCTCAGCAAATATCAGGATTTGCTTAAACGAGTTTTAACTGTTGGTTCTGGTGGCGTCATCTCCTTTCTATTGCCGTCATTTCCTCTGTGAATTACAAAGTAAGAGTGTTTGCAAGAACAAACTTCTGGAAAGTGTTTGATAATATTGACTCCTGGTTTCTCTGGTCTTAATTTTGGTTTTGCTGACTTAATATTCCAGTATACATTTGTATGGGGAGAGGAGGAGACAGGAGTATGGTGTCCTTGCAATGACAGCAGAGGTAGGCTGTGTTTCACATGCAGCTTAAAAACAATTATTATGAGCCGACAGAAGTGTGTTACTGAATGCTGAGAGAAATAGTGTGACAGCAGAAAGAGAAAATATGAAACAGATGTACCATATGGTACTGTGTGCTTGTTTTCTATAATAAAACCATGAGGCATGCAAGAATAAAGTCTTTCTTTTTGCAATGGCTGGGGAAAGCCCCAAATTTATGTTTAAGCACCATTCAGAGGAGCTATGTTTAGGTTTGAGCATAGAGTTTATTGTATTATAAACACTGATTTCCCCCCCCCCTTTTTTTGTGCTTTCTGGCAGTTGGGAAGGGCCTAAATGAAATAATATTTTTTTTCTTTTAAAGATGTGGTGATGGCTGATCAACCTCCCCATCTCTTGAGTTTGTGGAAATCCTTTACATTTCCATGGATTTTGGATTTCACTATGTAAAAAAAAACCCTCCTGAAACAAAACCCCAAAGCACTGCAACCCCCCTGGAATATCAGCAATAGGATTTTTTAATATATTCATAGCATTTTAATGCTCTAGATTGAGACCGAAGCTGCTCCCTGTTTCCATTTCCATCCCTGCTTTGTTGGATGGCCTCATGAAAAGGGCGCTTGGGACAGCTCCTTTTGAGCTAATTTTCTTGTTCCTAAAGAAAAGTTGGTTTCCATTAAAATGAAGGCACTGTGCGTTTCTGTGGAAATTGCTAGGACCTGTGAGTGTCTGGAAATGAAAAGGAGAATCCTCTGTGAAGTCTTTGGGACACTTTCCACCTGGATAAGAAAGGAAGGTGTGCAGTTCTCTCTCTGCAGCACTACAGCTCCTGGAAAGCTCCACAGAAAAGAGACTTCAGTCTTGAATTATTCAATAGAGTTTAGCCTTTTGTGTTTTAGCAATTGTAAATGTATTGAAATAGCAGATTAGAAACATGTTAAGCAATGTCACCATAATAATATAAGTTTCTTGTTCTGTCTTAATTTTATGTTCTGTGTCACTGACAGTAATTTGTTAAACACCCACATTACTTTCATGTATGAGTAAAGTAACGTGTTCAATATGTGCCTTCCAGTTTCATATATGCAAGATATTACACTTCTATTTTTATTGAAATAGTATTAGAGGAGCTTCACTTAATGCTTGTGGTAATTGGATGTAATATCCCCACGTGTAGAGTGATCCTGAAGTTCCTTCAATATTTAATGTGATGAGAACTTCTCTCTGAAATGAAATAAAAATAATCTTTGAAATGTACAAAGTTAATATGGGATAGTAGGATTGACACCAATATAACTGTAAGGATCTCCTATATAGCCAAGTTAAATTCAGTAGAATCTTATTGTAGAATAAGGGCATAGAACCTTGTCAAAGACTTATTCTTGGTCTTGTTTTCAATATCATTTATTTCTGTCTTTTTCATTTTCTGCTAAAAGCAATGAGATTAGAGCAAAATTCAGCTTTAGGTTTTTGAACATAACAAGTTTGAATGGTCATGTTACAGTAGGTGTTCTGCAGTACCTCCAGGTGAGAGAGAGTTTTTACAGAAAGCGAGTAAAAGGGAGCCCATCTTTTCAGTTAAGAGCATTTACCGAAAAGTGAAGTTAAAGCTTCTGTATTGAAGAGAGTAAAATGCCATTCTTTGATACACGTGTTTTAATGGGTAAAAATGAGGCCATTATAGTAACCCCCTTAGGAGCTACAAGAGGGCCTTCACTCGTTATCGGAGGAGGTCTGAATTATGATGAGCTTAAAAGCTTTCCATTATATGTGCTTTTCATTTTTCATACATGCGGCCATTGCAGTGTCTCGCTGCTGTGCTGATTGGCACAATAAAATAAATAGAAAAGGAAAAAACCCTAGTTTTATAATATTGATTTAATTTCTTATAGTGTTCCTGGACCAATTTATGAGACCAGCTGAGATTTGTGCTCTGATCTTTGCTTTTTTTTTTGTTGTCTTGTACTTTTTGAGCTATGTTGGGAGACTTAATACGTTTGTAGCCAAGTATAAAACTTGTGCTGCCTTCTCTTGCCTGCCAGTTCCTATTGTTACCTAACAGTGCTTTGGGAGCCTGTGGTTTTCCTAGTTCATCAGGGGTTTCTGACATCCCAGTTGGTCTAGTTACTTAAACTGTTACTTGCTGGGTTAGCAACTCAGAGCTCTCATCTAGGAAGGGAAGAAAAACCTGTGTACTGTTTCTTCCCCCACCTTGATGGAGAGTTTTTTGCTTGTTTTTGGCTTTCCTTCAGAAAGCTGTTCATTGACTTTGCTTTGGTGTAATGTTTCAAGAAAGGATTGTTCCACCATCTAGGAATCCAGTCTTTCTATGCAGTTGAGCAGAAGAATTTTATTTATAAAATATTTAAAAATATTTTGCTTTGAAGAATCCTCTTTAGGGCTTTCCCTTTTTGGGGATTACCTTGGGGGATTCTTGAGACTTCACAGGCCTCCTGTCAGTCTCAGTAGCTCAGTTCTGAGAAAGGTAATGCACTCCATCTATAGAAAAAAAGGCTTCAGATATTTTTACTTGAGAACCATTTATTCATATTTACTAATGCTGAGTTGAGATTTCATTTTCTCTGATGATGAAAAGATCAGGAGTAGTATGAAGGAAAAACAGTCTGCGGTCAGAAAGTGTGCCTGAAAGACCTACAACACATCCTTAGTTTTTCAGTAAGAATTTCTTGCTATTATTATGACATAAGCAACGTTCTGTGGCAAAAATTGCATAGAATATGGAAAACTAACTCCATACACCTACAGTTTTTTCTATCAGATTGAATGTAGGAGTAACTACATTCCCTCAGTCATTAGAGTCCAAATCTGATACAAACAAATTAGTTCATGCTTATTTATATCATTATTCAGTCCCCCGTGTGTGTGTTTGTGTAAGCCAGGGAGTCCCTGATTACTTAGATAATGATGACATAGTTGATATAGTCATAGGGTTTTGAAAAGCTTTTTTGGAGTCACATGTCAAAGGTTCTTAAAAGACCTAACCTTCTGTGAAATAAAAGTTCCTTTGCATGCATTAATCACTTGTAGAATAGCTCTCAGGGAATAATAACAGGCTGAAATGAATCAGGCTGATTCATTTCAATGAAAAGGGATCTTCTCAGTTCAACATATTAATTAAATGAAAAACGGGCAAAAGGCATGAGGGCATCGTTAAGGTTCTTAATCAGGATAACTCTGAATGCTGACTAGGAAGACTTGCAGTACTGAATGAATGTATATAAAAATTGTAAATGAAATTTTATTTTGATAAATGCAAAGTAGTGTATCTATGGGGAGAAAGTCCTAAATTCACATAGAAAATGATGCTGGACTATTAGTACACAGAAAAGAGGGTTTGAGGCTATAACAGATTTGCTACCAAAAATGTCAGTTTACATGCTCAGGACAGTCAAAAACGCTGATGGAAAATTAGAAAAAAATGTGAAAAAGAGTGACTAGCAGACTAAAGAACATTGGGCTCACAGTTTATATTTTGTAGCTCATCTTTGTCCTGAATTTTCCGCAAGTTCACATTCCCTTCATCTCAAAAAGGTTTTGTTAGCGCTAGAGAAAGTGCTATTGAGAAAGGAAGGAAGGTAAAGAGACATATGGAAGGTCTGCTAAGGTTGGAAAAGAGATGGTGAAAGGGGCATGTAATAGAAATCTGCAAGAGTTGAATAGCATGAAAAACAGAGTGAGTAATGACTGATATTTCTCATAAAATAGGAATTGGGAAATACCAGATGAAGCTGTATTAGGAGCTCCACTTGCTGTTGTTCAGAAGATGTTTTGGCTGGTTGGTGGTGTGGTTGGTTAGTTTTTTTTGATGTCTAGGTTGTCTAAGTCATGCAATTACATCTCTCTGGAACTATGCTCAAGGTGAAACTAAATTAGTTGTAGGCAAGCTTAGAGCAGACACTTTTGTTCACAGGCAGGTCATGTTAATTCACCTCATAAAACACTAAAAAGTTTTGGTCTCTAAACAAGAGGTCAAATACAGGCATAATGTCCAAACTGGCAAGTAGATTAGTTACAGGATATATTAGAAAATGTGTATGGGTTTAATAATGGTAACATTCTTAAAGGAAAACAGGAATGTTGAGGTGTGCCATCTGATCAGGACTGTTCTGACCTTTGGAGACAAAGCTTCCTTTCTATGGTCACCAGTTATCTTGGAAAGCACTTAAAACCCAAGGCACCAGATAAAAAGTACCAGAAATTGTTCAGTTTTACCCTATGTTTGAATAAAGAAAATCATATTGGGTTCAGAGGAATGAAGACTGTTAAAAGTTTGTAAAGTTGGAAATCAGAAGCCTAAAAGTGCTTCCTTTTCCTGTAACTTTTAAGAAACATTGAATATGAATATGTTTCTGGTTCCCAATGAGGAGTAAGAGCCAGCAAAAACCATCTATGTCCTGAAAAGTCTAATTAGTTGAAGCTATTTAAAATCTTTGTGTTATTTCTGCTGATATAAAATGCAAATACTGGCTGGTGAAAGTGTGCTGTATTTGGATAATATTTCTAACTGGATACAGTACATTGATTTATTTATTGAATGATTTTATCAATGCTTGCACTGAATCAGGCTTTGGGACAGAAAAATATATCTGTGCATCAGTAATAACACAGCCTTGTGGTATTTTTGTCTCATACAATTGGATTTTAATGCAATAAAAACTGTGAACACACTTGCTTTTGTAGGTGGGTCTGTAGCTATCAATCTTTTGTCATTGTGATAACTTCCAGCACAGTTTCTTTTTGAACAAACTTTGAAAAAGGATTTAGTATAGAAAAATACACAAATGAAATGCACAAGTCTGAGTAGAGATACTTGATTATTAGGCTGTATTCTGAAATTCTTGGTTAGACTTAGCAAATTTAGCCAAACTAAGTTCTAACACCAGGTCCCTGGTGTCTTGTCGGGCTACCCAAGTAAGAAATTACCCAGTTGTTGCCCTGGCCTTAAGAGGCTGTAACATTTTCATTCTAGATATTGTTAGAGGGAGGGGAAAAAAGGGTGATGAAAGATTCTACAGAACAAAACATTAATGTAAAGTCTATTTTATTAACAAGGCAATTAAATGTTTAATTTCCTTTGTTTTCTGAAGTGCCTGGAGCCATTTTCTCCTGATTGTATTTAGTGATAGTTAAAAATAAATGATCCAGCTGGCTGAAGGCTTTTCACTTGGCAGGTAAATGGTATTACTCTCCAAGGAGGTCAGGATATTTTGCATTTCATCATTCCTGGTATTTGTTTTGTAGTCCAGCTTGATTAAACCTCCTGTGGCACTGGGAGAAATGGAAGAAAAGGTCTTAGAGCAAGAAAATTGCTATTGACTAGCTGGAGTTTAGGACTATGCAAATTTAACTTCTCCCTCCCCACTCCCCCAAATATTCTTTGTGTTACACACAATACAGAGTAATCACAAGATACTTGCTTAGAAATATACTTTCATTACTGTTTTATTTGGCAATTAACTTCCGTGTTGTGGTTGAAGCTGAGCTGGCAGCTGAGCACCCACAGTCACTTGTGTCTGTCCCAGCCCCTCCCGTGGGGTGGGGGAGAGAATTGGAAGGGTGAAAGTGGGATACAAATCAAGGAATAAAAATAAAGAGGAGGAAAGTCTAAAGAATTAGCGGTTTAAGCTCATAGGCAAAGGCATAGGCTCATAAGCATTGTGAACTTGATGTGGATGTGTAACCTTTGTCTCTGAAATAGCAATTTCCCCCATGCAAGTACAAGTAATGGAAATAGATTACACTGTGACCTGTCGACAGCTTCTGTGATTGGAGTGAACTGAGGGATGGAAAGGACTGGGATCAAACCGAAGACCTGTTTACATTTTAGTGCAGCTAACAAATGTTCACATGTAAATGTGCATACAGGGAAAATGTGTGGGTTTTGGAAGGGACAGCCTTTGTCTTTTAAAGTAATCAATTTTTAAAAATATTGATTACTTTACGTTTTCTAGATCTTTCCCTGTCAGTAAATATTCATTATGATGAACAGAGGAAAAAGGAATGGTTATTCACAACATCATACCCAGTTACTTGATTCTTTCTGAATATGGATAGCACTTACTCAGGATTTCTACAGGCTCTGTTTATCAAAGGAAGAAAATTCCTCTAATCCCATCTAAAAAGTATAATATGTTTTACTAAGGTTTTTGACAGTAGAAATGGCAGAGGGCTATTTTAAGGTACGCTTTTCTATAAAGGCTTTTTTGCTCCAAGTTTAAGTGGCCTAGACTTTTTTCTCTTAATAGATAAAATGGAGTATCTAGGACGGAGCTTGTGTTTCCAATACAACTGGGAATAATAAAGGAAAGGTCAGTGCAGGAGGTGAATCATGGAGCTGCTCAAGGGTCTTTCAGTAAGGAGGCAGGTTGGGAAGATGAAGCCCCTCACCCCCAGTGGTTAGCTTCGACATGGCTTGAATAGATTGTGTGCTGGGGTTTTCATTAGAAATGATAGCAAGTGGTTCGTTATTCAACTGAATTTTGAATTATGGGTAAAGTTATATGAAAAAAGGATGAAATAGGCCTTTGAGCTAAGGCTCTTTGGTTCACTGCTGCAGACATACAGGAGGTCGCTATGGCATGTTTGTGAGGATAATTGCAGCTTTAAACCTGTAGTCTTCTCATTTTGCGTTGTTTTTCTGTAATGGAATAAGGGAAATGAATGATAATACAGAGGAACTGAAGCAGGAAGAGAAGGGAAAAAGTTGTGGAACTTATATCCTGTTTTACCTGAGATAATGGTCTAAGACTTGACAAAAGGAGAGTTCCATTGACCACCTCTGTTGGCTTCTCTGATCATTGAACATCTCTGTATCACATACAGAAATCAATCATAGGAAAAAAGTCAAGCCTGCAATGCAGTGTTTGCTGCCATCCCATTGATAAGTGTTCCTATTAGGGATAAAAGGTAGCATAATGCTTTTGAAGCTCAATTTTATTCTCACTTCCAGGATTTCTAATCTTTTTCCTGAACTCCATGATCACAGTGCCTAGTCCTCCTTTCTTTGAATGTGCTGGCTGGCCATTATAGTTTTTGGACCCGTGTTTCATTGGCTGACAGTTCCATACCACTAAGCATGGCATCATTCCTTGAAGAAAAGGCCTTAATTCTTTTCTTGTGTAGAAACAGCTTCTAATAAATGTGCATGGAATGGCTTCTTATTATTGGTATCAACTTTATTTTCCTCCTGTAGAGTAAATTGGAAACGAGTAAATTAACCTGTGATCATCAACCCACTTGCTTATTTCAGCACCAGGTTGACCTACAGGCTGCAATTAAGAATGTTGGTTTCTCTGCATGTCCCTGATAAAAGATGTCAGTTGATTGGAATGATGTTGTTTAGTGAACAGACTCTTCTATTTCGCACACCTTAAAGGCAGGCTTATACAAGCTTGCCTTTTTGGGCTAATGGAATTCTGACTGTAAAGATATTAGACAATATCCTGCTTTCTTCCCCCTATTTTTTAGCTGAAAACAATAAATGCAGTTTTCTTTGGAAGTATTAATTGTACTATATTAAATGCCTTAAGATGCAGACTGTTGAATTTATCTGTAGTAACTGAGGTAAGTTCTCCCACATGGTAGCTTGTGTTCTCTAGGAGAACTTCTGGATGGGCCTTTCTGGTCTGCTGAGTAGCATAAAGGTTTAGTCCAAAAAATTCTGGTGCAGATTTTACACCTCAAGGAGCACCTGCATTACCCTACATAACCTCAAAGGTGATGTAAGTGCATTTGCTTCTTTATAGATTGAGTGAGAAGGTTTACTGGAAATTACGGGAGCTGTAGCATGTGGAATAGTGGAGAGCAATTCCCCTGTGATTAATCCTTTGCTGCTACAAGTGATCTCATCTGTACAGCATCAGAATGTTTCAGAGCATGACCTCTTCCAGTTCTTAATGTGTTTAGATGGCCCCAAATCAGGGAACAATAATTTAACTTTATTACTTCTGGCAGCAGTGCAGTTGTTTGAAATACCAACAGTATTATTTTTTCAGTGGAATTAGTGCATATAAAACTGTTTAAGAACAGTGGATTACACTACTTCTGTTCCTAGGAACGTGGTGTGAAAATATCACCTTGTAGAGTGATGATCATCTTGTTTATTAGAGGCAATCTCAAATGGAGGGCTTGGAATCAGCTTTTTTGGATTTGATGCAAGAATAGTAAGGACTGCTGATAACAATATCCGGGTTAAGAAAGGACATTATGAAGTGTAATTTGAAGTATGGAAAAAAGACTGCTGCATCATATTGCTTGTCACACTCTTCCTTCAGTGGTAGTGCTCTGTTTTTATTGCTATATAGGCTCTGGGGTGGGGAGGGGAGAACTTAATCTGATTTCCGTATAGTTTTCACTTAAAGATCAGCAAATAGAGACCAGAGCAGGTCTCTCCCTTAGTGTTTATATATAAATGTGTATCCCATAACCTTTATGTAGAAACTTATTTACCTTTTATTATTTATATTTCTAATATTGTCCAGTTCATCAGATTGTTTTCCCCTAGATTTCTTCTAAAATTCTAATATCTAGTTTGAATGATGTGTAAAATTAAAATAATTATCTTACAATAATTAGGTGATATAAGAACATGAATGAAGTGCACTACTGAGCCTAGGTGCTTGGCTTCTGGGAGATTAACTGTAGCTGTGTGTGAGTTATGAGCTTGCTAGTTAATTTTCAGTCTTTTATGAAAGCCAGGATAGAAATTCTCATCAGCATTGTGAAACAGAACTCAGAAAATTCTGTAATCCTTCAAAAGAAGAAAAATACTTGTTTACCTTGAGAAACATCTTCTGTGGGAACACCTGTCCCACTAAATGATGGTTGCCAGTGCAGTCTTTGAGCACACGTGTAGCAGAAACATCAGATCTTGTGAAACTTCGCAACACCACAGAGCGAGCATAATAAAGGACTGTGGAGTTTTTTTTTTAAATCAAATGTTCTTCTAAGGAAGGCTGGTGATGAGCTGCATTCAGTCATAAAGTTGAGTTCACTTTCATGTAGACATTTTTCTGCTAAAACACAGCAAATGTGATTGTGTTTCTCAGATGTCTATAATTGTTACTTGATGTTTTGCTTTCAGCCCAGTGCTCTCAGTGGAGTCCCCCTCTCTAAAGGTTGTACTCTGACACAGGCACCGTTTGAATTCCCCAGACAGGGATGTTGTGACTTGTGTACGTGGGGTCACTGCAAAGCAATGGGAATGCATCCCCTCACTTTGGGTTCTTGGGACATGGTTTTAGTGACATATTAGTACTGAATCCTGTGTTGCTTTGTCCATGAGGCTGTGGGAGACCTTCCATGCACAATGGAGTGCATTATGCAGTTGTTTTGCCTATGATAGCTGACACTGTACATTTAAATTGTTTCTGACACGCCTATAAGGGGTTTGTAAATCAGTCCATCATGTTGGAAGATATTTTGCTAGTTTTTATTTTATTTTCTATTGGTTTTTACTAGTTATCCTGTCTGTCTGTGTCCCCGGGGAAGTAAATACCCCCACCCATAATAACATATGTTCAAGATTTTGCTACTGTGTGAGTTCTCCTGATAATACAGCATTATCTGAGAAACATCAGGGATAAAGGAAAGGTGCAGTTGGAGAATGTGTTGAGCGAAGTAAACAAGATATAAAAGTGAGAACTTGTTGCAAATGCAGAGGAAAATGTGGAAGAAATGAGGGCTATGGGAAAGAAGGGGAAATCAGAGGTAGATTGGTGCCAAACAAAGCTGTAAAGCTGGTTCATATGGTTCACGTGCTCCATCTCTTTGTGCTGCGCAAGAGCAAGGTAAAGTGATCCTGTTATAAGATGCACCCAAGCATGAATTGAGAAATAGAAAGTTAAAGGATGCTATAATTTCTTAAAAAGGTAAAAGAGCCCATATGCTTTATTAAATCGCTGACAGGAGCTGACATTAGCTGAGCAGAATGCTTGGGGTGTTTTGGATGACAACAGGAGTATTGATTCTATACTCTCACTTTCTTTTATACAGAATAGACCAAATCCTCTCTGGTCATACAGTGCAAAAACTGGGGATTAAGGGAGGATATGTTGAAGGGGATATTCATTCTGATCACAAATCTGTACTTAAACTGCAATGAGTTTACATTATATAGCCAACAGATGTGTAAGCACGTGATGTGGGGAAAAATAAACCCCAGCAGTTACAACTAAATAAGCATTTTGTATTTCAAGGTGGCTCTAAAATCCCTTACCCACCCCCAGATCTTGTTGTGTCTTAACCTCAATGTGGGGTGACTGAAAGGAAATCAAAGGAGTTGTGTGCTTGTGGAGCTTTGTATTGCTTTTTTGTGACTGTAAGGCTTGGAGCACAGAGCAGATCCTCGAATTGCTTTTCTTTTTGTTTCCTTAATCATTGTTTTCTTTTGTGCCTGGTTGAAAAGTGGTTGCAGAGCTTTAATAACTCCTTTTTTTACTAAATGGAATATTCTTACTAATTTTTACTAATGGAATATTCTTACAGCATGCTTGCTTAAAACACTGTGAAAAATAAGGAAAAAACCCAGTAAACTGTTGGAGGAAAAGTAGATTGTGCTAACAGTCTAAAACTCAGCCCTGTGCAATACAATTGGCCCCAAATGACCCCAGTACCTGTTTATTTAATTGGAGTTCGCAACAATGGGCTCCCTGGAGGCTTCTGGGCACTTGTTGCCTTTGAACACCACTAAATAGTAGACCAGCATATGGGGACAGTACTATTTCAGTAATGAAGATTATGCAATGTGCTTGGGGAATAAAGAACCCACCAACAAGGATATGTGTGGTGTTAACTGTTTCCCCACTCCAGTTGAATTATGAGGGGGAAATTGCTCTTTCTTTTAAGAAAATACCTGTCTTAGGCCATTAATTTTATTTTTCTGTAATTACAACTTTTAATTCTTATAATTCTTAGATAGTCTTTTGGAGAAACAGAGTAGTCTGTTTATATTTTATATTTGTGGCCATAGTTTTGTTTTCCCTTTCCGTTTTTGTGCTCGCTAATGATTTCCTGCAGGATGAGGATTTAGTGCCATCTTGTGGGAAAACTTAAGAGCTGCAGATTTTTTGTCCTGGATTCTTTTAGGCCGTGAACGAGAAGGTACCCCTATGAAATCTGACAAGAATAATTCTTTTAACTAAGTTTGTTGTGAAACCGAAGTCTTGCCTCTTCTGAAAGCACATATTTGGGGGCCTTTTTGAGCCCTGAATGATTTCTCTCTTCTTCATATCTGCATTTCTTCGGTAACTCAGGAAGAAATGTCTTTCCAGATGGTCATCTTGCTTTGTAATGCATCATTTTTCTCTGTTGGAGCTAACTGAACACTGTTTTGATTGGAGCCACTGTAATCTCTGTATTGATTTTTTTTTTCCCTTCCTCCTAGCTATAGCAGAACACATAGTTCTAAAGCTCCTTTTCAAATTGTTTCAATGGGAAATGATTATGTATTGTGGTTAATCAACTCACAGTACTATTCCTAGTAGTGAAAAAGAATTGGAAGCTGAAGAGTGCTCTTTATGTATTTTGCTGATTAAAATAGAGCAGGGAGAGGTTGAAATTGGAACTTGATTTATCGCCTGGCTTACTAAAAGCTGTGCTTGAAATTGTCATGTGAATAACTTATATGATTTTTCTAGTGGCTGTATTAAAAAAAATATATAGTTAGGAAGTTACGAAATGAAAAGGTGGCAAGGATAAGAAGGTCATACCAGGAGTTAGGATGCCCCACTCCCACAGCTTTGTGATGCTCTGCATTTGTCTCTTTCAAGATTTCCTGTCTAGAAATATTTCTTGTATAGAAACTCGAAGCACCCAGTTCACACATGAATGAAATGTGAATATTTGCAATACAGTGCTGGGATTTTGTCTTGTCTTCTCACTTTCCTGTTCTGTGGATTTCAATTAATGCAAAATAATCACTGGGAGGTCTTCTGGAGAAACTGCTGGGCTCTATCAGGCTGTCAGACTTCCCTGTATTTCTATTTGGATATGATATGCAAAGTGTTAACCCTTGTAGTATGTGGTGTATTAAAGTCCTCTGAAAAAACACATACTGTAATTATGGGAATAATTGTGTTAATTTCTGGCATAGTTCGCCTCATTCAGTGTTCTGTGTGTTGCTGCTGCCTGACAGTGGCAACCATCTCTGTTTCAGACTCTATGACCTTAAGATTGGAAACACTATTTGGACACATCAATAATTTTCTTTTATGTACATTTCTCTTTGGTAGCTTTAGCAGAACCTCTACAATGCCCACAGAAATCCCCATACTCAGACTGTATTCTTTTAAATGAGAAAAGTGGGAGGTTTCTTTGAAGGCAGACTGCAAAACAGGAAAAGAGGGCCCAGTTCACACTTTTTTTAATCTAGGAAAAGGGATTCTTTTTATTTTCATTTTTGTTCAAGGTAATAGCAAGCTCTCTGCCAGAAGCAGAAACTCTGTAGCAAAGTATTGAGCACATAAAGGGAGGGTCTGAAGATCAAATACCACAAGTTTTTCAGTGCTTGAAATGTGACCTTGTTTACTCTCAATGCTCTCCTTTTGTAAGTAATTTCTTGACTCGGTGCCTGAAAAAGAATTCCTTTAATGTAGCTAGACCTCAGTTTTTGAGACATAAGAAAGTAATAGGCCTGTTTAGCATCCAGGATTTTTGCTGTGCTATTATTTTGACTGAATCAGCAAGCTGGACAATAAATTCTACTGTACAAAAAGAGAGGAAGGTTCTGGCCAAATATTTTTTGGCTTATCAGTTTTTTTTTTTTAAACTGGCAATCAGAAACAACAAATTCCTAGCTTTCTGTTTTTCATTAACTGGAGTTTGTGTGGTGCTTTGTACTGAACTGGTGTTCCAGAATATAATCTCATGGATATAAAAGTGAGATGAAAAATATTCACAGGTTTTGGAACAGGTGCATTTCAGTAGCAGAAATAGAGCTCAGCTCCCTATGACAAATTCAAATCTTAATTCACATGCAGTCTTGCTTCTAAATAAATATTCCCACTATATACTTTTTGTTTTAATTTCTTGGCCCACTGTGATCATTGCGAAATTAATTTCTCCTCAGGCCCAAAAACTGCACTGAGGAATGCTGATCCTGTGGCATTCAAAAAATCCCAAAAAATTATGGAGCCCCTAGAGCTTCTCTGAGAAGGAAAACTGCACTCCAGTGGCTGAGTAATCTCTGCTGGAATCTCCCAGGGTGGTGTACAATCTGTTGCTGGCCCACTGGGACATAAGATGTGATTCCACTGGGAGGAGAGCTCTGCATTTTTTTTCTTTAGAAAACCCCCAAACATTCCCACAAAACCAAAATATGCCCTTTCCCTGTAATTGATTAATCCATTTGATTACTCAATTTCCATAGGGATAACAAATGTGTAACTGATTTTTATGGAATAAAAAGAATGAAAACTCTGTAGTTATGGTGAGACTGAGACAAGCAGTATTTTAATTGATTTTCAGACACTTAATTACATGTTGGGATGCTTGAAGACTGGGCAATGGTCAATCACCTTACTGAACTTTCAATTTGTGTCTCTGCTTCTTTGCTCTTTGGTTTGACAAGACTGACCTGAGGGAAAAATCTCTTCGTGCCCCCTTAGGCACTATTATTTCTGGTGCCTGGAGAAGCCTCTCTCTTCAGCCTTCTTGTCTGAGCAATTAGTAAACTGACCCAGTGCTGTTAGTAGCATTTCATGGAAGCCATCCTGCATTGGCACTTTGAGTTACTATAATTCCAGTATGTCAAGTGTTTAGTAGCAGGTTTGCTGGCGGAGCTGTAGAAGAGGCTTTACTTATTCTGTTTGTCCTCTGGAGTGACTGTAGGGAAGTGCTGCTGCCCAGGAAGGGGCTGGGTATGGCCTGAGTAAATCTTCTGGTTTACTTTGCTTCTGTTCATGGCCTTTGCCTTTGCTTTATTAAACTGCCTTTGCCTCGACCCATGAGGTTTCTGTCATTCTCTTCCCCCGCTGTCCTTGCCCCTGCTCCTGCTGAGGAGGGGTGGGATGGAGCAGCTCAGGGACTCCTGGCTTGCAGCCCACCACGTGTGTGTGTACTGAGAAATGCAGATTTAAGTGTATGTGACAGGATTCCTTATTTAACTTGCAAAGCACGGTAGTAAGGCCAAGCTTTATAGAATTTGACAAGGCACCAAATTTGAAAGCATAAAAAAATAAGTAAGGCAAGTCAGACTCGAATTCTCTCTTTTCAAATACAGGCTTGTCAGCAAATGGTGCTATGCAGTTCTCTCCCATCTGTTCCATGCTCGGAATTTTTTATGCTGCATTTATTGTGTGTAGTCAGAATCTCTTGTGATTCCTCACAAATTAAATCTGTCTTCTCCTTTCACCTTTTCTGTCATTCCTGTCTTGTTCAAGCAAAATCCTTGTCCAGTGATCCTCAGTGGTGTTGTTTGGATTCCAGAATTTTGAATTACATTAGACAGATGAGAAAAGGCACAGGAGAATCCATTTCTTAATTTGATGATGAAGAAAATATCTCCAATTCCCTTCCTGGCTTTTTTTTTCCTTACAGTAGAAAATAAAAATTTGCATGTTTTTCTTTAACAAAATTTAGTTACAAGTATTTGCAAGTGCAGTACTTGTTTCAGTAGCACAACTGAGGTTAACATACAAAGTGATTTAGATGCAGTTCATAAGAAAGTTTTAAGTGGTCTGTTTCCTTTCAACAATGAACTTCATATGGTGAAGAATTAAAATGGAACAGTGACAGATTATAGAATAACTAATGAAGCTTGATTTTAGAAAATGTGTGGTTGATAGTATAATTTGCTGTTCTACTTCTCCAGCTGTATTACTGAGTTATAGTTGTAGCTTTCTACAGTGTACAGTCACACAGTAGAATTTTTTCCAGTCTTCTGTATTTTTTTTTTGCCGCTGTCAAGAGATTAGACTTTATCAACTGATTCAGCCCTGCAAATTCTGTGTTTTTTCAAGTGGGAAGGGAACAGGGGAATCAGGAGCTAAAATGCAGTAGACTGGATTCTTCAGCTTTGGGTCGTGGTGTGAGGGTGCAACGTGTGAGAAGCTGTGCACTTGTGTAGGTGGACTAACAGCTCTAAGTCTGAGTCTCCTGGGGGTTTTGTTTTCCTCCACTGCTCATCATCTCTAAGGCTTTGGGATGCTCTCAAAGTGCTTGTGTGCTCTGGCCCAAAGCACACTGTGACAGGGTAGTTCTCAGCAGGCAGTTCTTCTGGGAGCACTTTGCTGGCAAAGATTAGAGGAAATTCCTCATGTAGAACATGAGTCAAAATCTGGGCGGGGCCATAAATTAATCTTCTTTTCCTAGTTTGTTTCAGTTTGTGGGGCAATCCACAGTTGCATGCATTTCTTCGTAGAGTTGGGCTATATAAAGAAAGACTGAAAAAGTTCTGAGAGAACAATTTATATATTGCCAAGAAATTGGCATGGAAGTATTTCTGGTCAACTGGTCTGTTTTTAACAGAAATTATGAAAACTATGGAAGGTCTTGAGTGTGGGTTTTTTTCCCTAAATCCTGTCAAGTTCTATGTCTGTGTAATGACAGATATTCACAGCACTCCTACATTCCTCCCCCTTGCAGTTAATTATACAATTTCTTTCCACCTTCACAACATTTGTTCTTTCCTTTCCTTAGCTAGCTGCAGATACAAAAGTCTGTGCCAGCACAAGTCTAAATCTGGTCTTCCATGTTCTAAGTCTCGAAGGTGTGCAAAAATGGGTTCTTTGAAATCAAAGCAGCAGCAGTCTGTCACAGTTGGGGCTGTTAGTTTTAATTTAACTAGTGAGGAGCAGCCACAACTGCTGTTGTGCTTGGTGACAAACGTGCTGGGTGGAGCCTGAGAACATCATGCACAGGCTGCTGTGGGGCACAAGAGGAACTCGTCTCACTTATCTTAACCAGAACTGCTGTTTAAGTTCTGGTTCCTGATTATTTTTGTTGGTCCAGCAGCTTTGATTTTTACAGCTTGCCTTCAGGTTTGTGTGTTAGCGATGTCTGTATCAAGTTTGCTTTTATTTGTGTTACAACATTGTAAATATTTTAAATTAGTTTCCCTTTGTTTAACCTGGTTTTTATAGACAGACACTTGATATTCAGAGACCACTTGGCTCTGGGAAAATATTTTTGTAAATAATTTTTAGCATCCAGTAATAAGTATTGTCTAATGTAACATTAGGAGGATGTATCTCAAATTATTGTTCAGATTAGAGAAAACAGTTCTTTTGACTATTTCTAGACTACTGGTAGTTGCTGAATACTGCTGTTGCTTAGCAGTTGTAGCATAGTAGAGAGAAGGCTCTAGGCCGGGTGAAAGAACACAGTGATTATGTGGACACTTATGATTAGATTTATTCCTAATATCTTACCTATTGCAAGTGCAGTGTCTAAATAACTGTTCTATTATCTCCTACAATGGATTATAGTAGAATCTGAACATGGTCCCTCCTGTTGATCACAAGCTCATTGAGTCCTGCTTGCTTTCTGCATTTCTCAGAGAAGTCTTGGTGCATCCCAGTCCACTTAGCCTCAATTTTAGTCAACAGTCTATGTCCAAAGAGTTATAACGTAAGCAAGTTCACCTAGAAACATTCAGGTTTACTGACTTTGGACTTGCAGAATTCACAATTGCAAAACACCTATGTAACTGTGTTAGGCTTTGACCTCTGTTTTTCATTGGATCTGAGCGCTTTTACTCACACATTCAAAAGTGAGTGTTCCTCTTCTTTGGGCTGCTCTGCAGGCATCCGTGCTGGGGTGGGAATCCACCTGGAAGCTGCTTGTGACCTCAGGAGACAGCTTGCCCAGCTGGCTCAGTCTTCAGCAGCATTTTATACTGTTTTGCAGGCTGATGTGCACCAAAGCCAACTGTCTTTGGAATGCTTTAATGGTGTGAGCATCCAGGGAGTTCCTGCTGCAGGATTCACCTGGTGGGCTTTATCTTGGGGCAAACCACACTGGCCATGAGAGACAGTGGAAGGGGAGAGGGCCTCTGTGTGTGTGTGTAGGATACATGCAAAGACCCAGAAATCTCGTGTCACTGTCACAGGAGTGAAATAATTTTGGAATGCAGAAGATGTAGTAGGTCTTGGAGTCATAAAGACTTGGTATGTTAGTAGAGTCAAAGTGGGAAAGTTGCTATATCTAGATGAGTTTTAAATTTATTGGAGGGCTTTTAAGTTTATATAGCTAATTAAAAAGATGAGATTAAGAAAAAATAATTGCCATTAAATAAGAGCAGGGCTGTAAATGAGTAGCCTACATTTGTATGCTCTTAACTGAGTGTGCGCCTAATGAGATGCAAATACTAAGAGTTAGGATCTGGACATTTATTAAAGCAGTGCGTATTTAATGGTAGAACAGATTCAAAGTGTCTAACTGTATGGCATTCCAGCTGTTGGCAACGCGTTTTTCCATTTGAAATAACTGATAAATGTGTTTTCAAAAGGTTGTTTTCTTAAGGTTTTGCATTTTCATTTAGTTTAAATGATTGTTACAAACTGACAGATTTGCATGCAATTGTGTAACACATGAAGGTAGTATCAAATGAAATGTTTTGTTGTTTCTTTGGTGTTTGTGTTTTTTTGTTGTTGTTTTTGTTTTCTTTGTTGTTTTTAGCATGTGGAGTTGTAGAATGTTGATTAAAGCAAAAATGTCTAATGACATGCATTTAAATCCTCAAATTCCTGAAATTAAATGTCTTCTGGTACAGACTGTGTGACTATTCAGAAACTCATATTTTTAAAAACTCAGTATGCTGCGTGGGCAGTGAATAGAGGGGAAAAAATGAGAAGAAAACCAAATTGTCACATAAAGATACAATCTGAAATGAACATCATAAAGCCTAGTAATTTAGGGTAATTATCTATGTTCCAACCTTAACACAGGCAAAATGCATTTTGATCTGTGTTGATTAGGGAGTGCCAGACTTACCTCTTGAGCTGAGAAAGACCCCTGCACTCAGATGTAGTACAAACATTTTAGGACAGGTTGCTGTGTTTTGAAAAACCTAAAAGTGTAGAAGAACAATAATGTCAAATAGGAATGTTAGTGTTCACCATGGGACTGATTATTTCTAGTACATTTTTCTTTGTCACATCTATTAAGTAAAGTCTGTCTATAGGTTTATATATTTGAGAACCGTGAAGTTGTTGTTGCCTTTCTGTATAACTCAATAAAATTCTTTTTGTCTGTTGAAGATACTTTTCGTTGAATTCAGTTCTTTCTGTTGAATCTCCTTTGCTTGCATCTGACCTTTATTTATGTTGATTTTGCTTCATTTTTTTCATTTACCATGCTGTTCAGTTTTTGGATGCCCGAAGAACAAAGGTTTGTCCACTATTTGCAGTCAATTTATTTTTCAAAATTCAGTATTGCTTAGTGTGGGTTTTTTTGTTTGCTTGTTGGAGATACAGTAATCCTGTTTACTAAACATGTTCATAGCTTTAGCTGCCAAAAAGAAAAAGAATGAAACCAACCAGCCCTTTCCTAAATTCTCCTCTGATTATTCTGAGTGCTTTGATTGACTTTCTAAACAGCAGTACTGTTGAGTGCCATGAAGAGCAGAATTATCTGGAGTCTATGAAGTAATTTAGGAAACATGGAATACTGAGTCTTTCAGCTCTGTAGGTACATATTGACTGTTCTAATGGATGTGTCTCTGCCTGGTGTTTGCGTTTGTTGGTTTGCCTTTCGTTGCTGGTAATTTTATCTGTAGCTGACATTATTTTGTGTCTGTGTATGTTGTCTTTTTTTCCTAGAAGCACTTGAAAGATATCATTACAGATCTTGTCACCTGCATTTGGTATTTTATAAGGTCATTTGATATACTTTCATCACTAAATCTAATGACTTTTTGGAACAGCGTACAAGGAAAGTTTGATTGAAGACTAATTCTACGTTCGCATCCCAAATTGATTCTTTTTCTCTCTTTATTGCAGCATCTGCAATTGACAATCCAGGCACTTCAAGATGAGCTTAGAACCCAGAGAGACCTTAACCATCTTCTCCAGCAAGAAAGTGGAAACCGAGGGGCTGAGCACTTCACCATTGAGCTCACAGAGGAGAATTTTCGAAGGCTTCAAGCAGAACATGATAGACAGGCTAAAGAGCTCTTCCTGTTGAGGAAAACTCTGGAAGAAATGGAGCTTAGGATTGAAACACAAAAGCAAACACTAAATGCCAGAGATGAATCAATAAAAAAGCTTCTGGAAATGTTGCAAAGTAAAGGTTTGCCATCTAAAGGAATGGAAGATGACAATGAGAGAACTCGAAGAATGGCAGAGGCTGAATCTCAGGTTAATCATTTAGAAGTGATTTTAGATCAGAAGGAGAAAGAAAACATGCATCTTCGAGAGGTAATGAATAACTCATTAATTTGTTTAAAATATTTATTTGTTAAAAATAGCTGAAGTACTTGTTGCAGTTTTAGATAATTCAGAGCATTGAAGTGTTTTGGTTTTGTGCTCTATTTTTTTAATGAAAAAGGTAGCATGCACTTATTTTACATCTGCAATACATATACAGCAGGACTATATGACATTTGAAATCAAGTGTAAGAAATTATGGAGCATTAATAAGTATATTTGTGTTTATTGCCTCTGACATGTTACTTTGCAAAGTTTCTGTATCATTTTAGTTTGACAAACTGGTGCTTGGCCAGTGAAGACTAAACCTGCTGAAGAGGGAAGTAACTGAGGAGTCATGAGAGCACGCTGCATTTGTGTTGGATTTTTATAATTCTGGTGTTTGAAATGAGTGTTTTAAAATGGTGTGCCTTCCATATAAACAAAGGCTTCTGCCTGTGTGCATTTCTAATGTATAATCATGTGGTGATACTCCAACTTGTAACCCTTGGAGACAGAGTGAGTGCCTCTCAGAGACCCTGTTCTCCCTGCTGAGAAGGGGGCAATCGCAGGGGCTGGGTACAAGGTGCCCACAGCAAGGGCACTCAGGGGACACAGGTGTTTCCTCAGAAACTCAGCAACACTGTGGTCAGATTGGACTTCCAGCCTAGTAAAACCTCCAATTTGTCTGACAGATCAAAGCATGAATGAAATTATTGAAAGAGCATAGAAAACCATTAGTGGCACTTGTATATAACTAAGTTTATGCATGTTAGAGATTAAGAACAGCTATTACATGTACAGAATCTTGTCAAAATGCTTTCTTTGCTATGGGCAAATTCGTTTATATTTAGCTTATGGTCTTCCCTAACCTATAATATGTGCTGAGGACTCAGCAGTATCTGCTGCCCAGCTGAAGATGAAAAAATGGGGAACTTGTAAGGCACAATGATGCATTTCAGTAAAGTTTTCTTGAGAAGATGTGGATCCTGAATCTCTTCACAGGCAGAATTTTAGTAAAAACTGATGCCACCCATTAATGTATTTTGAAAGGAGTTGCATAAGGAGTTGATGATGCTGGGTTTGTGATGAGAGAGAATTGTTGAAGTTCCATAAAGTAGCAGACAAGTTTCTGAATTAAGATTTGCTGTTCTCAGAGTATTATGTACAGTCTGTTTCAAGGATGGATGATTACGTGATTGTATTTCATCTGTTGCACCAGTATCACTTAATTTTGTGAATTCTTATTTGGGTATATAGTGCTCATGGATGAATTTACAGTGAAAATTTGAAGAAGGTTTCTAATGAGCACAATAATCAAGTGCAGTAAGAGAAATAGAGCTAAATAGTGTCTGAAAAATAGATAAAGTGTAAGCTTCCAAGTAAAGTCCTTGGGCAACCAATTTATTGATTAGTCCAAGGACTGCTGAAAGGAGATCTTATTACTGCTTGTCGACTGTGCATGTTTCTCCTGTATTTATACTGAATTAATTGGATGTGTCAGAGTTCCCTCTGGTTGTCCTCAGGGGCCGGGGGAAAAGGTTTCTCCCTGTTTGTGTGAGGGTGTAGTGGTTGTCTTTTGCCTGGAGTGCACTGCAGGTATAGGGTGGGGTTTACTGGGTGCCTCTGATATGCCCCGGTGACTGGTCAAGGTTCAAAAACCTACTGGGTTTGTTGTCTGGAATGTATCCTAGCCAAATTGACAGGAACAGTCTGGAGTTTTGGAGGTTTTGGTTCACAATTTCCTTTTTGTTCTAAGAATTCAAGGCTTTGGGTGAAGCTTGTCTCTCCAGCTCTCTTCCTATTGCATGTAGGTATTTACACGTTTTGCTTTTTTGTTTTTGTTTGGGTTTTTTTTAGATTTTTGCATATTTGAAGTTTCTTGTAGGGAGCTTGGAGTATGATGTGTAGGCTGTGTGAGTTCTTTAGAAGCAAAGTGTTTAGTAGGTGCCTGTCTGTTTATCCCAGCTCTGGATCTGATTGTTCAAGTGGGCTCTTGGAAAATGTTCTGAGGTTCAAATTTTGTCTTTTGCTTCTTTGTTATGGAAAATTGTCTGCATGCTTTGAAGCAATATCAGACATTATGTGTAGTTAAAAATATTACATATTTGCTAAAAGATCAACTTTTGATCTTTATGTGTAACTTGGCAAGTCTTTGTTGTTCTGCAGTACTCATTTGAATTGCTGTCACTGCTTGTAGTCTTCACCCTACACAGTACAGTTTTTCAACATGATAAACCAGGAGTTACTGTCATGAATATTCTACAATAGTCTCCCCAGAGGATTGATATTTTTATTTTCTTGACTAGTGTTTGTAAGTTCTCATTCTAACTGTGTAAATGACCTTGCAGAGTTACTGGATTTTTTTTCTCCTGAGAATGCTTTAAAAGTAAATTAGAACTTGGATACGTATTTAATGAATTTAATTCATGAACTGTTTAATATTCACACAAATTGTGGTAATCTTTCTGTATCTCTGACAAAATATTTTTCATTTTAGAATGTCATCTAAAATATTCTGCTTTTCTTATTTTTACAGGTTGGAGTATAGAGCTCAAGTGTTTAGTATATTGTCATGTGTAACATACTGTTTGATCAAATCCTGAAGGCTTGTTTCTGTTTTGGAATTAGTTTTGCTATTTTATTTTCTTTCACTGCACTTGAAATTGTCTGTGGCAGGGGAGGTTCAGGCTAGGCATCAGGAGGAATTTCATCATGGTTATTGACCCTTGGGATGGGCTCCAGGGAGGTGGTGGAGTCCCCATCCCTGCAGGGGCTCAAGAAACAATGGGATGTGGCACTCGGTGCTCTGTAGTTGCTGAGGTGACTAGCCATAGCAGACTCTCGTAGCTGCTTTGGAAGATCTGGAATTTCTCCAGGCCTTAGATTATATTTCTTAGAGAAAGTGCAGGCAAGAGTCATGGAACTGGCAGAGGCAGGGAAATAACTCCAGAAAATAAAACAACCTATTTTCTCCTTTATTTTCCTATTTTTAGCAGATACAGGCTGACTTTGGTGTGTTAACTTTCTGGTCCTCAAAGATTATACCTGTCTGCATCGTGCAGTCAGGTACATCTTTCAACTTAATTTCACAGAGACAAACTTTTGGTGACAGGTTTACTGAGGTTGTGTGTTTGAAGGTCTTAGGACTGACAAATGTGAAGCTTGTTATACAGGAGGGGGAGATTAAAGCTGAAGTTGGAATCCTGCTCTTTTACAGGAATAGCATAGAATGTCAGTGTCGGGAAGGTTCATTAAAATGTTGGCAAATAAGCTATGCAAAAATGGGGTTAGATTTCTTTCTGTGTGTCAGGGAATTTAAAACTGAGGCAATAAGCTTTCACAAGGATAGCTGGAGTCCCAGCTTTGCTATAGTTCTAGCAAAGGTTTCCTTAGCTCCTGATTCACAGAGCAAGAGAGAACAATAAAACTGTACACAGCAAAAAGTGAGAGCGTGTGTTTCTGCTTCACTTTTGGAGATGCAGCCTCTTGAGGAGAGAACGTTGAGCTCTTTTCCATGGGTTCAAGGAACTTCTGCCCAGTTTGCACTTGGTTTTTCCATCACTGAGTTAGACTGAATCCTGTGTCTGTAACTAACCTACCTCACTCAAATGTTCTTGTTGATGTGTTTCAGAGGTAGATGAATTTTAATTGTTATTTTCAAAAAATAAAATGAATAGCATTTGCCTTGATAAGGAAATAATGTATGCTGTAGGGAACAAAGTGGTCTTTGCAAACAGACTTAAGAAAAAAGACATTTGTGGTCTGGGTAGTCCCTCAGCAAGGATGTCAGTGGTTGAAAATCTGTTTTGAAGCCATAAAGTCATTCCATGGCATTCTTCATGTTTGGAATTAAATATCAGAAAGATCACTAAATATACATTCCTGTCAAAAAACACAAGATGCCTGCCTTAAAGTTCTTAAATTGGTTATCACATGTCTCTTCTAGAATTTTAAATAAACATTTGTTTCTCTATAACTTTGGGAGAACTGTAGGTAATATGGGGATTTTATCATGTGGAAATCTAGCACAGATGTTTGGTATTACTTTTTTTGAAACATAGTGACCACACATTATTTACCCTAAGTACCATTAAGTATTTTTTTATTATTGCTATTAAAAACTTGCCTTAGGCAAAGTCCCACTAAATCTCTAGTGAAGTCAAATGTTAAAATTCCAGCGAGTATTTTATTATATATACATACACGTATATTACACATGCCCTCTCTGTACAACATACAATTTCACTAAAACAAATTCTGCGATCATATAGGATCTTATATACACATTTTAACTCTTATCTTTCATGTATTCTTAAAATAATGTTGTTGCCCATCGTTTAAAGCTACGGCTTTTTTTGTATTTAGTAGAAAGAAGAACAACACAGCTTCTTTATTATAATTTAAAATGTACTTCTAAACTTTCAATGGTTTTTTTAAAACTTTGCTCTATCTTTGAACTCAGCTTGGTCAAATAATGAAGGCTGCTGATAGGATTTGAACTGCCATCATGAATTAGTTATTGCATGTTTTTAAAGTTATTAATGGAGCAAAGTTCCTTCTTCCACTGTGAATAGAACAGATGCCTTGCAGACTTTTGGTGTTTACTGTAAATGTCTTACACTGGAGCCAGTAGTAATTTACTAAGGAAATGCTTTATCGACACCAAACGTTTCTTCCCTGAAGTTGGTTATACAGATTAACAACCATTCTAGACTGAGCCTTTTTATTAGGTTCATTAGTGCCTCTCTCCTTTTATTTCTCCTGGCTCAACTCAAAATATTAATCTTATCAGTTGCTATAAAGACAATTGCTTTCTATCAAAATATCAATAGTATTATGTGTTTTTAAGGTGACCCCTTAAGCATCCAGAAGGACTTTGCAGTGTTGGCACTCACTGCAGACATGAGAAAGTAGACAGAATCTGATGATGCTCTAGGGAACAGTTGTTACTTCTAACATAGCCCACTCAGAATTTGCCATGCCCGTGATATTCCTGCCAGGATGCTTGGTTGCAATAGTTCTTATAAGTCTATGAAGGATTAGAAAGCTTTGTTCATTTAGAAATCAGTTTCTTTAAAAACAGGATTAACCTCTGTAACAATATCACCTGGAATCTAATATATGTCAAAACTGTCAATTTGAATGTCTCCTAATAGTAACTAAAGGAATTATTTTAGGAAGAGGGGAAAAAACCCAGATTCAGGAATAAGCTGGATTTTCTGCTCCTTCCCATGTGTGGAGGTGGTAAGTGTTGCTCCTGCTAGCACTCCTGGAAAATGCATCCTTTAGAAGGCACTCTGGGGACTGTCTTGAATTGCTGTAAACTAGTACTGTCCCCAGATGTGAAAATACTGTCTTTGCAGGACTCTTTGCTCAGTTCACACATTTACTACTTTCTGGCTGCATGTAAAGATTTTAGACACAAGCTAAATTTCCAGGGAAGGGGAGAGTTGGTTCCCCTTGAATTCCAGTGTATATTTCTCTGACTTGGACTCTCTCCTTGGTGGAAGATGTACCCAGAGAGTAGTTAAGCCAGGGAATAGATTGCCCAGAGGAGGAGCCCTATTAGGCTGAAGAGATGCAGATCTTAAATCCCACAGAGTTTATGCTCATAGCACAGTTTATTATACTGAAAAGTGCATTTGAAAGTCATTTGGTCATATTGTGTTATCTTCAAAATTCATTTCAGAATGATTTTCTTTCAGTAATTCTGTTCCCAATAGATAATCCATGACTAAGACTTTTCTTAGAACAGTCATTAGAAAAAGAAAAGACTTGTCAGGTGCTGCAAACTGGCATCTCTTATCCTTACTGCCTCCTATATCATCTCACCAGAAAACCTTAGAACTCAGAGCAAAATGAAGATTTTGTAAAATAATAGTTTGAAGGGCACTCATTTATTCCATGTACCTCCACAAGCACAGTAAGATTAGCGAGGTCCATTTTGTAATATTCAGGGCTAAGCTTCTAAAATCTAAACCAAAGCTGCTATTTCCAGCACATCACGTGTTTTAGCTGAGTTGAGACTCACAGAACATGCTGAGTTGGAAGGGAACCCGCAAGGATCACTGGGTCCAAATCTCAGCCCTGCACAGGCACACCCCCAGGAGTCACACCCCGTGCCCCAGGGTATCATCCAAACAGTGCTTGAGCTCTGGCAGCCTTGGTGCTGTGCCCAGCACCAGTGCCCGACCACCCCCTGGGCAAAGAATATTTTTCTAATATCCAGCCTAAACCTGTCCTGACAAGAGTTCCGGAATCCTGCAGCAGGCTTGTCTCCTGCCAGAGCACACATATATATACATTGTTTTCCTTGAAATGGATGTAAAGAACCAAAAAAAGTGTTTTGTCATCTTTAAAAAGCCCCACCCTTCTCTCCTCCCCACTCCCCAGTCTGCTAAACTCCCCCCCCCAGTTTTTCATCTGCTGAATTTTAACTTGTACAACTCCTAAACCCTGTGTGAGAACATTAGTATTTGCCTTTGTATATGCTGGCCTATTTCAGCAATAAAAGTGGAAGTGTTGTTATAGGTGGTAGAACATGGCTAATAATGTAAACTCTAAAGTTTCACCTGAAACTTGGTTTGATGAAGGAAAAATGTGATGATAGATTAAACCATTTAATGAAACAAGATTTCTGGTTTAGTGAAGAGATGTGAAACTCTTGTTGAAATAGAATGGACCCCTTTCTTCAGAAAAAGCAAATAGCCTTTGATCTAGTGGCACTGGGATTTAGCTAGTTACTAATTAGCTGATCATTTCCTAATTTTATAGGTGTCTTTTTTTTGTTTTTGACAGCTTGAGCCTGATAGTCCAACATGATTATAGGGCCTTGATATGATTATCACTATGTTTATTTGCAGATACAAATTTGATAATGGCTATAAATATATCCCATCTCACTCAAAAGACTTGGTTAAAATCTTGGTGAATAACCCCAATGTGCTTGGGAAGACATAGCCACCAAAAATGTGGCTATTTTTAAAAAAAACACTGAGGACAAACGTCTGTCTGTGTTTTTTTTTTTCTTCAGAGTCAAATGAGGTCAATGGGATTGAGTGATTTAAGGTGAACAGGACTAGATTTGAACAAATCCATGAATCCAGACTTGGTTACTCTCAGCTACGCTCTTGGAAGGAACTGGTTCACTGCAGCTTTTGTGTAGATGGAGCCAACATCTTCACCTGCCTGGCTTATCTCCGTTTAGCAACATGTGTCATCGCACCCTTATGTAAAAGTATTTGGTGGCTCTTCAGTTGACTTTTTTCTCCCTGAAATATAAACCCTTACAAAACCAACAACCCAGATGTTTTAGAGCCATTTATGTATAATGACTATATTTAGAGTAGTTCTCAGTTCATGATATCTTTTCAGCAAGTTCCTGCAAATACTCAGTTAATTAAATTTCCACTTTTTCATTATCATCTGAATTTTTGGTAGGTTTGTCAACTGAAGCAGTGGTCCTCAGGTGCCGAGCAACAAATAGCATGCTGATTACTGGCGGGGGGGGAATACGTGGTTGTGAATATTTCCTAAAAACGAGGCGGTCCGTGCCTGGGTTCCCCCGCACCCTGCCCGGGCAGCCCGCGGGCCGCGCTGGGCACTAGATGGCCCTCTTGAACGGGGATCGCTTTGCAGGCGCCTTCCCACAGGTGATCGCGCCCCGCCTGTTGTTTTTCGTTGCTCATTTGGCACTGGTAGGATTTTTAGTCGATGCAAAGACAATTTCACATAGATGTCGTGGCAGTCGGTGACCCGAATGCGGTTTGGAATGGCTACATCTAAGAATCAAAGCAAGGAGATTAAAAAGGATGGTGCAGCTTCCTACAGAAGATGTGGAACCGCGAATGCAGCCCGAAGGTGTTAGTGGCATTTGTTCCCACTGTGTTAGTCAGGTCTTCATAATTCTTTCAGTTTAAAAACTTATAATCCACTCAAAATATGTAATATTTTGAAACAGCATGAAACTAATGGCATGGAATATATGCAAGGCATTAAAAGAGTTTCAGAACCAGGTCCTGTAAGAAGAGAGACAGAACATGTTGAGCAAATAGTGAGCATTGTATGGGGGGAGGGAACAGAGAGGGGTAAAATCAGAAGGAAGAAAGATGAACCAGAAATTTGCCCGGTTTTTTCTGGCCTCACCATTGAAGATGCCTATGCAGGTTTTAGTAGCTTGAACAAATAACATAATAGTGAACAAACTTGTGTTGGAGGCTTTTTCTGATTTTGTAGTGCAGTTCCATGTACATGCCACAGACAACTTTTGCCTTCTATAGGGCTTTCTCACAAAGGAAGTAGAATCCATGTTCAGTTTAAAAGTGTACCTTCATAGCCCAGGAGGAAGGGTTTTTATTGCAGATGATTGTTATCCCACCAAAAATGTTGGTCTGTTTCAGAGCATTGATGGACTGAACACCCACATTTTTCAGAGTCAGTTTATTCTCAATTATTCCTGACCTGCTTGGGGAGAGTAATTTTCAGCTCTCCACTGGAAATGGCATATTTTCACATAGGAGTACATCTGGCAGAGAAAAGATTTTCTGCTGATAACAAATCTCCAAAACCATTATCAAAATAATGTTACCTTTCAGCCTCTCAGCAGTATTGAGTGTTTACAGGGGTCTTGGCAGTGCTCACATCCCATCTGCATCATTACAGCACAGGATGACTGGCCAGAAAGAGGAAAATGTACCAAGAGATTGGGAGCAGATAAGCACTGTCCCTCAGGAAAAAAAAAGTTCATTTTAACACCATCTCACGTGATAAATTTACCAAAATAGTGGACTTCAGGATGGTAAGGCAGAGCTTCTGGAAGGATTCCAAATCTGGACTACTTTGGTTGTTTGGTTCCACGGTGCCCTTGAGCAGGAGGTACCTTGTGTCTGTGTTGGGATTGTTCAGTGTGATGACAGAACTGGAAATCATTATTAACAGTGTAAGATATGAAGTATAAGATACTTTGTATTTCTCTTTGCCTGCAAGTTCCCGAAGGACATAAGATTCAGATGCTGTCACACTCAGAGTCTCACCTAACCTGCCAAACAGGGAGAGAAAAAAGCAGGAAATAAACCTGTAAAGAACAGAGTTCTTTGGGATTTTCGGGGGCTGGCTTGGAATTTCTCAAAAAGAGACTGTGTTAATGATTGATTGTGAGGGGAGGAGTGAAAAGAATGAGGTGTCATTAATTTTTCATAATTGCCAACACTATAGGTGATAACTAAAGGCAATTGCTTTGTATTGAAAACACCCTTCAAAAGCTTTTAGATGTGTTTGTACCATAATGGACAAGCAAAAATATAGTGTTCTGGTTTATGAATCTGTTAATCTTGTCTAATTTAATACATTGGGAAATCAAGTCTAACTGCTGTGGGGTTTTGTGTGTGTTTGTTTCTTTGTGGTTAAATGAGCAAAGAATTTCTTTGACTTTTTAATGAAAGAAGGTCTGTCCAGCATGTTTTAAGTGTTAAAGTAAAATAGCACTGAATTAAAGGATGGTTTTAAACTCTAATGTTTGGAGCACACAGGGTGTTACAGTACAGGCTGTGATTTATTTATTTTATTTTTTAGTGGACCATCTGTGTACTGTTGCTTAATAGTGAGAAAAAGGATGTAGAGGAAAGGCAAAAATATCAGGAAGTAACTGAGAAAAGTCTTATTTATACTGCAACTTGGTGAGTGGAGTGTCACAAATACAAGTTCTTCACTGACTTTTGGACTGAATAGACATTATCATAGTAGGGAAGCATATGAAGAATCCCATTGGAGCTAAGGAGTTAATACTGAGGATATTTTGGGGATTTATGCTGGATTTTTTGTTGTTTTTTTTTTTCATCTCTGCCTTTTTTCTTCCAAGATAGTGGAAAGTTGTTGTGCTTTTGCTCAAACATTTACAGTGTGCTAGATATTGAAGGAAAAACACAATTTGACAGGAACTTAGAAGTGAAAGTACTCACTAAACAGGAAATATGCTAAAAAGCTTTAAAGAATTTTCAGTTATGTTTATAACTTAGATTTTCAGACTATTATAGAATATCTGAAATTAGAGGGGATCCATATGGATCATCAAGAAGAACTCCCTGTTCCTTGAAGCTCTGCCTATTCCTGAGTGTGGTCTGGATTCTCCCCAAACTTGGCAGGGCTGATGCTGTCACCACTTCCCTGGGGAGCTGTTCCGGTGCCCCAGCACCTTGTCTGTGAAAAATTCAGGAATTATGTAGCATAAAGTCTGGTTGTCTGTACAACCTCTGCTGTGTTTGTCTTTATAGAACATGTGCTGTGTTTCCACAAGATGAAATTCTTAATGTAACAAAACAGACAGCACTCAGTTGTTTCATACTGGCATCAGGTAGTCAATCAGTGGGGTATTTTGGCAGAATGTCTGTGTCATTTGCTCTAAAAACCGGAAGACTGTGTAGTGAATGAAGCAGGATTACAGGGGGTTATATATGCTTTCAGGTATGATGTGTCTTGCTGGCTCTGCCACTGCTTTTCTCCTTCTTGCTGGCCCAGTTATTCCAGGCAGAACTTTTGCAAATATTTTCTTATTTGTTTCCGATGTTCTGGCTTATCCTTCTGAACCTAAGAATTCTGTACGCGGTAAGTGTTTAGCATACCAGATGAAGTAATTAGGAAGTCACAGCTAATCTGTTGAGGGGTGGGAAGGGAATCCATCACCCACTGAGTGGGTCATCTCACACTGTGAATGTGTGAACAGCCCATAAATGGGACTGCTCTTAAGGAAGGTCTGTGGAATCAAAACGTTTCTTTAGGAAATTCCATTAGGAATTTGGGGAATGCCACAAAAATGGTGGAGAAGAAATATGTAACTTTGCAGAAAATACATTCAAAATGTAACACCAATTTACACTTTGATTAAGTTGAAAAAGTCACAAACTTAGGGGCCTGTCCAGGAGCTGGTTTTATCGTGCTTTGGAGAGAGAAACAAAAAGGTGAAAACTATTGAGGTTATGGTCTGTAATATGTTTAAGGCGAATTGTGCTGCAGATGATACAATGGTTTTACAGAACTATTTCTGCAGTCCGTTAGGCTGTAGTATTGCTCTTCCATAATTCCTGTTTCTACAATGCATTGTTTAGTTTGTGCACACCATGTTTAGTCAATAAACATCCAGAGCATGTGGAAAGTTCATTTTCTAGAGGTTTTGGAAAAATCTAATTATATAAGATAATGGAGTGTTACGGTACTGCAAAAGCTAAAGTATAAAATACGTTCACTTGTAACCTGAGCACTGCACAGACTGCTTTCTGTTAAATGTTTTCTGGTGGAAATTACTGGCATTAAAATCTCAGCCGTGTTTTCTGATGAAGGAAAACCCTTTGGATGATGCTGTTCTTGGTATGACTTTACTTAAAATCTTGAAAAATTTAAAAATTTCATAACTTAACATCGTCAAGATTCTTTATTTTTATTTAATATTACCAGTGAAGTGGTCCAAGAAGTAGAAGAGAAATGTACTTGTTCCAGATTTTGCTTGACTTCTTTGAATAGACTCTGCTGGTATTTTGGGATGCCTGGAACTTAATGGGATATGATCTTTAATTTCTTTATGGTTGGTCTTGCAGGACACAAATTAAAATTTGAGATATGAATTTTAGACAATAAAGACAACACAAGGTGTATCCAAGGCCTGGACTTTTGAAGCACAGTGAGCTTTATATGTATTAATGTGAAAGTACAGCATTCATGCTGAGATAATGTGCAAAACCAGCTGCAACCCAAACTCAGCATTCAACCCCACCCCCAAATAAAAATTCCGATGCAATGCATAAGCAAAACCCCAATGTGTTTAACTTAATCTTTAACTCTAATTTTAAAGTATTTTTATTGTGAATAAATAATTGAAAACTAATTAGCAACCAGATAAACTGTAATAATTGAGTTGAATTTTCAAGAACTGTTTCTGAAAGTTTTTCTGTTATAACAGAAATTTTGTAGCATTGATACTGCTCAAAAAAACAAGAGATAAAAATAGTGAGATTCAGTTCTCCTTCCTATAGATAGGAAAAGAGGACCAGCATGTTACGTAAAATTTTGAGCCATGTCTAGCTCTATTTCCTGAGACAGAGAACCCTCATTAACTTGACCATTTCTCATTTTGTGAAAGAATTAATGACTAATTAGAGAAGCCCATACAATGGTACTTACTGTGTGTAGGGCTTGTTCTGTATGCATACATCTGCAGATGGGGAGATCAGCAGGGTGTAGCAGAAGAACTAAAGGGGGGCCTTCAGATTGGCCCATTGCTCCGGGTGAACCACAGAAGTCCTACAAGCCTTTCTGTGGTAAGTTTGCTACAGTGAATGAATTATTTGTCAGTCACATTTGTTTTATGTTTGTGATCACAGAGCTAACAATTTGTGCATGTATCTGGGAACATTTTGTTTTTCTAATTTTTCAATTTAATTTACTTTATCATTATATTTTAATTTCTCTGTTTATCTTTTGTTTTAAGGGGTTGCATAATGATATCAGCTACAAATCAATTTAGGGCTCTTCTTCCTTTTTCCTGTCTTGCAGATACTTAACATGTAGGAAACGCATTGCATAGAAGGGTCAGAAAAAGAAGTGGGTGATCCCAGCTGGAAAGACTAAACTGAGGCAGGTAATGATGCAGTTCCTTGGCTTGTAATTCCGCCCATCTAATATGAGGACTACATAGTAGCTGCTTCTTAGAAGGCTGCATGATAAATATTAATGAAGTAAAGTGCAGAATCACAATCATTTTACCTATCGCTCTGTAAAAAAACCCCTAAATTAAACCACCATTGTACTGTTGTTTCTCTTAGATCATCATCCTATGGTGAGATCATCCAGTGTGCTGCCGTTGTTCTCTCAGAGAACACGAACTGTAGGAGGATCAGAAGAAACCTGCGGAAAGAAGGATTATGCTGCACTCTTTTTCCCATTAAAATGTTTCCTCATGTTGTAAACTGTTCTAAAGAAAATGCTGTCATCCAAAACTGCAATAAGATGAAGAGCTTACAATAAAAGTTTATAAAATGTAGTTATTTTTAAATACGTTTTTATTACAAGTGCAAAGAAACTTTGGCGTTAAGTTTTTCGTAGAAAGATACACTTCCAAAACAACGCTTACAGAGATATGGGGTGTGGAGGACTTGAGCAGTGAGAGGGACAAGTGCTAGTAAGAGATCTAACTTATAATGATGTTTTATTGTTGGCATGTTTGCTACTAAGTGAAAATGTTACATCCATTTCCTTTTTATTGCCTCTAAGCATAGTAAGATCCTCAGGGTATCTTTTTCCATTCTGTTGTGCTTAACAGACCTGTGGATGATTTAATCTGCAGTGACTTTGCTGCAGAGGGATGTCATTGACTACTATTGCACATCTGCTGATGTAAACCAGGAAAGACTCAAACCACTGGTTCATAGGGACCTACTGACCACTGGAGTTCAGCCTTGAAATTGAGTCTTCTGAATAATGGCACACAGCAATGTCCAGGGAGCAAATGAATAATGCATGTAAAGGGAGCTTTGAGCAGGCTGAGGTACTGACTATGGACCTGTTACTGAGGAGATTTCTGTTAGGTAGGAGTTGATGCCAAGGATTTTTGACATTTGTGGGATAAGTCCATTAATTGGCAGGATATGTGAAGAAGTGATTTTGAAAATGGGGACTATGTGGTAAGACATAGGGGCCTAGAAAATCTGCTCGACTCTACTGTGAGAGTCCAGGGAGAGCTGTAAATAATGAGATAGTATTTAACCAAGGAGCAATGGAGTAAGTAAACTATGAAATAAATTGTTTCTGTAATATGTCAGCAGAGTTATGTAGTTGGCAAGTTTCCATGAGGTAATTTTTTATATTCTCTAGCTTTCAGTTCTTTCTCTACACAGTTTGTGTTGTCTTCTTAGAGTTAGCCTACGTCTTAAGAGTTTTTCACTCTGAAGCTATTTATAACTCTTTGTTTTGAATTATCTTGTGCCAAAATGTCTTTGTCCAAGCTTTGTTATATGATGTCAGCAGAGCTTGGCTAATAGTTATTATCAATGTACTGCTATATTTAAATTAAGGAAAATGTGTCAATTCATAGACTTGCTAGGTCACTTCTTTGTTTTTTTTTTTGTAATTTAGTAACCATGTTATACATTTTGTACTCACAGAGAGCCTCTAAGTATAGATTAAATAGCTAATTAAAACTATAGAACATATATGAATGGCACTTAGACTAAGACTGAAGATCTGGCACGTTCAGTGAGTACTATGCACCAGTGACAGATTCAGGCTCCCCAGTGACCTACAGAAGGCCTGGACCAAGTTCCCCACAGGGAGGTTTGGGAAGACATAGGAAGTCAATTACCATGTTTGAAAGAATTGTTAGGACTGACCTTGTCTAAGCCTATGAAAACGAAATAAGAGATATGAAATGAATGTGAAATGCATCATCTCTGGCAGCATTAAGGTGAAGGAGGGTTGCAAGAAATGAACGTGAGAGAACTGACCACCTCAGGACACCGTGTTTGCTCTGTAGTGTGAAGGTAGCATGGAAACTAAAAGAGTAGGCAGTGTGAGTTATGGAGTCCCTAGAGAGAAGTGTCAGCATTGACAGAGGCCTGACTCCTACCAGGGAAGTATCAGGAGAAGAGTGGCTGATGGATGGATAAAGCATAAACATGATCAAGCAAGAGGTGATGCCTCATTGCAGCCTCAGTGCGTAGAAATTTTCTGTTCTCTTGATAATCAATGAGTTAATGACTTTTAGGTTTTAATCACTGGGCTGAAGAGTAAATGATGAAATAAAATTTCATCCTCTAAGATACAGTGGTCTTCAATGCAGAGACTTAACAATGAGTAATGTAAAGGAATTATTGAGTGAGATTTTGTCCAATCTCTTCTTTTCACTTGTTTAGCACTTCTTGCTCAGCTGTTTCGAAGAGCTTTACAAACATGTTATTAATATGTCTGTGAGATGTATTATATTTTGAAACTAATTTGTAAGAAAAAGGGTGCTTCTCCTTCATTATCATGCATGTCATAGGCCATGTGTCAGCACACAGACTAAAGCTTTCTCTGTTTTCTATTTGAGTTTTAGGTAATTGAATATTATGAAAAGAATTAATTTGGTATATGTTTATCTACAAATTCTTATTATGCTAATTTTATCAACAGTATAGACTGTGAAGTGTTAATGCATTTATTAAGTGCTAAATAGAGACCAGGAATTTTTCAGATTTGCTTTTCTTGCTATGACTAAGGATTCTTAGTAACATACTGTGTTTTCCAAAGGTAATTGCTCTTTTGAAGTGAGACTCTACAAATCAAATCTCCATAGTAACACTGCAGATTCTCCTGCCAACCTGTGATGTTGCACATTTCCTTGTCAAACTGAAGGTGGTTTCACAGTCGTATAAAACTAGTCTTTTTCATGGAGTTAGACTGTAGAAATAAGACCAGCAGTTTTATTGGTCATTTTGCCTATAGTCCATGTATGGTATATACTTTCTCATTTACATTGCAGGTATTTCATGGTTTTGGCTCATTTGTGGGGGGTAAAAAGTGTTCTGAAGTGCAATTTTAGCTAGAAGCTGTACTACATAACATGCTTAGTGTAAGACAAATGTTGAAGAAACAGCTTATTGACTGAGATGACTTTAACGAGATTCTTTTAGCGTGTTAAGAATTCTGTTTCTAATCTACAAATCTGTGCTTACTAATGAGATAACTGACATTAACCTGTCATGGGAATCACAAGCAAAATGATGTAATTGAATCAAAATAGCACAAAAATAATTACTCCAGCTCAGAAATATTTGAATTTAGTGCCTCAAAATGTGAAAAATGGAAAGCATAGCTAAGTGTGGTTTGTCATTGCTCCCACTTCTGTTTGTAACATGGTGGGATTTTTTTTAAATAACATGGTAATGTCTCCTGTACAGACTTAACCTCATGATGATGTGGAATACTTTTCTCCATTTGTCTGCTTTAAAGCCTTATCCTGTGTAAACCTCATCACATAGATTCCCAAAGTTTGGAAAATTCTCCTTTAGAGTCCTTTTTTTTTTTGTTAATCACAGCAGCTAATAGCAGTAACTTCAGTGGAGATTGTTTTGATTTACATCTCTAGAGAAAACTGTCATTTTAGATGTTTATGATATCTGTGCTTTCAGCATTTATTTGAAGTACTAATGCACAGTGAAGTAGTTTGTAAACTGTGCCTTAGCCCCTGGGCTGTAGGTATTCATGTCAGCATTTAGATACAGGAAAGCTACAGTCTCTAAACTGCAGGGGAAAGTGTTGTCTTGCTCCTTATATTGGCCTGACATAAGAAAAAGGAGTAAAATAAATAACTTTTCTCTTTCTTAAAGAAAAGGAAAAAAAGATCTGTGATGAGATGTGGCTGTGTTTTGAAGAGACTATCGGTCATTTTTCTCTGTCATAATTTTAAAATGGATAAGGATCTGCATCTTTTATGCAGTGAGAAAATGTGTGGGTTTTTTTCTGATCATATTTTCAGTTAAAGGGTGGGGTTTTTTTGTTCTTATTAAAAGGGAAGACTGAAAGAGGAAATATGAACAGATGGATTGAAGTTACCAAGCAACACTTAGTTTCCCAGGCAATGGAAAAAGAATTGGAGCAGGTGCTAAGTGGATTTTCTTCCCCTTTTTTTTTTTAAATTACTGTGAGCTGATGCATGAGCCTCAGTTTAACAGAGTCTTGAAAAACTTCCTAGAATGATAAATACTGAGCTGGATGATAACTACCTGAACAGGTTGTTCTCTAAGGGACTCAAACTTTTCTGTAGCTGTGGTGGCACATGGCTCGGGCAGCAAGGCTGTGGTAGATGACACTGGTGGGGTTTGCTTCACTCCAATGTTCTCATATATGGTCAACTCTATTTTTCTGATTTTTAACATATTCCTGTAATGATGGATTCAGGCTCTTCTGCACAATATGGGTTTCAGAGTGACATGAGTGTTCTGCATTCTCAAACATTTGGATGTTACCCCCTACCTCTTCCCTGCTGGGAAAGACTGACATGCTTGGCATATCCCAACTGGCAGGCAGAGCTGGGTTGAATTGGTGGGTGCTCTGAATTTCAGTTTCTGGCAGATCCAAAAATAGGATTTTTTTTTTAAAGGTCAATGCAAAGTAACTTTTACTTTTGTTTTTGTTGTTTTTAGCGGGAGGCATAAAATGTAGCTTTTGGTTAAAAAGCATGATTTTTTTACTTTAAAATTAGATGTTTCATTCTAACTGCTTGTTTTGAAAAAGATCAAAGTCAATGAAAAATAAGTTATTTCAAATGTTTTTTCCCTCAATCATTTAAGACTTTGAAAAATTCTGATGGCTTTAGACTTCTTAGGTTTTTAAGGATATTTGTTTCAATGCTGCTTACAAGATTTTTCTTTAAAAAAGCCAAAAGAAAATGACTAAATGTTAAAGCAGACCCAACACCCAAATTGTGTGAAAATTTGTCCATGTCTTACGTATTTAGGTTAGTGCTCTCCTATCCCTGTCTGTCAGATATTTGCATAACCTAACAGCTACACAGAACTCTAGGGAAGGCAAGGATGGCATTTCTCTGAATATCTAGTGGGGATAATTCTGTTAACTGAGAGCTTTGACATTCTGTTATGTGACAATGTGATAACTGTAATCTTTTTGCCTTAAAGTAATGATATCTGATTTCCCATCTACCAGCTCCTTGTCTGTAGGGCTGCTCTCAGTCCTTCCATGCACCACCCAGCCCGTGCTGCTATCGGCGTCTCCCCACCACAGGTGCAGGACCTTGCCCCTGATCTTACTTCACTTCCTGAGGTCCATGGGAGCTCAGTCCTCCAGCCTGTCACTGCCCCTCTGGAGCATCCCTTCCCTCAGGAATCCCCACTGCACCACCAAGCTTGGTGTCATCTGCAGTGCTGAGGGTGCACTCGTGGTGTCTGTCATTGATCAAAACATTGAGTAGTGTTGGTCCCTACGTGGGCCCCGAGGGACACCACAAATATCACCAAAACTTCTTTTGCATTAAAAAAAAATAAAATTGCTATACTAGAAAGCCAAGGAACTTACACATTTGAAGTCTTATTAACTCTGATGTTTGTTGGCTTTGCTGATTAAGGCCTGATGTTTAAATAGTAAATAGCCCAAACCAGCAGTAATTTTAAATGCATGTAAGTAAAACCCATCCATATTTAGAAAAGCACTTCCTGGAGAATTAGGGAACTGAAAATCAAAACCATCAATGATTTTAGCTAGTGATTTCACCGAGTCCATGTGAAGCGAAAAGAGCCCATATGGGATATCCAAAAAGGTAGACTAGAAAGGTAATAAAGCAGTATATCTATTAGTAAGTGTGGCTGTTGGTAGATATATCTATGAAACTGGGCTTTTCAAAATTAAACAAGTCCTGTGTTAATCAGTTTGAAGTATTACCACAATGTACATCACATAGGGAAGGTTTTGTTTGCAGTGATACTCTGATCAAGGGCTGATGTTTTATCAATGCTGAGTTTATAAAAGGGATTTCTGCCAAAATAGTGAGCAGTGTGTTTGAAGTTCTGTGTATGTGAACACCAACTCGTGCATTCTTCAGGAAGCTCAGGAGGTCTGTGTGAAATACATAGTACTTCTGGCTCTGAGCTGTTGAGCGTGACTCTGGTTTTGGCAGTGCTATTTTACTTCCATTTACGAATTAAATTCTTAATTTAAGAATTTAAATTGTTTTTTCATCTGCATTCAGGCCAGGGAGCAGCACTGGTGCAGACTAGGAATTAAAGAAAATATCACTGGGTGTGTGCACACGTTGGAAAGTGGGCAAAGCACTAACCAAGGACCAGGCTTTGTGCTTTTCTAGAACAGAAGCCTTGTGTTTCAGCTGGTTTAAGGAAACTGGCTGGAGGTGAATTCTATGAATATGGGAAGAACTACTGGAATACTGTTTTCCTCTACCTAGGTGAACCAGCCTATAGAAATCCTCCAGGCGTTGTATGTTGGCATTGTTTGAAACATCCTATCTTTCATACTTTAACTGGTTTTTGTTTGGTTTTTATTTCTGAAGAGGGGAGCTGGTCCACAGCAGCATCTCTTGTGTGTTCTGGATCTTAGGATCTTTTCTGGGAATCTTTGCTGTGACTTTACCCTTTTAAGCGTTGCCTGTGTGCTTTTGATGGCAGGAGCTGGGAAAGTCTATTCTTAGTTACAGCCTAAGGTGGAATTCCATTATTACTCCATGGTTAGTGTTACACTTATTGTAAAACTGATGTGATATTGCTTTCTTTTTCAAACTTAGAAAAAGTGTCTTTGTGTGTTCAGGCCTCTAAATAGGAGGGAAGGAGTGGAAATAAATCTTTAAAATCACAGATTTGTTGGAGAAGGGCTTTTTAAACATTATGGATTACACTAAGGGTTTGTTGCAATAAGGATTTTACATTACAAGAATTTGAAGATGTGATTTTAATAAAAAGATAGTCTTCTAAGAAAAAAAAATCCCCACACCCAAAAACAACAGCCCAAAAATCTTGATTTATACCTTCCAACACTGTTTCATTCATGTGTCCTACTGCAAATTAAGTGACTCCTTTTAGTGCAGCTGGGTTATTAATACATTTCTATTTAAACATTTAGTTAAAAAAAAAATTGGCATACTTTTCCATACAGTTTTCAAGCTTCACATGCACTGCAAAGAGAAAGTTCTTTAGCCAGGGCGTTTCCAGGGTATATATGCTTTGCAGAAGTGTAAGCAGCAATTGGAACTTCTATTTTCTGATCCTAACTGACTACCTCTGAAAACAAATATATAGGCTTCCTTTACGTGCAATGCACTCAGGGTTTGCTATGGGCTCTTAAATAAAATTAGGATGGTGAAAAGGGAGAAAACAATTTATTGTCAAGTTTCTTTCTCTGAAGGTATGTGTGAAAGAGTAACTAATTTTGGAGAAGTAGTTTTAGTAAGAGGAAAAGAGATTAATGATACTGGGCAAAAAAAGAAATGATTCTCTAGACATTTTGTTCCTTCTACAAAGAAAAGAAATAAATTTTCAAGAATTCTGGTGAAAGTGGACTTGCAGTAGCTGCTTTCAGGAAACGTTCTATGCACTTTCAATTGCAAACTAAATTGTCCCTCATGCATTTCAAGCTCCATATACAAATCGCCTTTTCACTTGGAGCTTTTTCGATGTGGTTCCTTGCCAGAGGACACTCTTCCAGTATGACAACACACGTGGCTGCTTAAGGTGTTTTTGACATACAAGTCAAAGAATAGCTGAGTTTCTTAATGCTCAGATTATTTTTCCTTATAGTCTGTCTTTAGGCATGTTGGTAAAACACATAAGAACCTCTTTTATGCATGAATTCAGGAATAAATGGAAGTGTGATCATTGTAAAGAAATACTTTGGCTAGTGATTCTGTAGGGTAGCTTTAATATGGTGTAAAAACTCCTCCTTACTCCCTCCTACTCTTCTTTACATCTCCAAACGTTGTAATGTAGGCCAGGAGTGGTATCAGAATCATTGCTCAAGAGGAACAGTGAGGTTATTGCTGGACTTGTCCACGGTGATGGACTATTGATCTTTGGTTTGTAGTTTGGTTGTGGTGCCTCATTCATGCAATTCCATATTCATCAAAACTCGTATTTGCCTGTTTATTTAAAATGATAAATGAGGGGAGAATTAGGCACGCATCTGAGTATTTTGCTTAACTGTGAGAACTTAATAAATTTAAATACACCCAATTTACAAAGAAACCCTCTGTAGTACAGAGCTTGTACAGCTATCAGCTCTTTACAGCTTCCTGTAATTTTTCATTTCATGCTCTTGTATCCACATTTTCGTTTCTTCAAACTATAGAATTTGCTGGGATTTGACAAAATTTCTTTAACAGATTCTCACAGAGTCCAAATACATATGGTAGTGAGTTTTTAAAGACAATCAATAGCCAGATGATTTTTGGAATCCTTTCCAGTAACAGGGCTTCTTTTTCTTGCACTCTGGAGCCAGACAAAGAAACTTTGTATTGTCAGTTTATGGTTTCCAGAAAGATAAAGAGCTTGATCAGGGTTTGTCTACTTTTGTCTAAATTACTGTGAGACCATTTTGGCTGGGGTAGATGTGAAGACTTAGAAAACAGAAGAGAGCAGGTACACTATTTGTTAATAAATTAATTCCTATATGTTACATTTTTCTAGTACTCTGCTTAAATAGAATTTGATCAGTCTTTGTACTGGTATTTTTGGCTGAAGAAAGACAACTGTTTAGACACTCTGGGTAAGTGGCTGTGCTTTTACTTAAATGGTTGATTGAAATATTCATATACTGCTGATTTAAAATTTGAAGTTCAGACAAACTGGTCATGTGGAAGCAATCCCAAGGCTTTCTTTTCCAGGAGGATGGAACCAGTGTGCGTTGAGGTGTTTGAGAGAACCAGCAGCTCCTGTACCACTGCCCACTGTGACTCACACATTGTACATTTGGCCTGTGAATGGCAAAACCTCCATTTACTGAGCAAGAGTTTCTATGCTGCCTTAGTGGAGTTGCTGGCATCTTTAATTGTATCATTGCCTCTGTCATTAATCATTTATCTTTTTTCTTCTGGTAGTTATTTGACTCGATGGTTTTGTTCCTATTATGTCTTTATTTTTCAGAGATCTTGAATTTTGTGTTCATTTTTAAAAATGTTCTGCTTTATGATTTTATTTTCCTTCTGTTCTTTAGGAGAAGCCTATCAGTGGAAGTGCAGGCGCTCACTGCCCATTTCATACCATCTCTAAATTGCCTGTTTTTCTGAAAAAGTCCTTTTCTTTCTAGCACTTTGTGCCATGCTATTTTAGGCAGTTTTATGTAAAGGTAAAACCTTGAACTACATCAGCTGCATTGGTATTACCTTTTATTTAAGAGTTTCTAGTCAATCTAATCTAAACAGAACAACACAGAGTCACTGATGTCCTAAGAATGTGAATGAAATACATCAGAAACAGAGTAAAAGGAGGATCAGCTTGCAGCACCCTGACTTTCCTGCAGCCAAGTGATGAAGTGTCTTTTAATAAAGCTGGGATAAAAATGCAGTTTTATTTGGGTAATTAGTATTAGGTTCAGATTATGCTGTATAGTTCAGATTTTGAATAATGAGAAAACCTTAGATTTTGTCAGATTTTTGCAAATTACAGAAGTGTTACCAATTTCTGAACAAAAGAACAGAACACCTCTTCCTCCGGTATTTTAGGATCATACAATGTGAACTGGTGGTGTTTAAATCAGTGGTAAAACTGTGCGCTGAAGTTGAGGCCAGTAAAAGATGCTAAACTAATATTGTGGAAGGGAGAAAGCACTGGCCAAGTTTGGGTTGAGGCTCATTTTAGTCTAAAAGCAAAGAATATTAAAGTAAATTTATTGTGAAAAGAAGATGTGATTACCTGCCGACTTTGTGTGGGTGCATTAATCACCTTGACAACTAAGCATCCCCATGAAATACTGTATGTGGGCATTTGGTTACACAGTTAGGATAATTTGCATGTGCCAAGTGGTTACTTAGAATTACTCATAATTGCAGATGTCATATAAGGGGAATATAATGAAAGTGCAATTTTGTAAATGAGCACATCTCTGAGAGGTTATTAGTGTAGACTTTGATGGTTGCAAAGGCGATGGCACAAGTACTTTGTTATGGGTCTAAGTATCAAGAGTTCCAATCCAACGAAATTCAGGTTAAAAGAAACTATCTGTAATAGGTTTGGGGTTTTTTTGCATTTTTATTAGACTCTCTGGAATTCTTTAAAGGAATTGAAAAAAGACAAAACAGCATCATTCAAAAAATGATGTAATGGATAAAAATCTGGTTTCCTTAGGCTATGAGGACTTGGTGAAATCTTCAGAATATCTCTTGCTTAGGTGTTCGGGCAAATTTGAAACCCTCCAGATGAGCTCAGATAGTAAAACCATCAGGGAAAGGTATCATGCACATGAAGTGTATCCTCAAATTAATACCCCAAAAGCATATCCCTGAATTAGGTACCCCAAAAGTGCAAAGATAGAACAACATAAATTCAAGAACTGAGCCCTGTAGGAACCTCCAAACATTTGAATCTGGTTGGAAGAAAACCCACACAAAATAATGAAGTGGGAGTCATTCTCTGATCTTCTCCAGGATCCTAAAGCCTGCTTCATTTTACCATCAGGGCTAGAGAAGCAAAGCTTTTCAGTCAGCCAGCATCAGATTGATTCATAAAACTAACAGGAAAAGCATTGAGGCAAAGCTTCATGCAATGATAGACATCTTGGAATACGCATCTCTGGCACTCCGTTCATCTCTGGCGAAAGGGGTGGAAACTCTGGGTTGTCTCCCTGGGTAATGTGTGGAATCCTGTTTATATTCCAGCTTGGTTTATGTGGCCTTGGGGAGTGAAGCCTGGTCTTAGAATTAGCTGTAACTTTTGCTGATCAGGTAGTGGTACAACTGGCCAACTGTTTTTCCATGACTTTTGTAGAACTGTATGACAAATCCATGAGATGCTCTTACTTTTTAAAATGTTTGTGTAGTGAACAAGTGTTAGTGTTGTTTCATCTAACACAAACAGCTGGTGGTGATTGAGAGATTCCTTGCATAGGTGATTTGCAAAGATTTTTTTCTTTTTATAATGTGGAGAGCTGTATTAAAAAAAAATAACAAAAAAGGACCAATCAGAGATACTTTTTCATAAATGCCAGAGCATTCCAAAAGTGCATAAAAGCAAAATTAGAAGTTCACTGTTGCCATGTCCCTTGCAGGAAAGGATGAGGCGCACTCTTCATAGGGGGTGCGAAGAATGGCGTTTATTGAGGGAAGCATGGGACTTATATAGGTTCAGGGTGGAAGGTTCTGGCAATAGGGGCGGGGACATGACAAGTAAGGTAAAAAGGGGAGGAGAAAGGGGAGGAGCACATGCCAAATAAGGGAAGGGGGAGTAACTATGTACATATAGGGATAGAACTTTGTGGAAGAATACCATATAAGGAATGGGTGCAATGCACCAAATGAGAACCAATCATATGCTGAATATACAACAACCAATCAGAAACGACTCCCCTCATGAATCAGCCAATGAGGGCATTAGGAATTATGACAATTGTACAACTGAACTTACATACCACCGCATAACATATACAACCATACATAATGCAAATTCTTAACATAGCCAGCTATATATTAAACTTATTTAAACAGCAGACTCTTCTCTAGTCGATGCTTCCCACAGTTGTGGTCTTGGAACCGCGGGCAAGTTCATGTTCTTTTCCATGTCTATGTTGTTTGTCTTCCAACTACGATATGTAGTCTTGAGGCTCTCCTCCACACACTGTTGTTATCTGTTAAAGGTAGTTTAAATATACATATATATGCCTGGAATATATTTAATCTTATAAAAAAGCATGCTGACTTACTTAGCTTTAGGTGTACTGTCTCTTTCAGTTATTTTAATATATCAGGCCACACAGTTTTTTAATCTCTTGTATAAAGATGTTTATTAGCGCTAGATTCTAGTTTAATAACATACAGTAAATCACTCCTACTACTTAGTCTTTAGGTAGTTGTTTCTCAAAGTCATGGATAAGCAATATGTTTGTTGCTAAGCAGAACAAGAAAATGATTGATAGTTTGTAATACAGAAAATTATGGCTTTTAAACTTGCGGGTTACAAGGTAGGCAAGACCCAGAAATGCTCTAGGCTGAGGGGGACAGGACAATACATGTGCACAATCCATAGTTGATGGTGGTTTTGATAGCTTGTCTATCAATTGATTGTCAAGCTGTACATGGTACACTCAAATAAAAAAGGGGAGAAATGGGAATAATGATCATTAGGACTCAGTGTTACATTTTTTGATGATCTCTGCCCTGCCCCCTCACCCCTCCCCTTCACCTGAATTTGTCAGGATGAGGTGGGTGGGAGAGGCATAATTTGGAACACAGCAGCTCAGGTTCTGAACCCAGCTAATGCCTCTGTGGTGAATGACCTTCTTGGCCTCAGGCATCAATCTATTTGTCATGGTTAGAAGGTTAGTTCAAGTGCGTTTGTCGAGCTCTGGGGTAGGAGGAACTGGGAGATAAAGACATTGAGGATGGCAGTCCCATCCTTGGGAGCAGGAGGACTCCAAAGGAGTAGAAATGTGTCCTGTTTCAGTTTTTTTAATAATAAACTTCTCAGGTGGGTTATAGGTGAGGAATAAGCATCACAAAATTCTCAAATGATGTTTTGTTACACTTTTACATGTATTTATGTGACTTTTTTATTGAGATATGTCATATCAAGATACAACTCCAGTGTTTCGTGAGTCTGAGTGCTGTTGTCTTCATACTCTTTTTTTTGTTTTCAATTATTTTTATAAAGACCAGTAAATATTAGTTCTGTTAAGTGTCTGACTTAACTGATGCAATCCCTTTTTCTTTTGCCTGTGGCTTAAGATGCATAAAAACCAGTATGAAAATGTGAAAACTGAAATGTAATTGCTACTGTAGAGGGTGCCGCATCAACCCACTATATAATTATTACCCTCAAAGTGTCACATTTGAATATAAAGTCTTTAGATCACTTATTTCAGGTATTAAAGGAAAAACTAAGAAGAAGAAACAGTAGAAGATTGAACACTTAGCAGTGTTTGAGTTAATAACACAAGTGGCTGAAGTTTTGGTGTTTAAGCAGCAACAGCAGCGTTGTATTGGGATGACAAAATGACTTGCTGGCTTGTCAGTGTTGATGTTAATTATTGATTGGGGTTTCAGAAATAGCGCATGTGCTGTCAGGGCTGACTGTAACATAAGATAGGGACTGCAGTGATGCCAGAGGGATTGTAGCCAGGGAAGCACCTGTAGCATTTGGAGTTACCTGCTTCTCATCATCAGACTTTTCTTTTGTTGTAATGAATTCCTATGAGTATTAAAATAATGGGAAGATGAGTCGTCAAGCTTATTTCTATCGTGTCCCCCCACAGGAGTTGCACAGAAGAACCCAACTGCAGCCTGAGCCAGCGAAGACGAAGGCTCTTCAGACAGTCATAGAAATGAAGGTATGGTCTTTGCAAGTTTACCTACATGGTATTTTTGTAGCATGAAGTCACGTACTGGGTATGGCTGGGATGGAGTTAATTTTCCTCACAGCAGCCTGTACTGTGCTGCGTTTTGAATTTCGGATCGAAACAATGTTAATAACACGCTGATGGTTTAGCTGTTGCTCAGCAGTGCTTGCACAGAGTCAAAGCTTTCTCAGCTTCTCACTCTGCTCCTGCCCCAGCAAGCAGGTTGAGGGGACAGGGGGCTGGGAGGGAAGGCAGTGGGCACAGCTGATCTAAACTGGCCAAAGGGGTGTTCCACACCACCCAAAGTCATAGCCAGCTGTGAAACTGAGGGGAGGATGTTCAGAGTCAGGGCATTTGTCTTCCCAAAGAACTGCTGTGCATGCTGAAGCCCTGCTTTCCTGGAAATATCTGGGCATCTGCCTGCCAGTGGGAAGGAGGGAATGAATCCCATAGTTTGCTTTCCTTGCATGCACAGCTTTGCTTTACGTGTTAAACTGGCTTTATTTCAGCCACGGAGTTTTCTCACTGTTGCCCTTCTGAGTCTCTCCCCTGTCCCTCTGAGGGGGAGTGAATGAGCAGCTTGGTGACACTTAGCTGCCCACCAGGGTTGATTTATGACTTTTACTGTTAAATCATTAAATGCTTTCTTTACCTTATCCATATATTTTGTTGTGAAGCTAGGAATAGTTAGGACTTTTTTCTTAGTAAAATTGCTTAAAAAAAATCATGTGTAGCATTGCTGAGCAATGAGAACTGAATATTACTCTTTAAAAAGACTTGGGGGTGTGTCTGTGTGTTTCAGGACATCCAAAGTAGGTGGAATAAACTGACAAACAGAAGTCCAAGGCAAACTGTCCAAGGCTAATGTAAAACATTTTTCCTCTTGATCTTTAAACACAATTCTTCTGCTCGTGGTTATTAGGCCATCATTTTCCAGCTAACCTAAGAAAAATATTCCTTGTATCAGCAAGATATGACAAAATGTGATGAAACACTATCTTAGTGCTGAATGTAGTTTCCTTTTTTTGATATTACTGAAGTGTTGTGGCTTTTCCCCCCACAATAACAAGAGATAAAAATAATGTAAAACGTGAAAGCTGATATTTTAACATAATTCTGAGAGTCTGGAATGTAAGGAGAATACCACGAGACTTGAGATAATTTGTGAGTTGTCAGTGCTGCCTGAAATACATTAATGGTGGTCTTTCATTTCAGTCTTAAAAGGAAGTGCAAATTAAAGGCCTCATTTTGCCAGTGACTTCTGTTATGGGCAAATGAGTTCAGCATGTCTGAACATTGTGGTAAACACACAGTTAAAACAACAGCAGGACTTTAAAAATACAGTATCTGTATTTTAATAATAATTATTAGTTTGGATTATATGAGTAACAAAGGTACATTGATGTCAGTATTTCTTCTTCTGATGTATATTTGCCCTGGGCGTTATTCTAGTTTAGAAGTCTGTATGAAATCTAAAATGTGTGTTTTTGCATTAACTTGTAAATGGAAAAGTAGGATACTGGCTGATAAACTTGTTTCTTTCTGTTAATATTCAGAATTATAAACTTAAAAGTTTTGGGCTACAAAATTAATGTGTTAGAACAACTTATAAGCTTTCATGTGGGTTGTTAACAATGTAATCTTCCTGTACCAGAACTCTCTGAAAAGAACAGGGGTGGGGGTGCATCACGCACGAGTGGCACATGTGACAACTGTAGTTGCAGCCACTCCTGGCAGTGTCTGTCCCTGCAGACAGGGAAGGGTTTTCTCTCTCTCCCAGCAGAGGTGGGTGTGGTGTGTTGTTGCACTGTTTGAAAATCCAATCTTTGTACACAGTTCTTCCTTTTCCTATGAGCACACGCTCCTCTGGGGCTGCCCTGCCTAAAACAGGCCAAGTATTGAAAAGGGACAAATGTAAGATGTTGAAATCCACATGATTAAACAGCAGTTTTCATTACAAGTTCCAGATTTGGAGTGTTTTCAAGTAAATTTAAATTGTCTTAATCCAGACAGCATTTGTTTTTGAAAAAAAAAGTGGACCATTTGTTTTGAATGATCAAGCATTGAAGCAATCGTTTCCCTACAGTGTCGAGGGTAGGAGCAGGGAGAGCATTAGCCTGTAACGTGGTGAGCTGGGGCCATCCCCGTGCAGAGGCTCCAGGCAGGAGACATTTCTCTTCATTGCACTGCTCTTTGCTGCACCCAACCTCTTCCACCCCTCGCCACGGGGTTAACTTTGGGCTGAGTCCCCTCCATGGCTTCCCCAGGCTCTGTAGGATAAAACTGTCCCTCCTTCATAAATCCTACTGTTCTTTCCAGTGGTTTTCCTGTCCCTTGCCACTGCTGAATGCTGTCCTTTCCCAGCCTATATGTTCTTTCATCCAATGAAATTATACCTATTGCTTCTACCTCTAATATCTCATGTGTTTTCTTTATTAATCTTAAATATATTTTCTTCTGCGCTATCTTTCCTGTCATGCTCTTGATTTCTCTCTGAAACTTTGCAAGTAGCTGTCTTTTCTTATAGCAATTGCATTTTCTGCCTAACTCTTGTCTCTTTGACCAGTGTCAGTCTTCTGTATACTCAGGTGAAAAAAACAAACACCAAAGGGCAAACAAAAATGGTGGAAAATTCACATCCTGTGTCTTGAGTCCTGTTTTTCTTGCTTTATTTATTCTTTTCCAGATACCTATTGTCTTTTCTGATGCATTGCACAGGCCTTTCTTTCCTTTCTGGTTTTGCTTCTTAGGCATGTTTATTTCCAGATGTCCTGTGGCTTTTGCTCTGTTGTTTCCCCTCACATTCTTTACTGTGTCTCTTGTTTGCAATAGACCTTCTCCTTCAGAAGCCCTTCTTTCTGCTGGAAAGCAGAGTCCCGAAAGCAAAGGAGGGCAGGATGCTTCCCTTTTCCGCATGCCCCTGTTATTCCCTCAAGCTAGTCTAGTTTTGTTGCAATAGTTGCTTCTGACTTTGTGCTTACAGATATCTGTAGTCAAACAGCATTTCTTTCTCATGCCTGATTCTTTGTTTAAGTATAAAGTGAAACTGGTACATTGAAATCCTTTCCTTTAATTGCAATTGCTCCCTTGCACACTTCCTTGCATGTATGTGCTGACAAATGCCAGATCACCAAGACTTTTGAATTATCTTTGGGTATCAGTGATGTTCAAAGTTGATTAACATCTATTAATATAAGGAAGCAAAAGGAAACCAGTTTTCATTTTATGAGAAGTACTTGTGGGCAGGTGAATAGGTCCAAACTTGCTCATCTCTTGTGAGGCCCCACCTGAAGTGCTGCTTCCTGTTCTGGGTCCCCAGTACAAGAAAAGACATGGACCTGTTGGAGCAAGTCCAGAAGAGTGCTGCAAAAATGATCAGGGGGCTGGAGTAGCTCCCCTGTGGAAACAGGAGAGTTGGGGCTGTTCCCCCTGGAGAGGGAAAGGCTCCTCAGAGACCTCCTTGCAGTCCTTCAGTACTTACAGAGGGACTTATAAGAAGGATTGGGACAGACTTTTCAGTAGGGCTTGTCGTAACAGGACAAGGAACAAGAGTTTTAACTGAAACGGGGTAGATCTAAATTGGACATAAGGAAAAAAGTATTTTATGATGAAGGTGGTGAGGCTCTGGCACAGGTTGCCCAGAGAAGCTGTGGCTGGCCCATCCCTGGAAGTGTCCAAGGCCAGGTTGGATGGGGCTTTGAGCAACCTAGTCTAGTGGAAAGTGTCCCTGCCTGTGGCAGGACAGTTAGACCAGATGACCTCTAAAGGTTGCTTCCAAGCCAGACCATTACATGTTGCTATGGTCTCATTCAGACAGTTCCAGTCTTAGAATAGTGATATTTGAGAGAGAAAATCAGAAATGAGTTGCCTAGAGATATGGCATAAAGGTCATCTTAATTATAGGATATTGACCCTCCTGAAATGCACGGAGTCTAGCAACTGGAATCATGAACTCTTTAAAAACGGTAAGCTGTAGAGTAAATGAAAATATTTGTGGTCTACCTTACTTGCAGAAAGAGCCAGCTCTGTGTATTGATCCAGCTGTGATTTTTCAGGTATGGGTTTGGTTCTAACAAAGTGTGTGATGTGTGTTTGCAGTGCAACATACTCTTGTTAAGATTGCATGAACTTCCCTTGTTTTCAAAGATAAACCTGAATATTCTCTGCATTAAATCAACAAAATTAAGAAGTGCATATAATAAGAGTAGTAGTGTCTGGTCTGTTGACAGCACGTGTATGTACGTGCATTTACATGCAAGTTTTATTAAATGTGAGGTTTCAAATATTTCCTTATGATTGCTTCTTTAATGCCCTATAAGCAAAATTTTTCACAGACATGATTTAAATGTATCAGGTGTCTCAAATGATGAACAGTAGCATTTCCTTTCAGAGTAAGACAGCCTGGAGTGCTGTATTATATAGCTGGACTCAATGGTCCTTGGGGTCTCTTCCAACTCAGAATATTCTGTGCTTATTCACAAATGCTTTGCCCTTTTCCCACCTCTCGGTGTCCAGGAAATGTACTACAGGACTCTTGTAAGGACTGATACCTTTCATGAAATGTCACTGTGGAAATTCATTTGTAGAATGTGTCTTTTCCATTGTGAAATACTATTTTCTTCAGTATCAGGACACATACGAATTATTTCACATCCTAAAAGAGGTGGATTTCTGTGAGGTCCAGCATAGAAATAACCTCTCTGAGTATCTGCAACACTTTTCTAGTAATGAAAATGAGGAAGAAATTTTGGCTACTGCTGGAAGGAGGGGATAGATTAGTGCAAGTACCCTGATCTCTATCACAAAATTTGCTGTATAATCTTATGTCTTTTAACAGATTTAGAGGCCCTGACTGGAAAAATCTGCCAACTGTTGCATTGTTGTAGAACTCAGATGATGTTTATTAATACCATTTAATACTAAGCTGCTTCCTTAATATTATTGCAAAGGAATCTTTGTGATTCAACACAGAGCCACGTAGCTTTTTTAGAACGTTGCTCATGTGGATAAGTCTCAGAGGTCCGAAGGCAATACTGCATCTGTTCCTGGTTCAGTTTCTGAAAGCTTGCCAGGCCCTGTGCCACAACAAGAGCTGGTTGAAAGTTTTCCAATTGAAGTTTTCTGTGGGAAAATGCTGATTCAGCAGAATCAGTAGATTTTATGAGAATATGCCTATTCTGGCAAAACCTTCAGTGAATGCAAAGCCCTAACTTTGTATGCACCCTGCAAGTCAGCCCAGCTCCCCTGTGGCAGCACCCACTGGAGCTGGAGCTCTCCGTTAGCTTTGACCTCCAAGGGTCCTCACTTTCCAGACAGGAAAACAGCATGGATAAGGGAATAGCACCGTTGAGTCCTTGAACAGCCTGTGATCGAAGGTGAAGCCTGTCTTCTCTTCTGTCTTGTCAACACTAATGTTTTTGATACATTATTCTGAAACAGATTTTTATGGTCTTTAAAATTTGTGCAGTTTCTGGCTTCTGTTTCAATATAAGTTAATACAAAACTGACAGTGACAATTTTTCATGAGACAGGAAAACTGGTTTTTACACATATATGATCACAATATACAGAGATTGATTAGAAATAAACTTTTCTTTGGAGATTTCAAATTCGTGATGAAGTAGAAGTACAGAAAAATGCTTACACAATTTATGTTACGTATTTCTCATAAAGCTTAGTTATTCTGTGATGTATAAACCTTCTAAGGAGTGTAACAGGCTGTGCTCTGAATTGCTTCTGCCACATTATATTTGCAAACACATAAAATGCAAAGGCAGTACGAAAAGTCAGACTCATAGACTTAGCTGGGGAGATTTGATGAGGACTGCTCCCACATGGCATGTCACAACAGGGCACGTAAGTATTAACGTCTGTCATTGCAAAATCATTCTCAAGCTCAGTGATGCTTAGGTTGTACTTTTATCTTCAAAAGTAAGAGTCAAATATTTCTAAAATGCAGTCTGATGGAGCAAGCTGACTTGACTGTAGTGTCTGTGAGAGCTACAATTATTTTGTGTAGTGCATAAGTCTTGATCACTTTTATTTTTTTTAATCTTTTCTTACAGTTTTTTTCTTGTTGTGTAGTTTCTCCAAATGATAGGATTCAATGAGGTTTTACCCCTTTTATCATTCCATCTCAGTGGGTTTTTTACTTCCTTATTTCAAAATCAAAATGAATTTTAAAATTAGATTAAAAATTCATGTTTGTTTTTTTGTAACAGAACTGTTTAGCATAAAAATGTTTATTTTCTGTCACATGAAGGGCTGATGACTTAGTAGGAAGATTACTTGGGTTTTATGATCATTTATACAGCCTTTTCTCTGTGATAGGAGTAATGCTGATTCTATGGACAAACATTAATAAATTTTTAGGAATCTGTCATGTTAGTAATGTTATGCTAAGATAATAAAGAGTTTAAGTTGTATTTTGTCTGCAACTTGAAAGGTTGTTATTTAAAGAGCCCAACTTCATAATAATCCTAGACATAGGTGTATAACTCAAAAGCTGGTTGGGTGCCCTC
>VWZF01005837.1:1269767-1511980 GCA_013396755.1 Sclerurus mexicanus | reverse complement strand
CCGCTGTGATGGGGGGGGGTGTGATTTTCTTTGTTGCTTTGTTTTGTGTCCTGTTTTGTTTTGCATCTTTTTTTGAAATGTGCATCCCTAGTCATCTCCTTCATGCTTTTTAATTGATTTTTGGTGGAATACTCTTCTTCTTTGAATGTACCCTTCAAGAAAGGAAAATGTGGAAAATATGGCTGATGAAGATTGTTATCAGTATTTTCAGCATCAGATATTTTCCAGGAAGAAAAGCAGCTAGTGACGTAAAAGAGAAAAACCAACAAGTTTTACAGTCCAAGAATTTTTTTGTCAGTTTTCTTTGCATTCTGTCACTTTTTTTGCCGTTTGGCTGGAGCTTCCTTTCTGAAAGGGGATGCAGTTACTCTGGGAACTTGTAAGAAGCATGAAATGGTGGTTTGGTGTTCCCCTCAAAGTGCATTACTTGGCCTGTATGGCAAGTTTTCCATCATGGAATGAGGCTCTCCTCAACTTCTCCTTCAAATTCCTTTGTCCCAAGGTTTCTTATTGAACTGTTTGACATCTTTTTGCATCACTGAGCTCTTGTGTGGATTAAAACACACTCTTCAGACAGGAACCATGATGTATTTGCACAGCTTTACAACCCATAAACACATCTGCCACACATTGGTGTGGTTCAAGTAGATGAGGAGACAACCTTTCTTCCTCTTGCCAAGAGTCAGACCTCAGAGAAACAGGGAAGCTGAGCCTCAGGCTGGGGCACAGTGAGTGGCCTGTTGTCCTCCAGTGATCATGTACTGGTCTCTCAAGGTGAAGCTTGCAAGAAGAGCCAGGCCTGGGTGGTGAGCAATGGACAAGGCATGTTATCACATGGATGGGGAAAATAGGGTGCCTCCCTCTCTCCTTTCACCCCTGTGTGGGACTGACGGTGCAGTTTTGACCACAGTGTATTCTCTGTGGGCTGTGCAACAGAACACAGCATTGCACGTTTTCTGGGGGGGTGAAGAGGTCTGAATTCTGCATTTCTTTAAGCCAAAATCAAGAGAAATACTCTTGGTTTATGGCAGTTATGTGAGTTCTCTATTTGTACCATCTATTTTTGCTGGTTTGCTATTTGATATTCATGCAACTACAGGTAAACTTCTGTTATCCTTTATTATATATTTCATGTAATTTTCAATACTCTTTTTAACTTAGGATACAAAAATAGCTTCACTTGAACGTAATATAAGAGACCTTGAAGATGAAATACAGATGTTGAAGACAAATGGAGTTCTGAACACAGAGGACCGAGAAGAAGAAATCAAACAAATAGAAGTTTACAAGAGTCACTCAAAGTTCATGAAAAATAAGGTAAGCTCTATTTACGTAAAAGATTAAGACTGTTTAAATAATGGAAAGAAAAGTTTTAACTTGCCTATTTTCAACACAAGCAGCTCTCTGCTTGTCTTCTTTTATTAAATCTCTACTATGTAATAATCAGTAGCTATGAAGGAGTGAGGCATTTTTTGATAAATAAAAATGTGTTTATATTTTGATTTAAGAAGAGTTAAGGAAGTGCCTTTTTTTTTCCTAGCTTTGACTGTAGTTTTGCAGTAAGGACTGCTATTTCATAGATGCTGCCCAGTTGTGTACTCTTCTCATATTTTAAAGACTAGCAATTTAGTGACTGTTCTTGCAGAGCACCTCTCCTTTCAAATTACTGTACAGAGATTATTACAAGTTGACCACAGGCAGATACTAAACACGTGGTGATGTAACACATTTCCTGGTATCAAGCTCACAAGAGAGTATTGCTTGTTTGTTATTTGGGGGTTTGTGCTGCAGAAGGAAATGAGTGTTAGTGCCCATGAATAATTAATCCAGATTTATAAAAAATAAGAAAATCAAGGAATGCATTCAGTTGGAAAAAACCTCTTAAGCTACTGAAAAGTACTAGTTCCTAAGTAGCATTATCATCAGTAAAGTTATTTTGCCTATTTAAACATCATTAATTTCAAAGCAATTCAGTTTTAGTAATTTACAGCAAAACTCCTAATGCATGCCAGCAAACCTGTTGATATAAAAATAAAGTACAAACCCCTGTACTTTGTTAACAAACTTCTGATGCTTTTGAGAGAAAAAGCTTCAGTGTGTTTCTGTGGCCCAGAAAGGAGATGAATGAGAAGAGTATTAAACATGCCTTGTTTTGTCACAGTCCTCTGATCTTTGATAAATGCCACAGTCTGATGAAACACTGTCTGTTTTCTGTCACCAGTTCTTTTCTTCCACTTAAAATTGAGATTTGCAGCAGAAGATTTTATTTTTATCATTCATCTGAGAACCCTTCAAGGTGGAAAAGTATTTATGGAGCTGTCAGCAAACAGATCTTATTATACCTGATCTGTTGAAGCTGAGATAGTTGATAAATCCTGGTAAACAGAAGTCTTGACTGATGGCAAAGAGCAGCACAAAACTCTTCTCACAGTTAACACTCTTAGGTGTTATGAAGCTCTCAATACCTTTCATTTATTCTTGAAGTATAACTTGTTATAAATCTGTTCTTGATTTAAATAAATCACAAGGTGTCAAATGGAGGGAAGTACTAAATATTATTTATAGGACGTGAGTGGCAGAGAATGCTGGGAAGTGTTTATTTTCCTAACTAATTCTTAGTAATAGTCACTCTTTCAAAATATATAGGCTTTAATTGTGATTTGCAGTTAAATAGAAATTCTAAAAATGACAAAGAAAACTTTCTTGGAGTTTTTTTTCTTGCCCACTTGATGAGGACTCACCTTTCTCTGCTTTTGAAGGGAGAAAACTTGCCATCCATCCCATGATACAGAAACTGTCAAAACAAACTTCAAACTTACATGACCAAGAGAGCTGCACCTCTGAATTTATTCATTGAGAATATGAAGGAAACATGTAGGATGATATGTACTTTTAAAAATGATTTCTGCTTTGCAAGACTTCCTTCTCTTACTCGGGTTCATCCTTTGGAAGGAACACGTGCATTTTTTGGGGTGTGAGTTTGCACTCTGGAATTTAAGTAGTTCTTTGAGTGCTAGAACTCCCATGCCATGCACTGGAATGATTGTGGCAGTTTAGTCCAACTTCGGCCCATTACCATCAAAACGAGTTTTAAGAATTGATTAAGGCACTCTAATGAATGTCTGTGTGTAGGAACTCTCCCTACTCTATGAAGGGAGTGTGCAAGTTCCAGCAGGTCCTGTAGAAAATATACACAGAACAGCAACAGTTTTTTTGGCTAGGCCTGGAATGGTGATAACCAGTTCAAAAACACACCTTACCCAATATAACCTGCAGATTTTACTGTAGGAAGCCACCTCATTTGCATTGCTACTGGTTTCCCTTTACTTAAATCCTACATTTGAGAAAGCATATTGTCATATGTCATGAAAAACCCAGATCTTAAAATGCATAAATCGGCATAGTTTCATTGAATGCAATTATTTACTAAAGATTTAGCCCAGTGCTCTTAAGGAGCACTATTCATTGTATTTATTTTGATAAAACACCAACCAAAAGCATATTTATTTAACATGTTTGTATGTTCTGCGTGCTTGGTTTGTGGTTTGGTTTTTTTTGAGTGTTCTAACAGATTTTTAAATCCTGACGATTTATTTGTAGGTCCTGTAGCCAGAACTTTATACTGAACAGATTCTGTCTCTAAAACACAAGGAACGTACCTGCCATAAAAATGAAGCTCTTTTTAAAATGTTGATTATTTCTCAGGGTGTGGGTTGTGTCAAGGGAAAAAGCGAGAAGAGTTTAAAGGAGAGACAAAGCATCTGTGATGTTCACATGCGTCTCATCTAAGGCATGTGATGTGATTCAGGTTGGCTGCAGATCTCCATCCCTGGATCCTGTACTCAGATTTCCCCAGCGTACATTTTGTGCACGCTCTGTCCCGGTTGCCATTCTTGCTTACAGGGATGGGTGAAGGTGCTTTGTTTGCAAGAGGATGTTCTGTCTAGCAGCTTCTTAGCTGCAGTCTTTGCTCACATCTGTTTTTTTCTATGCTCCTTTTCCTATTTTCATATTTAGAGACTCTAAATGTGATTTCTTTTAGTGCCAGGACAGATCTTGATTTTATTCAGTAGCTCAGGGGTGACTATCCATGCACCTTAACTAGACAAATATATTGGGATTTATAAAGAGAAACAAGGAATAAATATATTAAGATATGCATATAGACTATAGTTGGAAGAAATATATTTTTAAATTTAATTTTTAAGGATACACTTGCGGTGTAAAACAAAATAGAAATATTTTGATGAGCAGTAAATATTACCAGAGCCATACAATTTGAATTTGTGAAGTATTTTAGTATGTGGATCTTGGGGATGTGGTTGAGTATCATCAGCCTGTGCATACATATTAGTATTTTTTTAATTTACTTTTGACTCACCTTTCATCTACAAGCTTAAGATTCCTTGCATCCAAAATGTCTGTTAGGAGAGAATGGAAAAGAGCTGTTCTAGCACTTCTCTGGTTTTTGCAGAATTGAAACTGGAATTTTAAAGAAAATTATCTAGGTCTTACAGTCATCAAGAAGACTTTCCAAATATAAAGGCAGTGTGATTTATCTGAGTTATGCATATGCAGTGAGGTGTTTTATTTCAAATAATCCTCATGAGATGATGGATTTGAATTCACTGGCGACCAGTGTTATGATTTCATGAGAATTCAAGAACAGTTATGTGCCACCTAATTCACCATCCTTTAGCATCGCTCTGGGTATTCTCCAGTGCTTTGTTTGGATTCATCTGTTCTAAATCCACCACAATTTTGTGTTCTGTGGCTGCTCCTCCTGTTAATCAGCATGGAAAGGGAACAATTCCATGACATTTACTGATGAACCTTGAATTCACTTAATTTAGTAGCTATGTCTTAGACACTGTGTTTCTGCTGTTTCCTCTAGGATAAGCTTTTAAAATCTCTCAGCCCTTTCAATCTGTGGAATTTTTCATAATGTTTTCCCCAGACTTCTCTTAACTTAAATCTCTTTGGCTTGGCTTTTCTACTACCTGAGAATTCCGTGTGAACTGCCAGGGAGAAAAATAGGAGGTGGGGCTGGTGGGCAGCAATACATTTGCAAGGAAAATTAAAGTTAAAATTCCACTTTTCTGTTTTCCTCTCCTTACTGAGATGCCTGTTTTGCTTTATCAGGTTCCTAAAAAAAAAATCTTGGTTCATTCTGGCTAATGATAAGTCACAGAAATCAGGCTGTTGGAAGGATTGAATTTATACTTTTATGAACAGTTTTTTTCCTATGCATTTTTGCTGTCCTGCCAGACTTGCCTCACATGGGATAAATGCCTTTGAACTTAAGTGAGGTCCATGTGAATTTATAGGCCAAAGCATCATGTATAATCTTTAAGAGTTTCCTTTAAATGTAACTTTTTTAAGGTTTCTTTTAGCTTCTGCAACAGCAAGGCAATCATTCTCAAGACAGGGTACATTAAATTACAAGAAACACAATTGAAATGATGAGTGTAAAAAGTCTGAGTCTTCTCTTCCAGAATTCACAGGTGTCTTATTTGTTATATGGTCATTCACACCTCTCAGATTTCAGGTGGAACTGGGAATTGAAGATGAAATTAATGATCCAAATTTTTTTTCCCCACTGCAGATTGATCAACTGAAACAAGAACTCTCAAAGAAAGAATCAGAACTTCTTGCCTTACAAACTAAGCTTGAAACTCTTAGCAATCAGAATTCAGATTGCAAGCAACACATTGAAGTGCTTAAAGAGTCCCTTACTGCCAAAGAACAGAGAGCTGCCATACTTCAGACAGAGGTATTGTATCTGCTGATCGGGACAAGCAACAGAAAGATTGAGTTCCTAGCAGGTGGCAAGGTTTGAGTCAAGTCTGTGTAGAAGGCAAGTTGTTTAAGAATAGTGACTACTTTGAAATGCTTTAAATTCCAATATTTTGGTAGTAAACCAGGTCTCATTGTAGGATTTTTTTAGAGGCACCTATCATTGCATTTTCAGAAAATGTTTGTATTTACGTTACCTCGTAAATTGATAAACACTGCAAACTGTGCAGGAAGAAAAGAAGTGCTCTGTGTATCCATTAGTTTCTCAAGGCAAAATGGGACTTTTGTTTGTGATACTTAAGCCTCAAGGTTTTTGTAGGGAGGTCACAGGCTGTACAAGTAGAATAGTATATATTCAGGGGTTAGAAATAAAGAGAGGTTTCTGGAGTTGAATAATACTGAGGCCCACAAAAGATGCGTGGTCAGTCTGAACATACCTTTTACATCTTTTGAATAGACTTTGAATTAAGAGCTCCTTAAACCTACTGACCTATCCAATCTTATTTCCTGGGATAGAGTCTTACAATAGCTTTCAGCTGGCCAGAAGAAATATGCTCATATAACCAAGCATGGAATTTGTCACATATTGCTGTGTAACTGTGTGAGAATGTTACTTGCCTTCTCTAACAGTCACGAGAACAAGTGACAGATCTCTGTGTCCACGCAGTTTCGCAAACTAGAAAATAAGATTCTTCAAGTCTGATGTGCATGTTCTAATGGTGTTGTATTGCTACATATTTGTAAGACCTGCAGGTTTGTGGCACATTTCTTACCACCCTGATGTGTTTTTCTGCTGAAAGTGATTGCCAGGATGTCCCTTCTCCACAAATTATTATGCTACAACATCCAGATGGGATGTGCAGTTTATTGGAGAAGGAGTCTGATAACTGTGAGAAATGTGCTGGAGCTCTGAGGACCATGGAAACAGCTGAATTTAGTCTTTGGTTTGGAGAACTCTGGGGCTGTGGAGGGAAAGTTTTTATCTCATATGAGTCTTTGCTGAAAATGTTACGTTTGGTTGTGTGAGGGACTAAATGTGGACTAATCCCAACTATCACCGGAGACCTTTGATGTTTTGTGTCTGGGATATATTAAGCTGTGTTAATAGCAAAACAACAAGTCAAAAGCTTCTCTAATGGAGGCCATCCATTTCCTGAAGAAAATGCAATCCCTGCAACAAACAACCCATGATAGGGACTTTCTGTGCAGTAAACCCAGGATCCTTCTTACCAAAGACCTGAAATGGAGCAGGTGACGTGGTGATCAAGGATGTGGCCTGCCAGTGTAGAGGGATAAGGAATGAAAGTGATGCTTTGCCAGCTCTCTCTGAGAGACCTGACTGAGCTAAGGCCTAGACTGTGCTGTGGTAGCAATCCAGCAATGATTCTAGACATAGAAGGTCTCGTTCTCTGCAACCGGGAAAAGATTTTGTTTGCTTAGAGCAACTGAATCTTCTATCTCCAGGCTTCTCCCTAAAGGGAGAGCAGTGGCTTCCAGCAGCAGATGGGAAAGCAGATGCAGGGGGAATGGCAGCCCTCCAGCAGGTGGAAGTCATTATGGAAGGAATTTTGTACTGTACAAGCTATTGTTGGTCATTCCCAGATGAGTAAAGCTAATAACATTTTGGCCTGCATTAAGCCACACTCCTTTCTTCCTGCATGTCTACATTGTCTACTTGTAGAATAGGTAGTTTTTGTAGAATTTTATACTGTCCTAAAACCTGTTCATAACTTGGCTTGAAGTATTTCTTTCTGGAGGTGAAAGTAACAATCAAAGGACGAGTTCTAATCCTGAGCTGAGTAAGGTATTCATAGTTGCAGTGTCAACTTCCTGCCTAAATAGGATTACTTCATAATCACCTTCTTGTAATTAAATTAGCTTAGTAAATCCTGGAATGAAAACAACCCTCCACAGGACCTCAGTTACTTCATAGCAAGCCTTTTATTATTAGTATTTAGCTTCATGGTACTCTGCAGGTTATCTTCAGGTTTTGGAGACAGCAGCTGCATATGGTGCATGCAACAGGATGTGATTTGCAGAACCACATGATGGTTGAGGTTGGAAGGGAGCTCTGGAGGTCATGTGGTTCAACCCCCCTGCTCACACAGGGTCACCTAGAGCCAGTTGTCTGGGACCATATCCAGGTATCTTTTGAATGTCTCAAGGATGGAGACTCTACAACCTCTCCAGGCCACATGGGCCAGTGTGTTTCCTGTATTCAGAGGGAACCTGTGTTTGCTTGTGCCCACTGTATCTGTGCTGTCACTGGGCACTGCTGAAGAGAGTCTGGCTCCAGCTTTACAGCCCCCTTCAGATATTTTTACACAGTAATAAGATGCTTCTTTCACTTTTCCAGGCTAAATGGTCCCAGCGCTCTCAGGCTCATATGAGAAATGCTCCAATTCTTTAATAAAGTCGTTGATTAACCCCTTAGTTTCTTCATGGCTCTTCCCTGGACTGTGTCCATTATGCCCAGAACTGGACATGATATCCCAGGTGTGGCCTGGTCAGTGATGAGTAGAGGGGAAGGATCACCTCCCAAAACCTGCTGGCAACACCCCTCCTAATGCAGCCCAGGATACTGCTACTCTTTTGCTGCGAAGGCACATTGCTGGTGTTCACTGTGGTGACCACCAGGACCACGAGGTCCTTTTCTGCCAAGCTCTTTGCCAGCTGGGTGCACCCCAGCATTTACAGGTGCATCAGTCATTCCTCTCCAGGTGCAGGCCTTTACATTTCCTTTCCCTGAACTGCACGAGGTTCCTGTCAGCACATTTCTCCAGCTGGAATCCCCCCGAGCAGCAGCAGGACCCTCTGCTGGATCAGCTGCTCTTTGCAGTTTTTTCCACCAGCACACCTGCTAAGGCTGCATGCTCCCCCGTCACCCAGATCACTAATGAAGTTGAACAGGACTGGATGCAGTACTGACCCAGGGCTGCAATACTGGTTCTCTGGGAGTCCCTTGATTCTACCTGATACTTCTCCACCTACCTATGTGATTCTCAGAAGTGAGAACCCAATAGGGCGTGAGGCTTAATCTGTTGGTATTAATTATAGTTCCGTGTAATTCATGTATCCCTGGAAGCTCATTGATTCACTTTATTTCTTGCCAAATTCTACCAGTGTTTGTTCTTCAGTAGAATAGACTGTTTTTTTGGTATAATTTCATGTTTGGAATTTTCATGATGTCTTGGCAAAATGAGCTCAGAAAACATGACTGCTTTAAAAGTAGAGTTTATATTTGAGCTCTATCTTAGGCTTATGGGCTCATGTCAAGGGCCAGACATGAAGTGTAAGCAGAGTTATAATGAGTCTTAATTATTGAGAGGCCCAATTAGCAGATAGGTTTAGATGGTTGCTTTACATGGTTCTAGCAGATCATCAGAAATAAGAGGGCACTTGGATATTTTTCATGAGTATTGGGTCAGATTTCAGCTGCAGTGATACTTTGTGACATAATGTGAGAAAAGTTAAAAGCAACAGTAAATAAGCCTAGATGTAAACACCATGTGCCTTTTACTGTGTTTCTGTTGTCTCAGTGATGTGTTTTGTTTTAAATATGTTTATTTGGCTTAAAAAGCTATTATTTGCAGTTTTTATTGACAGCTGAAACAGAAAGATATAATCCTGTGCAGTGGTAACTACCATGGTGGCCAGAGTTGGGAGGTCTGAAAATGGTTTATTGCCAGTAGGAAAAATGTTTGGAACCAGTCCTTAGAAGGTTCACCACCTCTGCTACGTGCATTTCATTTTGTTCCATTTCTAAGGTTATGTATGATAATAGTGCCAAACTATGCAAACTTTTCCTACCCTAATGTATATATCCTTTGTTTTGCTTATCTCTTTATTAATGATGTGAAAACCCTGAGGTCAGACAAAAATGGGCCGATGTCAGGCTACTCCAGCTACAGAACACTGAAAGTGTCACTGTGCTCCACAGAGAATTGTTAAAAAGAAGAATATGAGACTTTCTGTGTGAAAGAGCTATAGATGTCAATTTTTAAATGAAACCTTGTACAGTTACTGCAGGGGGAAAGAGTTTAAACAGTGTGAATGAACCTTTTTGATGATTTAAAAAGATTAAACACTTCATTTGTATACTTTACAGAGTGGTAGACAGTCCAGTTTGATACTATATTTGCGCATATTTGCAGTGACTGGCGCTGAACTACTGCTCTTACCATCAGGAAAAAACTCACATAAATTGATGCAAATAAATTCATTTCAGCTGGGTAGCTCAGTGGAAAAAACATTCATTTCACAGGCAATTCTGACACAAACATACTTTAGCACTTTATTAGTTAGTGTGTCATTGCTTTAGATAACACACCTGCAAACTGGCAGGTGTGCTGTTTGAAGGGTAATGAACTGTGAAATAAGTAAATGTCTACAAAGAAGTTTTGTAAATTGTGAGCGTAGTCCTGTCAATGGAGAAAATGGATTAGAAAAATAGGTGAAGTCTGTACTGTAACTGAATACTGATGTGTTCTGCATACACATATTAAGCTAGAAAACCTTATAAAAATGAAGAGGAAAGGTGATTATAGCAGGTATTTACTGCAATCTGGTTTTTTGTTTAAACAAATCTGTTTATAGGGAAGGGCTGTGAAATGATTGACTTTTTGGCAGTTCTTAGTTTGCATAAAGAGCAGATAAAAGTAGACAGCACAAAATACTTGGAACAAGACTAAAAAAACCCCCTTATTTTTCTTTCTGTTACAATGTGGATATTTGATATTGCTTAAAATGTAAACCTGCTTTTAATTTTACAACAATAACTGTACAACTATGGTTATTTCACTCTCACATTTTTATATTTTTCTAAGTTAGGGTTTTACTTTGAAATTGTATTTTTCTATTGTGTTGTGAATTTTCTTGTTTCAAATCAGGCTGGGCCAGATCTTTCAGTGTGGTCTCTTTGCTGTGCTGCCCATGTATTGTTGTGGTAGACTTGCTCTGCGTGCGAAGGGAGGATCACCCACTGCCACAAGCACTGCCCTGGAGCCTTGGCTGCCACGTCCTGTCCCTGTCACTGTCACCCTGCAGCTGTGGCCAGCCTTCGTGACACTATGTTGTGTATTTCTAGTAGAGCTTTATCTCAGGTGGAATTTGCCAGCCGTGTTTCACTTCTGGGCAGTGTTCACATTTTGTGCCAGTTCAGACTGGGAGAGAGGAGCACAGTGGCAAAGCAGTAAATTCCGAGTTAAACTGAGAGAACTCTTAGGTCAGCAAGATGCTGTGTCTAAACAGAAGTTCATTGTGAAGGTGTAATGGGTTTTGTTTGGCTTTTTCCTTTGGTATCTGTGGTCTGATTTCAGTGTTCTCCTTCCTTTGAGCAGGAGGTTGGACTTGTCACCTCCTGAGACCCATTCCAGTGACTTAATGGTACTTAATGAAGCTCTCTCCAGTGCTTGATAGGTACTACACACACAGCCCCCATCCCCCTAGACCGACTCCATTCTTAATTATTGCTTTAAATATTCTGTCTTCCTTTGGGGAACACCATTGTTTTTATTTCATAAAAAAATTGAAGTGGAATTGCCTGTGGGCAAGGTGACTGACAGAGTAGGGAATTTCATTTGCAGGGCCCATAGAAAGTAGTGCCCAGAGGCAGGAAAATGAAGATAAAAAGAAGATGGAAACTACAAAGAATGGGCTGCATACTCAGTGTGTGAAGACTTTTTACAAGTTATTTTGGACAAATAGTTTAATGAATGCTAGAGTTATCTTACTGTCAAAACATGTCTCATTTTCATCTATTCTACTGAATTAAAGTGATAGATAACTGTAGTTCCTCCTTCCTCATGCCCCCAGTTCTTAGTTTTAAAGAAAATTACTTTGTTGCCATTTAAAACAATATTCGGTTAGACAGCTTTAATGGGCTTTTATAACCGAGCAAAATTTACTCTGATAAGATAAATTAAACTTCAATTATGCTTGATTCTAGTGGATGGAAATGATTAGAAAAATATTAGTAGTGTTATCTACTAATTTAAATCCTTTGCTCTAACTGGAGATGTTTGAAGAGGAACTTTGGTAGGATTGCTTGAGAAATGATTCTTTGAGTACTGTAACCATTGCTTATGTTGTGGTTAACCTAAAGGGGTCTAGTTATGATCCTAGTGTATTGGCACTGTACATGAAGGAATGCAAAGAACAACCCATTTCAAAACAGCATTGAAATGTCATCAGGTAGATGCAAACCCAAGGGGAACACAAAAATGTGATTAGCAAATAATCAGTAAATGTAACAGTTAATGATGTTTTGCACATATTGCTGTAATAATGAAATGTGATGAGAAGTTATTGAAGTAGTTTTGCATATTTTTGGGTTTTCTGCTTAGGAGATGATTGGGGAGAAAGGGCTGGAGCCACTTGAATGAAGACAAGAATTAAATTGTCTAAATGAAGGGAGTCGGGGGGCTGTGGTTTGGTAAATAAGCCTGGAATGGCTTTGAGGGCAAAGGCAAGTGACTTATGTTTAAACATATATAAAAGTGAAAAGAGGAAAGGGAAATGGCTCTTGTTTTGTCTGCTGTCTTGGGTTACAAATGAAGGAAGGTGGCAAATCCCCCGCGAGGCTGAGCCTTGGGCAGGGCACGTCCGGGTAGGTCCGAGTTTGCTGTGCAGAGCCGGGATGTAACGTGGGACAGTTCAGCTTGTGTGCTGGGCCAAAGTCCAGGGCTGCAAACTGTGTCTGCTTTAAATGAGCACTTCAGTTTGGGAGTCGCCTTGTTCAGGGAAGAGAGATCCTCTTCGGAACACAGGTACCAGAGCTCTTAGCTCCCAGCTGCCCTTAACCCAAACACCCAGCCGGTGCTAGGGGCCAAGATGCGTTCTTGGCCTGTCTGTCTCTGCTGAGGAAAAAGTCATGGTCACATCAGCAGCAGAGTTTAAAATAGATCTGGCCCACTGAAATGAAAAAGCTTTGGCAGCTGTGGTTGCCCAGAAATCTTTGAAGGTGCTAATAGTGACAATAGACCTCATGTGGCTTTTTGATCCTTTTTTTGGTAGGATTCTGAGTAATATTTCCCTTTATAATTATATGGTGGTGTGGGTTGTTTGTTTGCTTGTTTTCTCCTTCTTTTTCCCCTTTGTTTAGCTTTTTGAAGGAAAGAACTCACTGGTTTTTGGTATCACAGTGGAAAATGAGAGTCTGAGTTTCTGAACGATTAGTGGTGTCACAGGTGACCTGCTAATATTTAGAGAAGCGTTTAAATAAGATCAGCTAAGGCAAACAGAATTTTACACACTTGATGTCCCAAGTGATAACAATATAATTAGATAATACTTTACATTTCTCTAGTACTTTCCATACGTAAAATCATCCAGTGATGGAGCCTATGAGAATTTTTGAAAGATTTGTCGCTGCTATAGGTAAAAAGTATTTACAAATTATCTCCTGCAAAAGAAACAGCAGCTGCGTTTTCTCCTGAATAATTTAATTCTGTCATTATTTGGTATGTTTTCCACTAGCTGATGTGGTGAACTTAGTGGAATTCCAGTTTTGTGGCTCCCATTTTGGTTTTGTGTTCAAGTCAAAGCTACTTTTTTGTTTTAGAAATTGGATGAAATAAACCCAGACACAAATGTACTGTTTCATTTAGGCAAGTGGAGGATAATCCATGTATGGCAAAAGCTGTCTTTCTGAAGGAGATGTGGTACTTCACAACTCCGCCCTGGTAAGTCATGGCACTTAAGCTGTGTAGCCCTAAGGCTTGAGTAAATAAAAACCCTGCAGGACTCTTGACTGGCACAGACATGTGGGAACAATCATCTTAGTTTCGAGTTGTTGGAGGGAGGAGCTGCAGTTGTGCACAGAGAGCCATGAAAACAGTGCTCTGACACTTAAAAAGAAGCTGGGCTAAACAACTACTGTGCACGATAGCACCTAGTTAAAAAAGGATGTTAATGTCCTTAGAGCAAAAGTTTTTAAAGATATGTGGTTAGTGAGATGACCGTGAATTTAATTTAATTAAAATATAAAATGGTCTCAAAGGCAGGATGCTAATTAATGTTGGCTGGACTTGACTGTGTAAAAAGTGCTTGTAACAAAGTTCTGGAATCATCTGTCTCCTTTGAGAAGTGCTCTGTTTAGATCTTTGGTCATGGAAGTGGTTCATTTTGTTGGTGAACTGTTCAGTTAGTTGACTGTGGCCCAGTTCTCCATTTGTTTGATCCTTTCCTGTGATTATTTAAATATGGCATTATAACCTATATCTTAGCTCTTTAAGCAAATCCTTCACCTTTGTGTTTCCTGTACAGGATCATATACCTTCCCCCTGCTAGCACTAGTTACATGATTTCTGTGCAATAAAATTTGTAATCAGGTATTATTTGTTAAAGAAATAATACCATTAAGCTGCATTGAGTAACTTGATTCCGTATTAGTGCCTTTGGTTATTTTCTGTTCTGTGAAATATAAAGAAGAAAGGTTTCGAGTTGTTTCTGCTCTGCTTCTCTCCTCAGTGTGTTCTTTCCTCTACAGAAGATTCATTTACTCCTGAAATTCTCAGTGCTAATTTCCATATTTTTGAGAAGGAATTGTGGGATGTAAGAAGTGATGGCAATGCCAGGGTGTCCTTACGGACACCATGTATTGTGGGTTTCTTCTCCTTACATGATTACACTTTTCCTACCTGTGTCCATTCTACCAGCTGTAATTGTTTAAAGGCTCCGCATGCATCCTAATGAATTTCCCCTGTAAGCTCTTTGCCACGGATCTGTCTCTGTTTTTGGAAGGTTCTTGCCTAGCAATAACTGTGAACGTTTTCAGTTTTACAGAAGAAACTGTGTAAGAAGGACCATGCTAGAAGAAAAGTGGAAAAAAAAATTAGTTTTAGAACTGCAAACAAATATTTCAGAAGGACAGGAGAGGACATTTTTGTCTAGTATAAAGAATAACCTAAATCTCAAGAAGAAACTGAGGCATTCTACAAAATCGGCAGGAAGTGAGTGGAAAAGGAGTGTGAAACTGTGGAGGGAGTTGCAGAAGATGCTGTTACGTAGGAGCTGTAGGGTAGGAACATCTGTGCTGATGTATAGAGCTGCTTAAACATGGGAACAGTAGAGTTCTGCTCAGATGGGGGTTAGAAATGTGTCTAAGCCTTGTAAAACTAAGACCTTACAAGATAAAAGCAGGGAGTTACAAGTCAAGTATTTAGAGAGTTTTGAAAACATTGGTACTTGTGTCAAGTTGGATCAGAAGCAGATCAGAAGATAGAATAAAATGGCTAAGGATGCTTTGGTTTCTGTTTCTGTAGCGATTATTTGGCTGCCTCTTTTAACATAGGGAGTCAGACTGGATTTTGTAAAGGCGAATCTTGATTCTGACATTTTGTAATGTGTGGTGTTGATCCCCTCCCTGCTCCCATTCAGTAATAATTCTCCTTTAAAAAAGGTTGTTTTGGTAGGTACTCAGTAGGGCTTGTGAATCATTACTGCCTTTGGTGGATTCCCTTCTGCCTTTCAGTGGAAGTCAGTTCGATGCAAGCAAGGTGCATGTCAGATACAATTACCAGGGCTGGCTCGAAATAGACTGAAACAATTCTGCAAATACTGCTTTTATGAGCACTCTTTTCTTTCTGGTGTGCTTTTACTTTTGTTTTTCAAATTCTTCCTCAGGTCAAACAAGCACAACAGCTGTTTCTTGTCTTTAAAGTCTGCTTTCTTCCAGCTGCCCCACATTGTGAGATCAGGCACGAGATCAGTACAGGGTGGGAAAGACTGAGGGGTGTGTAAATAAAAACAGTTCAAGTTCACATTCACTGCATGCTTACTTTCCCCTTTAAGCTGTTTAAACTCTTGAAGTTCCAAGAAAATATTTAACATACTTGCCATTAGTTGATTACTTTTACACTGCTTTGCTCACTCATTGTTCTGAACACTGCAGGAGCAACACCAAGTTGGATTCTGGAATAGATGACAGCATTCATAAATACTGTAGTGTCTTCCTATAATACCTAATTGGAATTAAAATCAATGTCTATTGTATCTGCCCAATCCTATATATTCCTAATCCCTTGCATAAATATTTTCCTGTTTTCCAAATATATATCCTCTTTGTGGTTGAATTTAACTGTTTTAACTCCACTGATCTCTTACATGTTTTGGAACTCTAAACCAGAACAGGTATTTTTGCATCATGGTGTAGCTCCACATTTGTTTCTCTCTTTACGTATTTATAGCTAAATTTCTCTGCTTTACGTCAGGACCAGTAAGGTTCCTGAGATTAGAAATTATGAAAATAAAAGATGGAAACCTTATTTGTCTGCAATACCTAGCCAGTTCCATGTGACTTGAGTTGCAATAAAGTAATATTTTCCTTTACTATTAATTTATTTAATTTGAGTTGTCATTTTCATTTTACTCTTTTAGCTAGAAGAATTTCCATTTTCTTCATTAGTAGACAGAGATAATTACAAAGATATTTCATTGTGGACCTGCTTAATCTTTCTATATAGCCAACATTAAAGAAAATTGCTTTTCTCTTACTGAAGGATTTATTTATTTTTATTTTAGACCGGTTTTATCTTTCCTGTGACTAAGGTCCTGGCTGACCTTTCAGTGTAAGGATTGGTTTGCTTCCTTGTTTATTTTGAAATGTTGCCAGAAATTGGGGAGGAGGAAGAGAAGTTGCCTTTATTTTATCCCATTTTAGGATTTTATGCATGATTTCATAACGCTGTGGTAAATACAATAGTATATATTTAATACAGCTTGTAGGTTTATGTTTGCAACAGACTGGAAACAATCGAGAGTACTTTTCTTAAGCATAACCATAAACATAATGAAGCTTATCCTGCCAAATGTCAGGCCACAAATAAAGACAGACACATGTGTGGTCAACCTGCCCTCCATTTCTAGGAAAAGTGCTATTGGACCAAATAAACTAATTTTAAATCAGGCAGGAAATCTTTGCCAGACTTGACCCAGCCTCACATACATGGGGGACTCACAGTGTTTGCCCAGCCCTGCAGCCAAACATTTCTACAGGCACATCAATAGCAGAAGACTAGAGAAAAATCGGCTCACTGGTGAATGGGAGTGGAGATGTGATCCTAAAGGAGATGGAGAAGGCCAAGGTACTGAATGCCTTCTTCACCTTTGTCATTACTGGTAAGACTAGTCTTCAGCAATCCTGGGTCTCTGAAACCACTGCAAAAGTCCGGGTAAACTTATCCCTGGTGGAAGAGGTTCAGGTCAGGGAGTAGTTAAAGAAACTGGACACATACAGGTCCTTTGGCCTTGCTGGAATGTGCCTACAGTGCTGGTGGCATTGAGTCAGTTACCTTTGGAAAGCCATGGTAGTTGGGAGAGGTTTCTGAGAACTGGAAGAAAGCCAGTGTCATTCCTAACTTGATGAAAGGCAAGAAGGAGGCTCCAGGGAACTACAGGCAGGTAAGCCACAGGGGAGGTCATAACAAGGAAGGAATAATCCTGGAAGCCATATCCAAATATATGACAGACAAGAAGGTGACTAGGAGTAACCAGAATGGATTTATGAATTTCTGGGTGAATTCTCCCCAAGAAAAGCTGTCTTTTTGATGGGTTGCTGATAGTTTGATTTGAAATCTAATATTCTCCCTTGCTTGTGTTGGGTTGGATAATTCATAAAGGTTTTTTGTTATAGTATTTCTCTTTTTCATTTACTGGCAAACTCTCTTTTTAAATAATTCATGTCTGTAGAGGTTCTAATGGTTTTCAGGCAAGTGGAAACCTTGAAACATCCTCTCTGTTCAGCTTCGTTGTGGAAAGGATGGTTAATGCACAGGTATATAATAAATTCTCATCACTTACCTCATGAATAAAACTACAGGGCAGCTGCAATTTTGGAACCTTCTAACACTGCCTTATGCAATTCATATGCATTTCATACTCAGCCCGTGCAGCCCAGTTGCTGAATGCCAGTCTCTGCCTGTGGGGGACTCCTCAGGGAGGGTTCTTCCTGGGGTGGTGGTGTTGTGGTGTCAGGCTTAGTGTGACCATGCCTGTTGTCTGTGGTTTCAGTACAGGGGATGTGTGAGGCTGACTCGGAGGCACCTGGACCTTGGCAGGGGCTGTACAGGCCAACCAGCCTGAGCTTCTGCTCAGAGTAGGTTTAATGAGGGTCGGTTGCTCGGGGCTGTATCCAGCCAAGTTTCTGATATCTCAGAGATGGAGATTGCATAACCTAATCAGGCACCTGTTCCAGTAGTTGACCAAGCTTGTGGTAAAAACAAACCACATGTTTTTCCAGTGTCAGGGTAGAATTTCCATATTCCAGTTGTCTTATCCCTTTCCCAGTGCTCCCCTGAGAGGAGTTTGGCTCTGTCTTCTCATGCCCTTCCACTACATAATTGAAGACAGCACTAAGATCTCCCTGTGGCTTTTTCTCCAGGGTGCACAGCCCTGGTGCTCAGCCTCTGTTGGTGCATTCTGTGTTTCTGTTCCATGACCGTCCAGGTGGGGCTTTCAGTTGGACTCAGCAAGTCCAAACTGAGCTCTGAGGATGATCTCAAAGGCTCCAGAGACAGGCTCCACACCCCCAAGGTCTGTGCTGCCCATTCCTCCAGTCAGCTGGCTTTGTTTCTTGCTGGTTTAGTAGCTGTTGTGAAGAGTTTCATGTTCTGATGCATAACCAAAAGAAGCACTTCTAAAATATGAGTTCAAGGTGGCAATGTGTCATTAATTCCAATAGTTATTATTAGTCATACATAAGGCCAAGAATTGTTATCCACTTAAAGTTCTAAGATAAACAGTTTGATTTTGATGTGGTATTTAACAATTCAGTGTATTTAAAAAATACACAGTAATCTGTCAATAAAGAGAGAACCTTTTCTATCCAACAAAAATCTTTGTGTCAACCACAGAACAAAAATTATTGGGAAAATTATTTCAGTGATGATATCTTATTTTTGCTCCGTGAAGATAGATGCAGCTTTTATGATTTGAAGACAAGGGTATGTTTTCAGACGTGGTCTTAGCCACTTGCAAGATTACTCACTAGTAGACGGATTTTCTTGATGCTTTTGTATTTTCCTTGTTTGCTTCTGTGGGAACAGCGAGCAAATGGTTTTGTTGAACAGCTTCTCAAAGAGAGACCATGAGAAGAAGCCATGCCAGCAGTTTAAGTCAGTGTGGTAGCACCTGCTCTCACCTGGTTCCACCTCCTCATGAAGGAGGAAGAGATCCAGGGCATGAGTAGGTGGTTCTCTACTTCCATCCCCAGTTATCGTACTGAACCCCATAACCATCCCATAGAGAACAGCAATGAAGACATGGCATACTTGGAGGTTCAGGGCTTCTCTTTATTTATTTCTTTATTTTTGAGCTGGCTGAGAAGTGTCTGCAGTCACATGCACGTGGGGGTTGGCCAAATGGGTAAGAATCATAGCAGAATTCAGATCTGTTATGTTGGACTTTCCCCATCTAGCAAAGAGTCCTTGCATGGTTGTTACAGTTTCATAGGCTTAAAATGTAGTGGCACTAGTTAATGCAAAATTTTAAAATGTAAACAATCATCCTTTAAAATGTCAAATGCAGCAGCTGAGAAGGAACTCAGGATGGCAGCTGTGATGTGCCGTATTGATAAATCAAAATAATAAATTCAAAACACATGTTATGATTTCAGTAATGCAATCCAGATTATGTATTAGAGGGTAACAGTTGTGCATTTGCAGCGCTGCAAGTTTACTCTGCCTTTGACCCGATGCCTTAACATACACTAAAGGTACAGTGTTGCTGCATCGTGATAAATCGTGTTTGTGCTCAAGTGCTGCCAACAACCTTAGTTTCTAATCAAAGGAGACACTGGAGTGTGATTTCCAATGTAAAACTGAAGAGATTCTTATTCCATAAGAATCATGTTTTCTTTTCTTTGCTGCATAAGATGCAGAGGGAACTTCAAGGTATTGAACTTTGAGGGAGGGGGAGGTACTTGCTGTGATAAAGTCTTAAAGTGAGTGTGAGAGCATTTTTACACAAGTGATGAGAACCTCCTGGTCATGATTGACTTAAATTAGCTTGATTGGTTTTTATCAATTGCAGCTGCACTATTTAGCATAAAAATGCAAAACATCCAAAAATCATTTGCCTTGCAGTGTAGTACAAAGATGGTTTCAGTTAGTCTTTAAGATGTTTCAAATGTTTATTCTACACAGATTCTCTGAGAATGGATCCAGGACATATCCAGTTACAGAGAATTAGTATAGATATTGTAAACCTTGAGAAAATTAATTAAGGAAACTATGCTGCTTTATGAATTACGTATTGAGGATTTTGTTTTTTCTTTTCCTTTAACTGTGTTAGTAAATGAAATAGTTCAAAGGTATTTGTTGTAGTGTCGTGATCAGGCACCCGCCTTTAAAAGCTGAAAGAGAAAGACTAGAACTTGTGTGTGGTGTACAAGAGTCTGACTTGCTCTCTCAACCAGTGACATGCTTGAGAAGTCCTGAATAAATTCATTTCTAAATAAGACAAGAAAATTTTAGACTAGTGTCGAGGACTGCAACCCAGTGTTGAAAACCTGACCAGGGAAAGGCTGCTACTGTGATTTAAAGTCTGTGTTTTGGGTTTTGACATACGATGCCATCTGAATTTCCTTTCTGTAGGTTTGTACTTTTTGCAAACTCAGAATCTTGTAATTGTTTCAAAGGCTTCTCTTTTTCAGTGGTTTAATGATTTATGTCGATGTGACCTTGAGGCTGATTAAGCGCTTCTTTGTATTCCTTGGATGCTTAATGTTGTCTCATTCACAGGAAAGGCATTCATATATAAAACTTGCCTCATTTGCTGTCGTTAATTGCAACCAGCAATTGAGCTGAAGACGAACTCTTACTGTTGTGCCAAGCCCTAGATTATATTAAAGAGTGAGATGACTTGAAGTCAATCTTTTGTACACTTTTAAGAGTTTCTGATACATGATACCTACATTACAAAGCCTTTTCTTAGTCCTAAATTAATTTAGTCTTATGTGTTCCTAGAATAATGATGCCAGTTTAGATCTTTAGGCAGATTCTTGGAATTAGGATGTTCAAAATGGAAAATTAGCAGATAAGGGCACACTTAATGGTACAATTTCAGTGGCTGAAAAGATTGAATGTTTGTATATACATGTATATAAAATATATAATTTTGTACTTATATGTAAATAAATACAAGACAGCATAGCAGTTATTTTATTTTATCCCTGTTCTGTCAGTTTCATTCTTTTTGACATTAAAAATCACATCTATATACATAATGCAGCAAATAACTTTTTACTCTTCTGTTAGGTCTGGCAATCCAGTAGAGAGATGAATGAGGGTAGAGGGTTATGTTTCTTGCATAAATAATAGAAGGGTTTAGAAAGTTTCGGTTACAGAAGCACTTAATTGCATCTGCCCAAGTTTACAGCCAGCCTGCAGTGGTATTACTGGGGGTATAAGATGTGCAGGAAGAATAAAGGCTGACTTTCCTGTCCTAGATTGAATTTTCAAGAATGATTGGCCTAAAAAAACCCTGGTTTTTGTAAAGTGAGATGGAAATCAAAGAGGCTAATACACCTATGTATGCAAAGATGTGCTGTGGTAATGCAAAGTTGAGGTAGAGGGTTATAAATTCATTAAATTGTTATTTAGTTGCTGTTATTTGCTACCTGCTGGCTCTTCACTTCTTAAAAACTTTCCTTACTAAAGGGGTGCTTGGAAACTCAATTGTCTAAGGCAGCTTGACAGCTACAGAGAGAAATAGCAGCAGTTCTGTGGAGTGTCTTTCATAACTCCCTGGCTTGGGAAGGCGTTCTTGGTGTTTTTTTGCTTTTCTTCTGCTTGAGATGGTATTGTGATCATCTTATGTCTTCATAACTGTAACCAAATCTGCATAGTGCAGGTTCTTGTGTAGTTAATCTATATTCAACGTCACATTAGGATTGTTTTTATGTGCTGGCATTGTTCTCTTTCTTGAAGTCTATCTTTATTTTCCCAATCTTTTGAGGGGATTGAAGAAAAGGAGCAGAATTTCACCCATGTGCAGAATTATCTATGTCTGGGAAAAAGATTACTTTCAGAATGCTTTCCAGGAAAAGAAAAACAGATGAGGAATGGTACTTGCTTTATTTATTTATTTACTTTTGGAATTTTCTTAAAGGGCAGATTTATATGGCTCCATGTTAATGTCAACTGTCAGAGATTGGGAAGTGAATTTTCATACTCAGGTTTCATTTCCATGACTAGTAAATCTGCTTTCATGTAGCCTCCACTCCTGTGCTAAATTCTTATACTCTGATTTTTTCAGCAGTAATATTTGTTTATACATGAATATACATATGCATCTGTATATAGGCACTAAATACTTATATATAGACTAAAAAGAATATACAAAAATATATATACTATATACACTAAAAGGAATATTAAGAATGATTAAGTAGTAAACATTTTTTTACAGTGAATTTTTCTTCCCTGTTTTCTGTGGCATGTTAACAAAATTGTTTCCACAGTTGTTTATATCTTTATATTTAAGGATAACCTCAGCTGAGAGGGTTGAAATCCTAGAAGATTCAATCCTAGAAGCATTTCAAAGACATACTTCAAGTACAGAAACTTTCAACAGAAGTCTTTTGAACATAATCAATGGAAAAAGCAGGAATTCTGGTGATATTTTTGGAACAAAATTCAAAGTTTGTAACTTCATTGGTAACATAGGATTTAGAATTGAATTTTACCACTCCCATCCCCAGATTGGATAGCAAGCTTGAAACAAATAGTAAAAATCGAATTACGTCTCAAGTAAAAACAAGTTATTCTGACTATCTCCCTTTGGATTTGCTGTAAAAGATTATTTTTTTGGTATGGAAAAACCCTTTCATTTCACCATTTTTAGAGAGCCACTCTGCATCCAGTTTGGGTATGAAATCAGAGAAATTAGGCTAAGGCAGTATCTTTCTTTGATGAGACTGCTCATCTTTCAACAACAAATATACTGAATGGCTGATTTAGCAGCATCTTAGGAGGGCTTTTCTTGCTATACCGGGTTCAGATGTTTAAGGTGCTTCAGTTGAGCCCAAGGAGGGCAGAATTAGTGCAATATTGACCAGCAGAGGAACAGTGTGGATAGCAGGAAGAGGAAAGAGCAGCTTGGGCAGAATTATTGCTGAAGCATCTCAAGGCCTGATGCTGCAATGAAGCTTATTTAGTGTTTTCATCTCACAGCTTGCCAGACTTTGGAAGCACAGGTTGGAGGCACTAGTGGTGCTGAGATTTGGATGAGCCTGAGTTCTGAAGTGAGAGAAATCCATGCAGGATCAACTGCAGTGTGGGATCAAGCGCGTTGTTCATGGAGGTTCTCTTTCTGAAATGTAATACTGTGTGCACGATATTCAGTGTTGTCTTGCTCATTTTGGAGAAGGAAGGAATGTGATGGCACCTTGGAAATTAGTTGAGATCTGTGCATTCGAAACTTCCTTGTGCTAAGAGGAGTCAGAGCTGGCCTGTATTCAGTTCAGTTGAGGACTTTGTCTTTATTCATTTAGTCCCTGTGTCTTGATTGTCACTCTTGGTTCTTGTAGCTTGCAGGGCTCTTCCTTCGGAATTAATTTTTGAGAGTTATTTCACTGCTAATGCTTTTCCTGAAAACATCCCTTACACACCCGACAGTGTGACATCACTTCTGTGATACAGTTTGTTTTCATCTCTAACTTTACATGGCTCGTTTAGTGTCAAGACTAAAAAGCAGCAGCACATAGTTTTGCTTTTCCTTTCTCATGCAGATGCTGTTCTGTCCAGAGAAACTGAGTGTCTCCCAGACGGAGTATAGTTGTGCTAAACTAGTCAGCCTGTAGCTTCCAGCTGAATAATAAATAAATGCAAGATCAGATCTTGACAAGTCTCTGACTTGCTGCTAGATGATCTGGCAGACTGGATTCAGTGAAATATTTGGCAAGGTAATCTCTGTTAGGATGTCAGGAAGCCTGCAACTGAAGCTTATGTCTGATTTCATTCCTGCAGAGCTTTTAATTTTTAATGTACCATGTAACCTCTATTATAATAATTGTATTTGTACAAAGAATGAAATAGTTCCTTTTATTTCCTTAGTTCCAATTTTCATGCATTTTTTTGTTTGGGTCTCATTGCTTACCTTAGACTTTTCAAACATTTAAAATATGAGGTGAAGGTGTCTCATACTTATGATGATTGAAGTTTTTTAGAGGAAAATGCCTTCTCCAGTTCTACCTAAAATGCCTAAAAAATGTTACTGCAAAGGTGACATAAAAATGAAGTTACCAGATTGGAGTCTGAAACAGCCCTTTTAGTCTTTTCTTGACACTCTGCATCTTAAGGAGCCTCTCATGATCTAGGTAGCCTTTCCTTTGTCTGGAATTCTTATCACAACCCAGCCCAATCTCTGGAAACTGCTCTGGGAGTCTGTTTCCAGCATAAAGAAGTAAATATATTTGTAGTGTCTAAGACAGCCAAAACGGTTGTACTTCTGTTTCAGTAGGAGTACAGCCTGACTTCTGGTTGAGATGCTTGTTATTAAAACAATAGTTTAGCAATATTAGCAAGCTTTGTCATTTTCAGCTGTTGGGCAAGGGGGTTGCCTTGTCTGCCACACCTCAAAAGCCAGAGCTAAGGAGAAACTTGTGTGTTCTAGAAGGGCCTGGAGAACCAAAGGTGTGGACTGGGGATGACTGATGGAGCTAGGCAGGCTGGTAACATCTGCTGGGACTCAAGGTCCTTATCAAACCAGCTGATGGTTGCTGTTGTCCAGGACATTATGGAGCCTGGGTCAGCTTTGATATTTGGAAAATTTTAGGGTCAGAGTAATTAGTTCTAAGAAGTAGATAGAAGTTTATTCATGCCCAAGAAAAATGCAGCAGTTTTCAAGGAAGGGCTGTAACTTGGTTTCTTGGGAAGAATGTGGGCAGGAGAGATAAAAAAGCCAAACCAGCATTTGTCTTGGAGGAAATGCTGTGTTGTATTTAAAATAAGCACTGTATGTTTAGCTTATTGTTTTAACCTTCTCTGTTTGCTGTGTTTTTATGAACAAATGAAAAATATTGCCCAAGCTCTTTTATGTCACTCTCTTTAGGAGCTGGCCATAGATTCTGGAAGATAAGGTTGTAGTTAAGCTAATTCCAGCTGGACCTATTGGTGTGTAGGAATGTCTGATAAACAAGTGGGTGACCCAAACAGGTGTTCCAGTTTCAGAATCTCATCAGATTGCCTTCCAGGAGATGTGGCTCACTCACAACATGAAGCAGAGAGAGGTCAAGGCTGCAGCTCCCTTGTGCAAGCACAACCCAGGCTCTCTAGCTCAGCTGGACACAGGTTTCACCTACAGGCACCACCTCTGATTGAATGTTCTGAGTAGATTACAAACCTAAATATGCTTTTTGCAAATCGCACATTCACCACTCTGTCAACTATTTGCAATAGGTCACTCTGACTAGTAAAAAAAAATTAAACTGAGAAACACAGTTCATGTAAAAATTCTGGTTTTACTATGTATAAAGCTAATAGTTATTTACTGGTGATTCTTCTACCATTATGGAATTCTACACATTTATTTTCCATGAAGCAGTTAAATGTATTGGCATGACTTAAAAAAAAATAACTTTCTATTAATCTGTTACAGTACAATAAAATTTGAATGTTATTGGTGGCAGAAATTTCAAAAGTTAAAAGCTTCCAGGATTGATCATTTTGTAAATTTGTTTTTAGTATTTTGAATTTATAACTATCATTATGTTGCTAAATAACATTGACTCTGGAATAATTGACTTCCTTTTGCAGTAATTCAAAAGTATTATGACAGCTATAGTTTTATAGGGAGCATAAAAATCAGTGAGGTAAGGTTAGCATTGGAAGTTTGATTAACAAAAGCTGTAAGCATTAGCACATGAAGTACAATTCCCATGTGTTTCCCAAAATCAGTTTGAACTAAACTAAATATTAAATTCTGAAATTCAGTCTGAAAAATGAGGGACAATTATGAAGGATTTTTCTTTCTTTTTTATATTTTTTTATTTAATAGCCCTGAAGTGGAGAGTGCAGTTGGGACACACGATTTCCTTTCTGTACTCGTAGCTTAGTTTTGTTATTGGCAAAGGGTCCCATGTGAGAAATGCTCTCGCTACTAACAGCTCAGTACTCCTGTGTGGAGAACTGAAGCGACAGCTCTTATTCCTGGTTCCTTTGGTTTTCATAATAATAACTTAGAATATTGCATTTGCCCAGGTATATGGGAATGTGTAAATACAGGCACTAAGATCTTAGCTGGAACAGAAGGGGACAGGACAGACTCTTGGACACTGTGGCACGTTCTGGCTGCAGTGGGAGCTGGATCAGGGGTGGGCTCAGGAGGAAGGGTCACAGTGGGTTACAATTTGCCTTCTCATTACCCTAGATATGGTACCACAGTATGCTTACTACTTCAGCAGTAAATTCACAACCAGTTTTTAAAGAAATACAGTTAAACATTTGCTTTAAATGGATATATTTATGATGGTAAAATAAGTAATTCTTACCAGTGAAACTCAGTAGTGCTTCTTCATGTTTTACTTCCTCATGGAACTCCAGAGCACTAAACCCACTTTCATAAATGATATATATAATATGGCATATAAGTTAAACAGTTAACAGTGAGGAACTTCAGGAAATAGTCACTGCTGGAGCTGGTCATGAGTGGCGGGTGACGACATGAAGATTAATAAAGTTCGACTTTGAATTTGGCAATTTTTGCCACTTACGTGAGCTGTTTTTTTCCTAAAGTATAACACAATCTTAAGTTTTTGCAGTATGTTGTATATTTCTAGAGCAAGTGACGGGGTTTATTGTATGCGATAGCTGAAATAAGTAGTTGCTGAGGAAAAAGACAAAATTAAAAAGCAATTTACTTGGAGAGAGGTCTTTGAAATACTTTGTGCTAGCTATCAGACTTGTTTTGGCTTTATTTTTCTGGAAAATGGTGGTGTTCTTCAGAGTGCCAAGTTTTACTAGTAAATATACTGCCAAAGCTTGGGAAAAATAAGTCAAGGACTCTTAAAATTACGTAGTGTTGAGTGAAAAGCCAAAGAGAGGGGTTTTGTGTACCAGAAATCCTTATCCTTTCAATTATAAAAAAATATGTCTGATGCTGTAAAATGAGCCATGTTTAATTTCCTTTCAGATCATATTTGAAACATCTTAGCTGTAAAAGAAGTAACAAAATGGCAGACCTTTCTCACAGTGTACTGGCATGTTCCATCTAGAGTACTTCGTTGTTTCATTATTATGGAGATGTGATTTCACAGTACCATTGTCAGGGAAGAGATAATTTCTAATATTGGCAAATTCATCATGGCTACAAATGAAGGAGTGTATTTTGCTTCTTTTCATCCACAAGATGAGAAACTGGTTTAATAGCCTTTTGGTTTTATACCATCTGGAGGTTCATATTTGACTTATGAAATGATGTCATACGTGCTTAGCGCCAAACAGATAGTAAAAGGTCGCCTGCAGTTCAGGCTGAGGTGGTTTTATTTCATATTATGGGGAATGTAAAAGTCTTGGTTCATGATTACTAGAGGTAGAAAGAAGAACATAACTGATGTTCTCCTAAACCTCCACATGGCATTCTCATGAATAGAAAATAAATCTGCACACCCAAGACCACACACAGTATGAGTTGCCCGTTCCCTCTCCCAGCTTGGCACTGGCTCAGAGTTCTGCCTCTGAGAACTCACGTAGAGCAGCACTTCCAGAATGGCTCCTTGCTGTGAATGGTGGTTTGGGGATGACACACCTATTCTAGTAAAATACCTGGGCTCCGTTGTAGAGGTGCATTTTTGAATTAAAGTGCTTTGCTGAGTCAGTCTCAAGAGGAGGAGGCGTAGGAAAACAGACATGTATTTGGCAGATGTTTTCCTGCCACCTAAGGTTGTGGTGGACGTGCTGAACTCTCCGTCCCAGTGCTGGGACTGTCCTTGTGTGAACTGGGGTTGATGAGACTGACGTTCTTTGCTGTTTCTCAGTGCAATTGAAGCTGTGCTTTAGTCATGCTTTAAAGCTTTTATTTGAAGCTACCAAAGCTAGATGTGAATATTTAAATGAAAATCAGGATAGTCTTATATTAAGGGCAATCTCTGGTGGGAACTGGAGTTCTAGGCAGAAATTATACCACTTACATCTGAATATATTCAGACCTTAAATCCATATGGAACTTATGGAAGAATGCAATTCACCTCAAACATGTGAGTGTTTGCTAATAACTGTTTAAAAACTTACCATGGAGCTGAAAAAATTGATCTAAAGTGTGAACTATTTCTATGAAGGTGTGTGGAGTCATCTATTTATTGCCTTAACAAGAAAACAGTCTGTTTCTGCATTTGAAGTCAGAAATAGTGAAATACCTGGTACTCTGTGGTACAGTCAAGGTCATAGTCCTTGACCTAACTTAGAGATTTTCATGTGGGCGGCCTGAATGCTGAGCAGTGGAAGGAAAGATGGAGACTGGGGCTCTGCTGCAGTTCCACATGTGTTATTTTGTTTGTTCTTGTCCCTCCAGACTGAGTTGGTGTCTCCATGTAGGGAATAGAAATAATGGACTGGTCTTGTAATGAGCTTGCTGGTGGTGAGAGGAAGAGCAGAAAGGTTGAGTTGTGTGGCACTGTTTAATTAACGGCGGTTGTGAAGGCAGGGTTGGGGTCTGAGAAACTGGAGCAGACAGGACTCTGCTCCTCTTTCCCACACAGGTTGTCACTCAGGCTGGGAATTCAGAGCCATTTACGCATCCTCTCAGCGTTCCTTCTTGTGCTCCAAAGTTTTAATGCCTAAACTGCCCGTTCCTGAGTTGAATACAGGGAGTGCGTGAAGAGATTTGTGAAGAAGAGTGAGAATTGTCTGCTCGGCCCTCGAGGTGGGGACTGGATGGGTGGAGAAGCAAAGCCTTGGCTCAGCCGGCAGAGCTGGATCCGCACACGCGTGAGCTGCTGTGTTATCGCGGTCACCGGGGAGTGGCATCAGGGCTCTGTGTATCCGCCTAATCACCTTCAGCTCCCCTTGCCTCGAAGCATTAGAACTTCTGCCTCGTGGCTGTTGGAAACTGAGCCTTGCAGGGCCTGAGCGAGGAGAGGCACCTTGGACGCTCCCGCCGCAATGCCACGACGAGCTCCTCAGCTGCGGCTTGAAGGCCCAGCGGAGATTTTTGTGATTTGACTGGAGGGATTGCTTTCAGACATGAAGCAAATAAGTGATTAAGTATAAAGAAGATGCGGTAATGAGTTTCAGATGAGGTCTTTTATGTTTATTAAAAGAGGTCTGAAATTCCGTTGCTACTGCGGCTTCTTGTTTTCCAGTTTGTAAAAGTCATCTTTGGATCCCATGCTGCACACTGCTTACGAACTGGGAGATCCTATTACTGCAATATTGTAAAAGAAGTCTTAAAATAAATCCAGTAGAGTATAAATCTTTTTTCCAGTGTATAGAAAGGCAATGAGCCATTTTAAGAGCAGGAAAAACATGCGTTTTGAGATCCAATAGATCATCTAAATTGGTCCCAAACCAAGCTTTAAAATGGCATTGCAAAGACTTTTGCTTTGAATAAATTTAGCATTACGAAACTCAGAATGTAAATAAATATAGATCTGCTGATTGTTCTGTACTTTGCTAATATTCTGATTAACTAGGGGGAAAATGGCTTAATAGGTAAGAGCCTTTCTAACTATTCCAATGGCAGAACTTGAAAATGTGAACACTTATGCCCTTGCAGTTACTTCCATCTAGCTTTCTATTGCAAATTAACCATATGAATTTCTAGGTAATATAAACTTTAAACTCTTTTTCTTTATTTTCTAACATTTGTGTTTAAAGTGTGGATTAGTGAATCTAAAATTTCTCACTTGCCTGAATTCCTGCAGCATTCTTGTAGGTGGAGAATTAGTCTAAATTGCCACATCATGTATTTTCAGTCCAAACCTTGCCTTGCCAGTGGTGTACCTTGGAGCTAAAACAAGCCTGTGTGTGAGCACCTCGTGGTTCAGAGCTGCAGAAGAAGCCTCTGTTCAAGGAAACTTGTCTTTGTAATAATAAATGATTCCACTCCCTTCATCTTACTTCTCTACCTTGCGTGATGTTTAATAGCACTGACCCGATTTCATGGGTATACCACGTTTTCTTGTATCATTTTATTTACAAATAAGCTTTGAACAATATGAGGCCCACCTTGAAAAAGTCTCTCTTGGTGTTTAAAACTCGATAGATAATGAAATCTTGTTTAACCCCCCCCCCCCCATTACTTTATGCTGAGAGCTGCTCAGCATTTAATTTGTAACTGCTTTTCTGGACCAGAATGTGGAAACAGGCGTGATTTAGTGCAATTCCTGCTGAAGGGACCAATACATATAAGATGTGGTTCTTGCAGTACTGATGGTTCAACCCAAACATATTCTGTTTCTTTAATGAATTGTCTGCTATTTTTTACTGTTTCAATTGTATTAGGAGAACAATAAAATTGCATGCCTGAGCATTTACACACCAAGGAATGAGACCATCAAGGGTACTTACATTTTCTGGGCTGTTGAAATTTTTTGGGTTATTTTTTTTCTTTTTAATGTTTCTAAGGAAAAAAACTCCAGTTATGCACACAGAGCATTTTACTTAGGGAAATCCTTGGAATATCCCTTTTATTGTGTGACAGGGATTTGTGCTTACTACAGAGAAGTGCAGTCAGATCTGTTTCTTAAGAGATTTGTGCAATGCACACTGGAGAAAAGGGTAACAAGTAAAAGTCTCCTAGTCTGAGATAAATTTGGAAGATCTATATAGAAAAGAAATAACACACTTCTTAAGTGTGGGGGGGGAAAAAGGGAGAGAAAATAAATAAAATATGTTAATGCTCTATGCTAAAACCTAAATATGCTTGATTTACTTACTGTAGGTTGATGCCTTGCGGTTACGATTGGAAGAGAAAGAAACCTTTTTGAATAAAAAGACAAAACAACTTCAAGACCTCACAGAAGAGAAAGGAACCCTGGCTGGAGAAATTCGAGATATGAAAGACATGTTGGAAGTAAAAGAAAGAAAAATTAATGTTCTCCAAAAAAAGGTAAGGTCACTGATGAAAGGACGTGTTGTACAAGTTTTGAGGCACATTTAAAGGGAATACATTTATTTCTTATAATGTATTATATTAAAAAATGCAAGAAATTTCTAAGAGTCGAGTTGTTCTCTAATACAAAATGTATTATCTTATCCGTGGGAACATTTTTATAGTATTATATCTTATTTATATCGCAAAAATATTAGGTGTTGCTGTTGCCACAGTTATTGGAGTTAAAAGTCCTAAAAATCCTGTTAAAAGTTCTTATTCCTCCACATGAGGGATTCAGTTATCCTTATGAACACTGATTGTGGGCCTGCTAAAAGATCAGGATACTGTGTTTTTAGCCTGAAGACTTTTTGGGGTTTTTTTTGTGGGATGGAGGGTGTGTTGAAGAGAGGAGGGGAGTGGGCAAGGGAACTAAATTGAGTTTTCTGTTTTTCCTGTGAGCTAAAGGCATTAAGAAGGGAGGCTCCTCCAAAGAGTCAAATAATCGTATTTCTAATTTTCCACAGATTTAACTAACTGCATTTGCTCTCATTGGGAAGTTGGGTTCCATCATTATAGTTTCCACCTGGGGGAGTGGAGAGGGAATTTTCTGTAAAGGCAGCTCTGTAAGGGCTCTGTATACAGTAGCAGAGCATTTATTTCCATGTCCTTTCTCTCATACTCACAAAAACATTTATGCAGCCAGGTATGTTCTGTGTGTGTCATGTGTGACAGTCTTTACCATATATAGATGCTCTTGTGAGCATATAGATAAATGGAGAAGAAGTTCCTGGCATCAAACATATTTTACTGTTACTCCTCCCCTCCTTTTACAGCCACTCAAGGAATGTCTGCTCCTCCTTACTCTATTATTATGCAGGTAGTTCATGTTACTGTGGTTTTCCTCCAGGATTCGTAGAGGGTTCACATGGTCTAGCTGTGCCTCTGTCTGCAGTTGCTTAAGTACAGAATTAAAAAAGCCAAGGCCTTATTTGCAGAAACTGAGAAGCCTGTTTGTTCAGGCCTGGGAAATAAGGCCTAGCAAAACTGCAATATGAGTACTCATGCACTTTAATCCTATTTCTGGATATCTGCCTTGTTAGCAATGCTTATGATGTCAGAGATAGCAAACTTCAAGACTTCTACCCTGTGCTGAATGCTAAGTCATTTTGGACATTACTTGTGCGTTTTGAAGGACAGAATGCATCTTATTATCTGTTCTCTAAAAAACCCCAAGCCTCAAACAAACCAACACTTTACAATTTCTCTTCTACTTAGAACTTGAGGAAATGGATGAGTAGGGATCAGTAGAGGATCAGTGATCAATATTTTGTGATGAATAACTGACCACAGAGCTATCAGCACTGTCTGTCTTGTCTGTGTGCTCAGAAATATGCAGCATAATGTATTTTTTCTGGTTTTTAATACATTATGGATATTTTAGTAGGGCATGCAGATGGTCCTGTCTCTTTTGCACTTCATGAGTTCTATCTAGACGTTAGATTCTTCTGACTAATATTATAATGCTTGACTCCATTTTCTTCTTTCTGTGCAAGGCCAAATTTTTATCTTTGCATTTTTCTTTACTGTTGATATGAGGATTTGTGAATAACCAGTTATGTTAGTGCCTTCAGCTCTTGGTGCAAGATAGATTGGCTACATCTCTCTCCACTCAGCCTCAAGTACTTCACTCAGCCTAAAATAATATTTGTTTTAATGGTTGTATTGAAGCAATTGAAGAAGGAAGAATTTGTATATAGTGCTTAGAAATATTTCTGTCAGTAATAACCTGAAGCTGAGTAGGACAGAATATGTAACTTGGAAATACACGATTTCTAATATTTGGTCTTTCTCTTATCTACATAACTGTTATCTGCTGTGTAAAAAAAATACAAAGGAGACCAAACCAAACCCCAAAAGCTCCCTTTCAAAGCAGGAGCTGTTCCTTCTCCTTTCTGGATAGCTGTTACACTTGGAGGACAGGACAGGTTGTGTTGAGGGCTCCCCAGCAAAGGTGTGGAAGAAACAAAACCAAACCAGCAGTGGTGAGTCTCCCAGGGTGGCAGAGGAACACACACAGAGCGCAACATGTTGCAGGTAAAAAGTTAGCTAAGGCCAGAGAAGTGGTGCATTGTCCTTCCATGCGGTGGTTTTTGTGTCATTTTTGACCAAATTGAAAAACTGCTGCACTATTGAGTATTATTTGCAGACTTAAGGGGGGGCCCAGCCCTGGAACACCGTGTGTTTAGAGGATTTGGATCAAGGTAGATTGGCATGGAGTAATAATAAACTTATGTCAATGTCAGAGGTGCAATATTACTTAATATTTCTTTCTTTTAGAATCTTTGGCACCACTGTTCCATTTTAGTGCCAGTAAAGTTGGGTATGCTGTTTTAATAGCCCTGTTTAACCTGGCAAGGCTAGTCTTACACCTCATATCTGTCAGCTCAGCATGCAGAGGGGCAGACCTCAGAAATCTTGATGCATTTCGTACCAGAACGTGTAAGTTCTATGAACATGGCCCAGTTGAAGGCTGAAGGGCAAAAGTGCTGAACTTGGTGATGGTTCTTTCATGTCCCTTTTTGCTCACAAATTCTCTCTTTTATACAGTTGCTGTAAGTGGTGTGTTTTGTCCTTGAGGAATCTGTAGCTATTTAAGCCCACCAGTTATATACTGTGGAGTCTGAGTCTTGGTGTTGAAAACAGTGGCTGTTGAGACAAGAACAGTGGAGAGGATGCAGACCTGGATCGTATTAGGACAACATCTTGCGGAAATTCTTTTGTGGGGATTATCATAAAAGAACACTGTGTGAAGGGGGCTGATATAATATTCTACTTTGACTTGCAACATAACTTTTCATGTAAAATGTTACAGTTTCCATCTTTAATAGTTTAAGCTTTGTGATTGATGAAGTGCTACATGACTGAGGGCCCTAACCTACCAGCTAATTAGCATTTGTAGGAAATGTCATAAAGTCTTAGTTCTCATGTAATAATTGGAATCTGTACTGGGAGTGGCTGCACTGTTCCCATGGGGTGATATTATCCAGTTGATGTGAAATTAAAATGTGTTATGCAATTAATTGTATGCAATACTGTTAGCTGTCCTCTGAAAAAGGGAAAATTTACATCTGGTTGGATTAGGAGGGTACTGGGTAAACAGAGGAGTCCTACTCTTGTGCTGAGCACTTTGCATCAGTATTGCTGCTTGATGCAGGAATCCTGGCTGAGAACACCACTGGAATTTGAACTCCTGAATCCAGAATGGTCCAGGGAGACCCAAGAGACCATTTTCTTTTGTTTCATCTCAACAAGTAGAAAGTGCAAGCGCATTGCTGATAAAGATGCTTTTGGATTTTTTTTTTCATGGTTTAATCAGTTTAATACAAAAGTATGTTTTTGTATTCCTAGAAAGGCATGATGAAGGACATTTTGATTAACTTCGTCAAATTCTGTCAGAACACTGTAAATAGACTGTTATGTGAGCTGGGGTTTTGAAATCACCAAATCAGAGTTCTATTGTATTTCTGGAATCAGATGACAAATTTTGAATGAGTTGTGCTGTAAAACAGACCAACGTTCTCACTGTAGATTTCCAGCATTAAAAAAAAATCAGGAAGTCATTCTGGTGTAACATGGAAGTTTTGATGCTGCAAAGCTGCTGTGGTGACTAATGACTTGTGTATTTGAGAAATGAATCCTGAAGTCTAAATAGTGTAAGTTCTTGTAGATCGAGTTATGCTGGCTAGTGTTGAGAGGGTTCCTCACACACAGCTCAAAGGAAGAGGATGGGGCAGGACTCAGGTTAGAGGAGCGCACAGAAGTGCTCTGCAAACCAGTGCCATTTGCAGAGTGGGGCTGAGCTTAATGAGCTCCTTACGTAAGGGTTTCACACCGCCAGTGTGACACCAGGACTACTGGCAAGGGAGGAAGCTGCCCTTTGCCTCTAAAATGTCAGTACTAATTAACGAAGTTATCTTTAAATAAGATACTGAGTTTTATTCATGCCGAGAAAGCAGCCAACTCGCATGCTGGGAATTTTAAGCTGTCTGAGAAGTAATATTTTCTTTTTAATAGAGTTGGAGGAAATTTCTTTTGAAGAGTGAAGGAGCTGAGTTATATATAGTGTGACTGGGGAAAAAAAGAAAGTAGAAGTTGTTGTGTTTTGGAGGTGCAGTAGACCGTAAGGGAATTAGTTAGGGAAATAGATGACAACTTATGTATCTGGAAAAGGAGGAAGAATCAGAATTGTTTAAGAGAAGAAATACATTTTTCTTCAAAACAGCCTTCCAAGAAACATCATAGAAGTATACTGATTGCAGCTAAAAGTTATAAGGGAGAATTTTATAGGTGTAATTGAGAATAATTTAACATAGAGGTATCCTGCTGTCCTGACTTCTTTGAATTTTTAGCTGCTGTCTGAGAGGGGAGTGTGTTAGTGCGATTCACTGCTCTTGGAGGTGCAGCTTGGAGTGGCAGTGTCACTGTTTCCCCCTGCTCAACATGACAGATCCAGCTGTTTACTGCTGAATCCTTGACAACTCATTTAAATAACACAAAATCAGCTCCTCCAAGAAGCAGCCCATGGAACAAAGTATTGCACAAACCCCAAAGGTTTGTAGGTCTTCTTTACACGTTAATCTTTCTTTTGAAAGCTCTTTCAAGGTCCACCCACCAGGTGACTGATTTTTGGCAGGAAAGGAGGAGATTAGGTGGCCTCACCTTCCCTTTTATGACTGACACAGACATTGACAAGGGAGATTCAGAGGGACAGGCTGATCTCAAATCATAGTTTTATGAAGTGTTCCTTAGGAAAATAAATTAATCGGCTTGTTAATTATATGTAGTAAAACCCATGAGAAGACAATTTTAAATCCTGAGTGATTCAGAAGTGGTGCATTTTATGTATGATTTCAACTGAGAGAATAATGTTTTTGTCGTAGTCTGATGCATGAAATATTTAGCAATATAGTGACTGAATAACTTCTTAATCTGATAAACCATCCTTACCTTATCCTGAAATAAGATAGTAGATCCTTGCTATGATAAGCAGTTAAACTTGATCTGCGACTCGACCTAATGTATACCCAAGTTTGTTATATCAGGAAATAAAGAAAGAAACATTTCCCAATAAATATAAAAGGTAGACTTGTGCATTAGCAGTTGGTTTTTACCAATTTTGTAGTATATTAAATTTCTACTCTGTTCTGGCATAGAATCAAACACCTTAATTTATGCATTGCTAGAGCTCCTTGATGTTGGCGGTCGTGCTTTCCTGGTGGTATTCCACTGCTGTCTGTCTGACTGAGCAGTCTGTCACTAGAGACTCTAATACCTCAGTAAATTGGATATTTTATCACTTTTGGAAAAGCATCACCTCTCACCTTTGAGTGGAGCTCTTATTGGCTTTATGAAAGCATGAAGTTCAAAGTCTTGAGAGTATGCATGCAGATAACAATTCTCATTTATTGTTACCATTAAACTTATCTTCATACTTCTCCCTTCATATTATTGTTACCAGATGTAACCAGAGCTAGTGGTGCCAATTTGGTCAGATTGCTTTGATAATTTTCTTGTTGCCAAGTAGTATGTATTTCTTGGTGGGGGAATCAGCGGTGGTATGTTTGAATATGAGTAGAATAAATCCAAATTTAGAATGGAATCTGAATCTAATTCACTTCCTTCTAGCACACCTGACTTTAATTTTTAACGCCCAGCCAGGCGCAGTGCTAAGATCAAAGTGAAATAAAGAGAACGGACTAAAGCAGTTCTTGGAAAGTAAAGAGAAAAATGGGATAACATTGTGTAATCTTTTATATATGAAAGAAATACTGGGCTTATTTGCCATTCACTGAGGAATAAATCTGCAGTAAATTCGCTAAGCGTAATTATGCCAGTGTAAACCCTTAATTATCAGGGAGAAAACTCAGGCCCACTTGTATTTATTGCCTGAGATGCTTTATATTTGACTGCAGAAATCTCCATTCGTGTCCCCAGACAGGCAGAGGGTCCTTTATTGCTCTGTGCTTAACCCCGTGCCCAAGTGACTGACACCATGGGAACTCCTGCACGTGCTCTCTGTAGAGCTGCTGCTCATCTGGGGTGAGAAGCTGCTAAAGGTCCACGTGGATCTGTATTCATCTTAAACCTGCTGCTTGTTGATAGACAGGATTGGGAGGGTGTTAAGGCACGTTTGAACTTTGAGTGAAGTACCTGCTGTGTCCCGTCCCCAAACCTTAATCTATGGTTAAGTCTGAATTTTTGTTGTGGCTGTCATGGGAAACATAAATAGTTTGATTTGAATGTTTATTTTTAAAAAATGTAAATCCATGACTTTTGAGAGTTTCAGATTCTTTGCATGTTGGGAGGTGGATGTGATAGTAAACAGCTGAACAAATGTAAAGGACTTCAAAGTATAGAAATAGAATATAGTAATAGAAAACAGGAGTTTGCTCATTTAGTTGCAAAAGAGATCATCCCTGTGAACTGTCCATGGGAGCTCGTCTTGTAAGTTTTGTAGATTTCTTGCATGACATGTGTTTAGCAATTCTCACTGTTTGCACACTATAATTGCTACTGACTTTTATATACTCTCATTTTATGAAATGTAATATAATTCATCCTCTGCCTTGAAATGTCTGAGTTGCAACACATTCCGTGAGTCCTTATAGGTCATTCCACCTTTGGAGAGGGGGAAGAAGGTACACCTCCTAGACAGCTGCAGGTGAGGTGACAAGGGAACCTGTTCATACCATCATCCATTGCCTCCCCTTGGCAAGGAAGAAGCGTTTCTCCTTTTTGTGCATATTGCAATGCTGATAAGTGTTTAATGCTGACAAACAGATCTCCTTATTGAGACCTGTTCTTCAGTCCATGCTGCTGGGCATATTGCTCAGTAAGGGCTAAGTCTCTGGCTTTTTTGGAGGGCATCTGGGGTGGGGGTTGGATGGGCAATTCTGCAGTCCCTGGTTGTCACTGTGCCCTAGGTGTTCTGCTGCAAAACCCATTAAAAAGCTCCCAAACCACAAAAAGACACAGGGACAGAACAAGATTTGCTTGGATTTGGTTTTAAACAGTCCCTGATTAACAGTCATAGACTACCTGTTGAACTTTGGGCACTAATGCTAAAACAAAAATTCCCTGAGTACTGTCTGTCAAACAGGGGGCACATGTTTCAGGCAGTGAACATGGAGCTGACAGGGTTTGACACTAAGGGAAACAAAACTGCATCTGACAGTTGCTGAAACTTCTCACTGTCCAGCAGAGAAATATCCATCAGAGAAAAAATGGTATGTGTGCGTTCCCAGTTTCAGTACAGGCTGAGTGTGTCAGTGTCACTGATGTTGTGGCAGCAGGTTACCTCCAGATGCACCTTTGTGATTTCCTGTAATAGCCAAAGGGACAATGAGTGTTTGTAGATCCTTTCATCAAACCTTTTACAATAGATAAATAATAAAAAGCGCCAAAAGTCAAATTAATAAGGATGGCTAAGCTGATTAGTAAATCCTAGGCATCAATGACCTAATGAAAAACTTGGTTGGAGAGAAAAGTATTTCTATGTCATAGATGTACTTTATCATAGTTTTCCTTTATTTTTATATAGTTAGTATTAGAGCGAGGCTAAGTTATACATACAAACCTGCTGGGTTTTAGGAGACACATAATAGACGAAATCCAGTGAATTTTTTTTTTTAAAAAGCACATTTTTCATACCAAAAGCAAACTGTCTTAAACACAAACCCATATCAGATTACAGATTACTTCCTAGTCAAACATTTATATAAAAGCATTGCTGTCTTACCTTTGCTGCTATAGAAAATCTAAACTGTTCAGCAGATGTTGATTAAAGACATCCAAGTTGCTGCGTTTAACATTTCAGTTTAAGTTTAGTGGGGCTTTGATAGTTTATATGTAGAAAGGCTGTGTCTGGCCTGCAGTAACTAATGGTGAAACTCAATCTGAGCATTGTCTTTTGTGCAGCAATAGGGCAAAGATTAAATTACAGCTCATAGTTTCAAGAATCTGAGTTCTCTGATGAACATTTTGAACACTTCAACTCTTAATGGGTATAAACCTATGTACATTGACCATATGTTAATTTAGAATGGTTAAGGAAAGACATCTCTAAAGAGAGGGGGCAGGGATATATGTTATCCTTCTGGAAAGCCTTTCTTTCATGTAAATGCATTTCACTGGCCCTTATAGAAGAATATAGATGGTTTCTGTAACCAGGGAGCTAAAAGGAAGCTTTCCAATGGAACGGAGATTATTATTTCTGATTGATTACTGCCTAACTATTTAAGCTTCACTGCTATGGGTTGCCCCCCCCCCACTTTTTATTACTGGTACTTAAGGAAAGTCATAAAAGTAATACTATGTGAAACTGTATTCTCCATTACAACCTTTTGAATGCAATTTCTAAGGGCAGGGTGCTCTTACAGTAGAAATCAACATAGCTGTGTTGAGTTCATATAGTCAGCCATTGTTTATGGTACGGAGGGGGCAGAGCTGTTATTTTTACTTTTAAAGTAAAAGTTTTTGCTATTACAGGATTTTTTTTTTATTTCAGTTTTTACAGTATCCCTTCAGCCTTTCTGACCCTTTATGCCTTGATTTGAGAATAAGATAGTATAAAGTTTAATATTTTTCCTCTGTTGATTTGGATGAATTATTATATTATTAATTAGAGTATTTTACAGGAAACCTGAGAAATTAGAGAATTTTGGATATCTCAAAAAAATTTCTAAGGCTGTGGAAAGAGATATGTAATGAAGTATTAAATATGTTTGAGCAGTTTTAAAGCCCCCTCCTTGCAGATTTGTCCCTACAGGTGTGAAATGTCTGTGATTTGTGAGTTCTGTATAATTAATTTATAATTTAGAATTAGAAGCAGTACACTTATCTGAAAGTCTCTGCATAAAGAAAGTATACTCAGAGTTCCCTGTGTTCTGAAACAGTCACGTAAAACTGACATTATGGGCAGATAAATTGCTTGAGTTACTTTTGAAGTCTTTATACCAAATATGCTTAATATGGTCACACAGTTCTGTGCTAAAGGGATGTTGTGAAACCATTAATACAAGGTGTAATTGCTGTATAACGTAATTTGTAGCCAGAGTATTCTGACAAAATTAGTTGTAGCTGCAATTAGGCACTCATTGTATCCTAACTGTGTATGGTCTTAGTTACACTGTCCTGTGGACCGGGGGATGCTTAAATATGCATTTATTTTGCTTTTGTCTAGACTCTTGTATCTTTTATAGCTTTCCATTGGAATCAAAACTATGGGAGTTGCTTAAATGGGAGATGTATTGAGTTTCAAATTCAAACCTTACAAAGCATGTTAAATATCTCTTTAAACTTTCCAGGAAAGGAAATAAAGGTATTCTTTTCTTTCACTCAAGCTGGTGATTTAAAGAGCAACCTCAAGCCATTAATAGAAATATATAGTGGTGTTAGTAAAAACAAAACAGATAGTTTGAACGTATTGCAGTGCATATGTATATAAATTAAAAATAAATGAAAAATTTAAGAGAAACTAGGAGACTACAAATTATGATAGTTTAAATGTGCTGGGTTACCTTTGTAGATGTATATGGTATTTCAGTAGAGCAGAGACTTTCTAGAATCAAAATATTTTATTATAAACCATACCTATACATTCATATAAAGCAATATGAAACAAAATTAATCTAAAAAAAAGCAAGAATAAAAGTGAAAACAACACTTTAGATAATAAAAAAATTATTTCTCTTGGTTGAAGTTGATCTAAGAGTTATCAAAAAAATAAATGAACAACTATAGGCCAGATGAGGGGGACTTATTTGGAGCAAGAAGGCAGATGGAGAAAAAGAAAGATGACTAGCCCAAAAAAGAAATTTGGAGTGTTAATGCCAGGGAGCTGAAGGGAGTGATTAATACAGGTTAGAAGAGCATTTGAACTGGGATGTGGTACTGAAAATTGCCGGTATTCTGTCCTCAGAAATAATGGGTAGTGCAACAAAAGATAAACTGCTCTCTAAATGACTTTTGTGTCATTCCACCTGAAAAAACCATGTGTGATTTCAGGCATCTTGTGGTCAGAAGAATGATGAAAATGTGAAAGTGTTGGACAAAGAGACCAGTTAGAAACCTGTTGGGTTCAGGTATCTGTCTAAAGCTAATAAAGGTCAGTTTTTTATTTTAACATTCTGAAGGTATAAATATCACAAATGAGGATAAATTATTTTGGACAGTGTAAAATTTAGAAAATGAGTAGCATGAAATCAGATTGACAAGGTCATCTATTAAATGATTTGGATAGCCTTCAAATAGGAAAAGAAATTCAACTGCCATGGGTTTTTCATTGCTGGGTGTAGCACAGGCAGTCCTGGAAAGGATCTTGGAGTATTGTAGTATGTTCCAATGCCCACAAGCACGATTTGAGGGAGATTCTTTGAGTCAATGAAAACATGGCTTTTTCTCTAGGGGTTGAATCAGGCTTCCAGCCTCTCCACATCAAACCCTCTCAACCTTTTCAATTTGAAATGAAGTCCGGTTGGAAGGTTTCTGCCTGTTAGTCAGATCTCGAGGTTATGACTCTTTTCGGTAATTAAAAAGAAATCTTTTTTTCTGGATGCCTGTCTGTTTGCCTATTTTGTATGTAAAGTATGTAAAGTGGCCATATTTCTCTTTAATAACTACATTGATTTTTCACAACATATTATATAGGGAAAAAACTTTTATTAAAAATAAGATAACATGCTTTTTAGCATCTTTATTGTGATACTTTGGATATCCAAACCTAAATCTGCCTCCAGAACAGACTGATTGTCTGTTTTACAGCTTATGTTTTTCCTTTTCTATATATATTTCCCTTCATATATATGTATTTTAAAGCAATGCACGCCACCGACATCTCTTGTGCTACTCTGTATTCTTGTTGTCCAGCATGTAGAGTTCAATGTGTTCCTTGCTCAGGAAGACTTCCCATCCTGCTGCCTCACTGGCTCTGCTCTCTCTGCAGCCTCCTGAGGTGCCTACTCTTACTCGATTTCCTTTGTAGCTTCCCTTCTCAGTATTCCCTGTTGCCCAACACTTGTCTAAACAACTTATCTGCTGCCTCTCTCTCCTCACCACCTGTTCACTTTTTTATGAGATGCACTGTAACTTTTCAATCTGGGCAGAGGCCCCCAAGTCTTCCCAGTTGATACAGACATAATAGGAATGACGAGATACGAACCGAAAGGTAAATCACTAGTCAACTTCAGTGATCTGTATTAAAAGTATAAGAATGCCAAAGCAGCTTTTTTCTACGTGTGAATTTACTTTACAGTATGTTAGAGTATATGTACTTTTCTGACTTGCATATGACATAGTGTAAGAGTTTTCCATTCAAAGTCTTCTTGCAAAATTCTGGTGTAAGCTAACAGAGCCTATTTCATCTGCATCTATACCGAACAGTACAAAAGTGACCATGAGGGAAGGAATCACCAGATGGTTTCAAATACCTGAGAGGTAGGATTGAGCAGAAAGGTGTGATTTTTCCTGGTTAACTTTGAGAAGTAGTACAGGTCATGTTTTCAGGTGGTCTCAATGTGCAATTGGGCCAGACTTCAGAGAAAGTTCAGTAATCAGCCCCATAGCCCCATAACTTGTAAAATATTGTGAGATGTAGGAATTCATACCCAACCAACCCAGCTTGAAATTCTGGCCCTTATATATACAGACAGCTGTTCTAAGAAACATTAGCTTGTAAAGGATGAACATCTACCTCTTTATGTGTTGTAACTGGAATTATGTGTTAGTCTATTTTGTATTTCTCTATTTACTATCTGGAAAATACCTACTGCATTTTGAATTACATCACAATAAATACATATAATGAGAGCAAAAGCTTTTCAATGGATGTCTCACAAGACTGCGAGTCCTGCTTAGAGGAGTCCAAGAGTCAAGCTGTTTTGTTCGGAGAATTTATTGGCCCCTGAGGAGAAGGAGACAGAGACTGAGTATTTCCAGATACACAAGTGGATATTATCAGCCCAGGCTTCTTTTGGCTGGCTTCCTGAGGAAGGTTAATTTTAGCATTAAGTTCCAGCTCTTTCTCAGCTGGAGTCTGGCAACAGAAGCCAAGCTTTCAGTCCAGGAGCTCCCTTCTGTGTGACAGCCTTCTCCTCTCTTGGCTCAGTTTGCCCACTGACCTGCTTTTATAGCCCTGTAAAAGCATCAGCTGACTCGAGGGCAGATCTCTTCCCTAAGCAGCCCTGGGGGAGTTTTCGTCTCCTCTCTGTGTGAAAATTCAGCGCACACCTCTTCTTCCTTAATGCTGGTTGATTCCTCTGAATCCTTCCTGTACCTGTATGTTTGAACCCTGTATTATGGAAGTAATCTAGAATCTCTCAGTAAGTAAAAAAGGATGAACTGTTTCCTTCAGTGACTGCACAATAAAACAAACATACATGCTTGTTTTGGAAGAAGAAGAAAACGTACTTATCACTTTTGATCTCTGATTTTAGTTGCATTTGCTTCTATTTATTGATGCAATGGGATGCTCTTCATTCCTACATTTACGTGAGAGAGTAGCCTGATGTTTCTAATTATGGAATAAGGACAACTTTTTTTCAAGTCACTTATAACAGCACTTTATTGCAGGTACTGACCAGGGCACGTTACTGTGTATTCCCAGTCAATGATCTGCTTTTTCCCCTGCTGATCAACCAGTCATAAGTTCTTTTCTTTCTTTGTATGTATTTTTCTCTCTTGGGAATTTGAGGGCATATATATTTTCTCTTTAGGTAAATTTCCAATCCCATTGGATTCTTTTGATGTACTGTAATAATACTTTGTGCTTCTGTACTGTACAGTTTTCCCTAGGATTTTGCTAATTGTCAGTTGGTACTCCATACTTTTAACAAACTGAATCATACGGAACGTATAATGACATGGGAAATACTTGCACATTATGGGCTTAGATATTTTGATTCTACCACAGACTTATTTGCTTTCCTCAGCCTACTTTAGGAAAGTTTAATTACTGTGTAACATCTGTTCAGAAGCTTGATATCAACATAAATTTCATGTCTTCATTAATCATATCTCTTTTTTGTATTTGCAGCTTTACAACTGTACTGTGGTGAATGTGTTGAATAGCCTGGAAATGGATGGATAGACAGAGTGAACATATGGGACTAAACTGTTTAGTAGCAGGAATGTCTTCTAGATCTTAAAATATTCCTCTATTCCTAAATTACTTACTCTTTAGGACAAAGATTGGTTGTAGGCACATGTGCCAAAGCATTTATAGTAAGTACAATCTAAAAGCAGCTGTTAGTTGTGTCCAGGTGGGAGAGCCCTCCAGCTTTGTGTTCCTGTGACAGCCAAGAGGGGCCCAAGGGCTGAAATTTGCTTTCTAGAGGTTCTGTGGAAATATTCCTCCAAATATCAGCGTCTGTGTAACTCTTGTTTTTGTTTGTCTTGTCTTTTCCTTAGATTTGGTTGCTACCACAGCTTTAGTGTTCAGTAGTAAGAGGATATTCTATTCATCCCAAATCCTCGTTTTTGTACTCTGGTCTTTGCATAGTTGTTATAATTTCCAATTATCTCTTTCAGAGGTGTGATGTCACCTTTGCCTCTCATCTTGCATGGATTTTTTCTCTGAGAAATTAGAGCGAAATCTTCAGATATTTCCCTTTCATATTCAGTCGCATAAAGACTGAGCCATACGTGCTGCATAACTTATTTCTTTGAAGAGTGTAATGTGCGCAGTCCATAATTTGTCTTGTGGCGTGTTGACACTAATACAATTTTACATATTCAGCTTCATAAATTGTGAATAAACAAAAATGAGTTGCCCTTTCTCCTGCATTATTCATAGCAGGGGCAAACATAGAATAGGCATCTCCATTGTATCAAATTGTTTTTCTGTTAAATTTTTGGGTGTGTTAATTTGCAGTATGTGATTTAATGTTTTGTTTAGTATGTTAGTGATAGTTTTTGCAGCTTGACAAGAAATTTGGGATAAATATGTGAGCCAATAGCTTTTGTAAAATCTTGGATAGTCCTGGAATACCAACCATGAAGCAAGAATCTCTTTTCTCTAGCTCAGAATTTCAGCTGAATTCACAGTGCTTGTTTTTTTTTTGAAGGGAATTCATTCTAGCCTGAGAAAGGCAGAGATCAAATTTCCATGGAGTCTTTCACAACTGTCTCGCCTAACAAAATTAGTTGTACTTGGGATGTCATCCCAAGACATGGCATTTGTTCTCTATGAAATGGCACACTTGGCTTATTGAACATGTCACTGCCTGTTCCAGGGGACAGTGTGTATCTGTGACAGTGCTAATACTGTGAGCATAGAGGAAGTTGTGTCTTAGGTAAGCCATTGGTTTGTGTTCTTTTATTGGAATTATTTTATTCAGAATGGTTCTAAAATGGCATTATATACGCTAATATAATAAAAAATATTATAACATTACCGACCAAGTGTGATAAAGAATCAAGATGAATTGACTTAATTGAGGAAAAAGTTGATACCACAAATCCCTCAATTTCATTTGTGAAATAATGTAGTATTTTACATTGCAGTATTTCTGTGAAGACACCAATTAGATTTTGAAACCTTACTTCCCTTAAACACGGTGTAAACAAACATCCTCCGGACCCAAAGCACTTGGTACTTTGTTAGGGACTGGTTGTGTGTCAAGATTAGTGACTTCAGACAAAGGAAAAGGGAAGATGCTGCTGCTGCATTGGATTAAATGGACACCACCATGTGGTTAATAATGTAATAGATAGAATATATTAATGTACATATATAGAATATAGTATAAAAATAATGATCAACCATAAAGGTGAGTTTTCAAACCCCAGTATTGATCTGATCAGTTGTGTGATCCTAACAGCAAGAACATGATTTTAAAGAGGCAGAAAATGTGTTGTATTGAAATGCTGTAACTTTGGAGGGAAACAGTGTAAGGAAAAATCCTCTGATTACCTTCTGTTTTTTTTTTTTTTTCTGGTTTCTTACTCCAGTCTCAAGTATTTTTCTGTTTTTTTAATTCTTGTCAAGTAGAGCAAGGTTCTGAAGGATTACTTTCTTTCCTGCTTGGATTAGGTGCGTTGGGAAGGTAGCAATGGGGTGATTACCAGCTCATGCCACTGCTTTGTTGCTCCTGTCAGCAGCGCAGTGTGAGGGCTGATGTCTGAAGCAGCATCTGCTTCAGTGGCTCCTTTGTGTCAGACACTGTGCAGTTTGGCACTTTGAACTGTGGTCCTGAAGGAAGTTTGAGGTGAAACCTCTCCAGACACATCAGTTGTCTTGTGTGAGAACCTTACAGACCTACTGAGCTGCTTCCCCCTTGGACACACACCATCTCCGTGGCTGGAAATGTTGTTTCATGTAACCTAAAAAGCTGTGTAATGTTTATGGGAAGCTTTAAAAATGCCTTTACTGTCTCTGGTTTGGTAATCCACTGTCATAGTGGCAGTGTAGGATCGAGCTGGCCATGTGCTGTGAGCCATCTGAAATCGGGTGTTTGAGAAAGTCTTGTGGGGCAAAATAATGTAAGAATATAGAGCTAAAATATACTATTGAAACATGAGGTATGTTGTAATGTGAAGTTAGTACAATGCCGCTGTATTCCTTCAGTTTGGAAAATATAAATTTTGTAAGGTAGTAACAGGAAGGCACTCAGGAAATATTTTAAATTGAGAACATATTGTGCAATAGGCAACTATAAGTAAAAAGTGTTATTCTATTGAGACGTAATCAAGTATTTTAGTGGATATTGGAACTGTTTATGGAATCCAAGACTATTTTATCATGTCATTATAAGATTAAAAGCTTTTTTCCAGTTACATTAGTAAAGCCAGAGGTTAGAAGATTAGTACAAATCCTATATTTTAATAAGTAAGCTTAGTTGCAAGCAGCAACCCCCCATTTTATAATTTTTAAGGAGTTTTATATTGTAGTAAAATTTTTAATGTAACATTAATTTTTAGAATCTAAATTACGTGGGTTTTGACTTTTGAAAAAAATAATCCTACTTAATGCTTGTCTGTCTGCCTACTTAAAAGGAGGAAAAACAAGGTGGAAGTTAATGGGTCTGGATGAGGAACCACTTTTGGGGCAGCCTCCTTCAAAATAAAAAGCAATTCTGCAATGTCAAGCTGTAGAAGCAGAAGTTGTTCTTCAATGGACTCATTTTGTTAATTGAAATCCTACTTAAAATGAAAAATGTATTTAGGTCAGATCGTGATTCTAAAACTACCCCCTCTCACCCCATATGCTGAAACTTCAAATAGCTCCTGGAAAGCCTATTAATTTTAAAATACTTTGACTTACCTGATATTTATTAACTGTACATTATTTCGGTAAAAAATCCCGGCTAAAAATCTATAGTGCTTTCCAAAAACTATACTTCTATATTGAGCTTTCAGGTAATAATATTGTTACAGTCATGGAAGGGAGAAATGATTCCAGGGTTTTTTCCTGGGTGCTTCATTACGAACTGTGCCCTGACACACCCACACGTGACCGAGCCGAGATGCCGGGCTGTCTGTAGGCACATCTGTTTTACTGAGCCGCTACCAAAGCTCCTTTTGTGTTTTGGGCTATCCTGAGATGGTTCTGAAAAGGACCAAGTGAGCCAGAACATTTACCATGAGGCTTACTAATAAAAAGGAGTTGTGTGGAGGAAGCCATTTAGAGTTTCGATGTTTGAACTGTACCTGACTGTTCCTTTCTGGTTTGATTAATAGTTCTTTTACTTGTGTCTTTTGTTATCTATGTCCATGAGGCAGCAGCTAAAATCTGAGAATGAATACTAAGTTTTAAAGTAGTCATAGGTAATACTTCTGTTGGGTGAATGCTGTTGTTTATTAAATCTTTTTCTTGTAATGCCAGTGTTGTTTAAAGCAGAATGTGTTTTGGAAATTGTTCAGTAGAACTTTTTTTCCTTAAAATACTAAGACCTTTTTTAGGAAGTAATGAAAATTATACATGCAAAGGTTTTGTTTTCTCCCCTGGATTTTAATTTTGAATTTAAATTAAGCTAATGCTATTGGTCCGCTTTACTGGAAGAGACATGACCTGTGTTTTAATATGACACAAATCTCAAAGTCTTCTGCCTAGAGAAATTTCAAGTAGAGCAAAATGAATTTTAGGTTTAAAAAACAGTGTTACAAAATACTTGTCTGAGTTATTTAAAACTGAAATACAGAGCAAAGAGGGAAATACATGCAGCTGAGTTTAAGTGTATGGCTTTATGGTTTCACTAGCTAAGAAGGCCTGAGAAGTCTCAGGTAAGTTCTGTCTTAAGGGCTCTTAAACTCCCTTATACTTTAATGCATTTCTCTGAAGGCAAATTGTTATAGCATGGAACATTCTCTGTGATTATATAATTTTCTTGCAAGTTCCATAGTACAGTACCTTAATTTTGATAATGAAAGGAATTTTCTTTCGAGAACTTGGGTTACTGTGAATTTTAAAGCCTGTCTGCGGGTGAGGTTTAATTTAATCCCTTGAGTATTTAATAAGCATTCCTGAGACTGTCGCCAAAAGGTGACAAGATTAGCACTTGAGGTTTATTGACAGGATGTCTCATAGGAAAGACAGTTATCTGTAAGGGTATTGTTTTAAAAGGAAGAATAAAGTCTGGCTTGAGCTCTGGGAATATACACACTTTCTGAAATGGAGAAAGAACGGAGCAGTTTCTTTCCAGCACGGCACAGGGACACAGCAGTTGACAGGGGTAAGAAGTACAGGTTGACAAAATGTCACAGTAACTAAACTGTCACAAAAAATTATAAGTGCTCGAGGATTAAGAAAGTCTTAACAGTCCCTGTCATAAATTGAATTCAGCCATGCTCAGAAGCCATTATTTGATGATAGAATTGTACCCTTACACGTGTGCTTGTACCCAGATATACGTGTTGGAGAATGACAGAGGTTGCTGGAGGATTTGTTGTTGTTTCTCGATTTAAAAAACCCAGGGAAGAACTAAATCATATCTTATATTCCAAGATTTGAGCATGTGAGACTGCTCAATTTCTTTGTGTCCTGTAATCTTTCTGAGAGAACTCTCTGATTAACTGGTCATAGAGTCTTGTCTGTACTGGCAGGGCTTTGCTAATCCTTGCCCATCCCACCAAACAATACTCTGTGGTACTGAGTCTCCTTTCACATACCCCAGTGTGGTCCTGTTTCCATCAAAGTATTTCCTTCGGGTTTTTGTGGCACAAATAGAAGAATAATCAGATCCTTTCCTCTTATTTTATCTATGGACTATGCATTGAACGACTTATTTTAAAGCAGTTGTGATTCGATGGGGATGTTTTTAATTTGCTGCCTGTTCTCTTTACCTCTGAGGAAAGAATTTTGTAAATGCTGAATAATTTTAGAACATATTTTGTTGGTTAAGGGTTGGATCCTATTTTAAATTAGTTTTAAGAGGAAGGAAATCGTGTAAATGCTGTGGAATTCAGATAAGCACTGTGCATAGGAAATAAGTACTTTAATTTAGGGTGCCTAGAATTGGTAGGTCAAGCTGATGATAATAAAGGACCAGATCTTAACTTTGTTTCAAAGAACATGTAATCAATAGTCACTCTCCTGTTTTATTTCTCTTTTACTTGAGAATTTGTTTTGGTGAGGCTGAAATGTGCAATTGCTTAAGTATTCCACAGGGTGTCATGAGGTAGTTGGTGGAATCATTAATACTTGGATGCAGTAAAGAAAGAAACATAGTGTGCAGTCCTGTGAATGCCAGCTAATGTAATTTTAGATGTGACTAATACACATGCCATAAAATAAAAAGTTCTTAACTCATTAACACGTGTATCATATTTCTGTATCTGTATAAAATATACACACGAAGAAAAATATTACAAGAGGTCATTTACAAGAGTGAGCTATTCTGTGTCAGGTCTTCCCAAAGAAACCTTTCTATTTATTCCTTAGTATTTTACAGTTTACACAGCAAGTGGAATCTTTGGCTCATAGCAGCAATCTGACATACCAAACTATGTATATAGAAAAGAAAAAAAGAGAAAGAAAAAAAAGAGAAAAAAGGTACAATACTTGTATTTGCCGTACTATAAAGAATTTCTGGTTGGAGTGTGATCCTCCACATTTACTTACAAATTTTAGTTTTTAGTTAAGTTCTTTGCAAATTTAAATTTATTTAAACACACTTTATACAGTGGATACAGCTGTACTGTAGATTTTATGACTTGTTAATTATAGATATAGATGATGTCAAAACGTCAGGATTGTTTCTTCTACACATATATAATGTAGAAAGAGGAGAATTTTTACTAAAGTGTGTCCCAAATTAAAGTGTTTGATTATGGTGGTACATTCTTGCATATGGAGATCAAATATTTATTGACATAACTGTTGACTTCTGCAGAGCTGCACATGCATTGAATTCAACTTCAGGTTTGTAAAGAAATCTTTACAGTTGAGCAGTGACTATAAAGGATTTGTTAAAATCTGAGTTGTTTTGAATGGAAATGATATTGACTATGAGAAAAAAAATGTGAAACGAACAGCAAAACATCATTAATTTCATTAGGAAAAGAACGTGATCCAAAGTGGACGATCATTGATTACAGTTAAGGATTTGAATCTCGACACCAGTAATTTCTCTCATTTTGCCAAAGTGTTTAAAACCAGTGTAGAACAAATGATGCTGCATGGATTTGGGCAAATTTTCTCATTATGGAAAGTGGCCTGCTAAAATAATAGATTGGCTGATTTTTTTTGTTACTATTTATTTATGCGAACTCTTGAGGACCAAATCTTGGGTTTGTGCCAGTGGCCTAAGAGCGAGTGGCACCGAGGAGAGGTTGCTTCTTCTGCCAGACAATTGGTGACATTTTACACCGATGCCATAGTGCATGTCCTCTCTGCACTGTGCCCAGGAGGCCACAGTGCCCTGCAGCCACAGGAGGGGATGGCCACGACAGTCAGGAGCTGAGTACTTCTCTTTGGGTTTGCTTCCAAAACCCACATTGTCCTGGGGACAACGTTTTGTGCTAAACTTTTCTGATTTGATCCTCTCGGAGTTAAGCACTATAAATCATGACCTGATTTTTGAAGTCTAAACATCCTGATGTCTGTCCAGGTATTTTCTTCACAGCAGGGCATTGTGGAAGAAGAGCTTTCTGGATAGGCAAGGTTATCATCTTTCCTCTTCCTCATTTTAAGGCTCGCTTGACTCACTTTCTTTGTCCTTCTTATTGCACTAGAATAATCTAGAGGGGCAATTCCAGGCATACTTTGAATTACTGAGACAATGCAATACCCAAAACTAAAGTGATTAATATCAGAAAATATTCAAATAATAAAATACCTGACTGCATTGAGATTTTTTTCCTATAATCTATTGTTTAGCAAACATAAATGAAATAGAAAGGACAGACATTAAAAACTCTTGATATTATAGCAGGTACAAATTTGGGAGTATGATATATATTCACTCAGCACCCAAGTTGCTCTTGAAATAGTAAGACAAGGTTGATGAATATTATAATCTGTTTTTATTTTCAGATTGAAAATCTACAGGAGCAACTTAGGGACAAAGACAAACAACTAACTAATCTAAAAGACAGAGTGAAGTCACTGCAGACGGATTCCAGCAACACAGACACAGCACTAGCAACCCTAGAAGAAGCTCTGTCAGAAAAGGTAACGTTTTCTCCTGAACAGCACCACGTGCTGCTCTGGTGGGTGAAGCGTGTGCAGAAAATATCTTTTGAAGTTGGTCTGGCAGCTGTCCTGAAGCCTGTGAGCCTTGGCAGGAAAGCAGGTGGCTCTGTTGCGGGAGCATGAGCAGGGAGGGACTGCTGGCTGATGACACGGGGCTCTGAGGGAAAGAAGGATGTCCTTTGGAATGCTCACGGAGAAAATGACCCAGGACATGGGAATATTTCCCCTTAGTCAAGGAGATGAGTGGTTGTTCCCTGAAAGAACTGGAAATTGGACAGCTGACTTAAAGGAGGTAGAGTTTGGGGTATTCTGTCTTTGCGTTCTTGATTATCCTGTTCGTTTGTCCATTAGCAGGGCCTAACTGAGGAGCCAAGGGCAAGTGTCTGTACCAGCCGTAACCTTGGCTTGCTGTTAGCACTGCGGGTTCCCTGCTCTTCATTTGTAAGGGAAACTGTTTCATTAAAAAAAATAAATAAATTGAGAATTACTTTTTTTTTCCCCTTTACAAACTGTATGCCTTTAATTTGAAAATACCTAGCAGAGGGGATAAATCTGGACTGTTTAAATTAGTGCCAACATTCCTACCAGTTTCAGTGAGATCAGGTTTCTTCTTTCAGTTAACTTTGAATGCGAGGTAATGCAGGTGAATTTATATGCCCAAAAAATTAGTACAAGTATCCACATTTTGCAGCTCACAGATCTTAATATATATACACCACTTAAATGTGAACAGGTGAGTGTGACTAATCAAAGTAATATGTGCCATTCTGCAGTGTGTAATCCTATGAAGGTATTTATGACTGTATATGACCTTAAAACTCCACTGTGGTGTTGGCACTAACACATACCATGTTAATGTTGGATTTTTGATTTCTCGTATGTTTAATTGCCTTACTAGCATCGGCTTGGTCAGCAGCAGTGAAGAAAAGCTGGCACTTGTATTGCTTCCTGTGGATAAGCATACAGCATTTATACAGTAAAGTCACACATGTTTTTGTCATCTTTCACTGCTAATCTGGACACAGCACTCATCAATTTCACAGCATATTAATAAAAAATGACACAAAGCACTTTTTAATCTGCTTTTTCCTCCTTGTAAACTATCTTTTTTGCATTAGTCACTTTCCCAAAATGCCCTGAGAGGCAGCTGAGAGGTTTTTTTAACAAGTCCTTTAGCCCTGGTGCTCCAGCTGTCAGTGTGGAAAGCAGTGACTGTCGCACCACGGGCTTGCCAGTTGCCGTGTGCGACTGGCCATGAAGGAGGTTCTCGAAGGCCAAAGCAAACCTTGCATCCCCTTTTCTGCTTCAGCTCTATCTGCAGCACTTCAGAGCAAATGCACTTACATGGTGTTTCTTAGCTGGGCTAACTTGCTAAGTTGCAATCTGTCTCCAGTTGTAATGTTAGTTCTTTGCTGCAAATGTTAAACTAATGACAATTTGCCAGAGTTCATAGTAGGGGTAGCTAGTGTGGAACTACTGAATAGACCGGGTATAGTTGTCTTCTGATTGCCACAAATACAAAGGATTAAGAAGTATTTAGTTAAAAGCTAACCCAATTAATTAGCTCTAATTAGTTTTTAAGTCCATTTTGTACCAGCAGCCTTCTCAAATCAGTTGAAATAAATGTAACTAATAAATACATAAAAGCTTTTATAATTTTGAAGAAGTTTTCTATGCATCTGAAAATATTCTATTGTTGTCAGACATAACAATTGTAACATTTTCCTAAACTCAGGGTGAATTGTTTTTGAATATTATAGTTAGGTTAGTGTCAGAGTTTGCTTAAAAGTTATACTATAGAATTTCTGTGTGTATATAATCACTTGAAATCTGGCAGCACCAGAGATCCTGATGTTATGGAAATTTTGTGTTAAGCTTTATTTGATGCCTGAAATAAAGATTCAAATCCGATAAATGATGCGACTTTTAAAGTTTGTGAAAAATTAGATAACCTTAGATCCTTCTCTGAAGCACATTTTTGTAATTCATGTCTGCTTCATCTGGAGTTGAACAGATATGAACAGACACTTTTGAAAAGAATCAGCGTGATTAGTGGTTTTTCCAAGTGGAATTGATTGGAACTCCCATGGGGTCCCTGAGGTTGAATTCTGGACAAAGTAGTCACTTTGCTTACACGCCGTCAGCTGGGCTTGGCCTCATCCCTGGGCTCTTTGCAGCCTCATCTGACACATTTACAGTCAATGCCACGGGATGTTTTTCTCTGCCACAGACATTTCTGACTTTTTAGAGCTGATGAAGGCCATGGTATCATTCGTAACCCACTGCTTTTGGGAGCTGCTGGGGAGCTGAGCTGTGCTGTGGTCTCTGGTGACTGTTTCAATCACTTCTGGAGAGATTGTTGCTTCCAAAAGTTGGGTGGCTTTTAAACTGTGAATGTGTGACCACTGTGACATGGCAGAGTTAGAATTAAGATGAACTTTTGAAAAACAGGGTCCTTGATCTTAGAGCATGAGACACAACGAGGAGAAAGTTCCCAAGGTAAAATGTCTCCCTGCAGGATTTCCATGGTTCACTGTACAGAGGAATCACCCACAATTTCTTTTCCGTGTAGGTCTCTTGAAGGGCATGCTTTGAAGGGAGGTTTTTCGATGTTCAGTGTGATTTCTGCGATGTGCTGACACACTGAAAGCAGCCAGTAGGCACCTCCAGAAGTTCCCAATGGACTATCATCCCTAGCTTTCTTCTGTCTTCTGGCAGCTAAACAATTTGACAGTGCATGTTTTCATTCCTTTTTGGGTCCAGCTCTCCGATTCATCCCAGCTGCTCTTGGTGACTTTCTTAGCCCTGTTCCCATCCGCAGCAGCATTTTTAAGACCTCCAGACTTTATCAATAGTTATTAACTATTTGCACTGGAAATACTGGTAGAAATGGGAAATAGATGTTTGTTCAAATAGAACAAAACCAGGAACCCTTAGTGAGTTTCTTATTAATAAATGCATCAATGTAACTGCTTTTATCAGTTTAATATGTGATGTTGTCAAGAAAGGGTGATGCTTTCATTTAAGAATATCTCAATTCCATGGAAATACATTGTGTTTTTGTTTCCTAGAAATTGTATCAGACCTACTTTGCAGCTATATAATTTTGTTTTATGCTCTGAGATTTGGCTCATTTCTTTGCTTTATCTTAATTCTTTGCCAAGTCCATAGCTTTTAGAATTTTAATATAAAAATAATGACTAAAATACTTCAAGAGCATCATGGGAAACTCTTAAAATAGAAATGAAACTTATTTATACCTCTTTAGTTAACCACAAGTCACTGAAATCTAGTTGAATTGCTTTTCTTAGTTTCTATTAAAAGAAAAACAAATTAAAACATGATATGAATGAATTATGAAGCTATTTTTAAAGCCCAAAACTCAAATGTTTGACCATTTATGTTTTTCCTACTTTGTTATTGAAAATATACAAATTGAGATTTTGGCTCTGAATTAGAAAATATGCCTCCTTATTTATGAAAATAGATTTTTCCAAGTATCTGTCTCTGATTTTCTTTCATATTTAGTGATTTGGTATCCTGGAAAGACTAAATGAGAAATTAATGTAGGCATCATAAAACAATGTCAAATTTTCCTGAAATGAAAGTCTTTGTATTTTTGTGACAGCATTGCTGGTATAATTTGTCCTCTTGTCAGGAATCAGAAACAAATCAGCTTGAATCACACTTGAGTACATTTTAGAACTAAACTGCAAAACATATTTATTCAATTATTTACCCTTAAATTGAGAGCCTCTCCTAAGCACTGAAAATTCTTAACGACAGTAAAGTTACATTGCAATTTGAAAAAAAAGGCAGCTTGTAAATCAGCCTATGCAAAAGTGCTATCAGCTTCCTTGATGTTATAACAAGAAACTTTTCAAAGAATATCTCAGCTCTTGGGCTGGCCCAAAGCAGCTCAAGAGGTTGCTTTCATGAAGCTGATATTTATAAAGTCGCTGCTGCTGGAGCAGCCCCCGGCAGATAAGCGGTGGAGTAGCTGATAATGTCGCTGTGTGCTGTGGCAACTCAGTGCTGCTCCCGCGATAAAGTGCAAAGAGATTAGACCTGTGAGGTCCCACATTGGTGCCCAAGGAGAGCTCGCCAATGCAAATAAGACTGAAACAAGAACACGTTGTTGGGATTTCTGCAAGTTAGCTGTTAATCAAGTAAAACATGGGCTATTAGGGCCTTTTAACACGTTTTTGACATTTAGCCTTATGCAGCTGACAGATAAATTAGTCTTCTTTTGTGATTGACTGAGAAAAAAGGATTTGTACTGTTCATTAAAAAGATTAAATAGTGTTATGTTTAATTCATTATAGATGAAAAAATCACTTGGGTAAATGAATCTTCAAGAAGGAATTGATGTAGAACTAAGTCTGAATATAACTAGGTGGAATCTGACTGGTTATTAAACTATTCCGCTTAGGAGAGGCTGGCATTTTAATGTTAATATTCAAAGAATTAAGAATTTCTACTATTTGTTATTAGGAATGAACTTGAAGTTATTTAGTATCCCATAGAATCATGGAAAGGTTTTGGTTGGAAGGGATCATCTAGTTCCAACCTCCTGCCATGGGCAGTGTCACCTTCCACTAGACAAGCCCTCAGATCACCTTCAAGACTCTCTTCAGTGCTCTCTCCAATAGGTCTGTGTCCTTGCGTTGAGGACCCCAGAGCTGGTGCAGTTCTTCTCCAGGTGGAGTCTCACCAGAGCAGGACAGAGGTGCAGAATCCCCTCTCCTGACCTGTTGCCCAGACTGCTTTTGATGCAGACCAGGACATGGTTGGAAAATACATCAGTGAGATTACTAACTTTCCGTATCTATCACAAAGCTAAACCTATTAATATCAGTAGAGATCTTCAATGACATTTCTGTGCTGTGTTACTCTTATCAAGTATTTAAAACCTTGGACTTATGATTTTGAAATCCAGAGAAATCTGGCATTGACTTCAATACTATTAACTCAGCCTTCTGCTTCCCAAGGTTGTTTTTTCAAAGTGCTACATAATGCAACAAAATGTAATTCTGTCTTTTCTTAAAATGATTCCCAGCTTACCCATTTTGCCTTTCTTTCCCTTGTTAGGAAAGAATAATAGAACGTCTGAAGGAGCAAAGGGATCGCGATGACAGAGAAAGACTTGAAGAAATTGAATCTTATAAAAAAGAAAACAAAGACCTGAAGGAGAAAGTTAATGCTTTACAAGCTGAACTGACAGAAAAAGAGGTCAGTCTTTTCATAAAATCTCTGCTCTTCTATCTATGTCATTATGATGAACGAAAGTGCATTAGGATTACTCTCGAGTCATTTCAAGTTCTGCGATTCTGCCACTTCGGTGGTCAGCTTCTGAACTGCTGTTCTCTTAAGCATTCTTCTCAGCCCTCACTCATACATGAAGTATTGCTTCAGTTTTCACAGAGCTCTGTGTCATTATCTCTACTTTGTCCTTTCCCTGAGCCTCCCCGAGGCTCAAATATTCCATCGCTGCTCCTGTTTGTCAGTTAGAGCAAGAAATTTCCAAGTGTTTGTACCTGCAGAATATAACATCAGCTCGTCTGTATAATGAGTGTTTCTGTGTTTCACTGCATTCTCCTCCTGTGGTTCCAGTTGGTTGTATTTGCAAAACAGTGTCTTTTGCTATCAAAGCTTATCTCTGTGTCAAGTCTTTTTGGGGAAGGGGAGGGGGAACAGGATCCACGTGATTGCTAAGTTGGCAATAAATCAGTGTCCTGGTGACTAGGAATTAACTTTTTACTCTTGGTCATTTTTCAGTCTAGTTTAATCGATCTCAAAGAACATGCATCTTCATTGGCATCAGCAGGGCTGAAAAGAGACTCCAAACTTAAGTCTTTAGAAATAGCCATAGAGCAAAAGAAAGAAGAGTGTAGTAAGTTGGAAGCACAGTTGAAAAAGGTAAGTTGCATCTTAAACAAACAATCAGCAAAACAAAAATCAGCATCCCATACCCTCATTTTGAAATGATGAGCTTATTTACTCCTCTGGAGTAAATCTAAATTCTACCCATTTTATGCTGTTTGCTGATGCTTGCATCAAACACTGCCTTTTCTCCAGAGTTTTGTACCAAAGCCACTAGTGAGCCTCAGAAATTGTCCTGAATACCTCTATGAGGGAATTCTGAGACTGCAATGAATAGATGAACTGGGAGCAGAACATTGGAGGGAAAGTAGAAGGGCAGAAAGAAATTATCAAGCCAGCAATTTGTATATATGTGCATTTATACCTCTCTCTGAAGGAAACTGAAATGTTTGTAGTATGGGAAAAAAACTAAAGGCTTGTCCAAGAAACACTGTACTTCCTAATCCAAAAAATTCAGCTTCCAAACCAGAAATTCTAGCTAGGTGTCATTTAGATGTGTTTTTGGCTTTGTTGGTGAACACATGCTTGTGATAATTGAACAAAGTAATGCAAAGTCTATCTCAGCTGGCAATTCAGTGTTTCTATGCACCAAGTAGAGGAAGCAAGCATTTAAAGGAAAACATACAAATCTTGTTTTTTATAACATGGTTTTTGCTTAAATGATTTGCAGTTTTGTTGATGCCATTGTTTCTTTGACCTTTTTCTGTGTTGTTTGGTAATGTCTGCTCTCATTGTTCGAACACCAAGCTCATTATGCATTTGATGGGTTCAGGCCTTACGTTTGCCTTCTGCAATTCATGACTCAGTGTATGTCAAATGTTATTTTTCTTTTAATATTGATATAATGTTTCATTTTATAAAAAATAATATTTGTGCTGTGAATGTTGCCACTGTTAGGATAATATTCTGACGCTCTTTTTACCCAGGTTGAGTAGTATCCTGCTCAGTGGTCAAGCATTGTTTCAATAGCCTGACCTGTGAAGAAGGTATTGCAAAGGGTAAAGAATACCAGAGTGTAAACCTTATACTTCTATTATTTTTGAGTTCAGAATGAATATGTGCAATTAGGTGCCTGCATTAGATGCCTGGGTGTGGAGTGTAAGGGAAGCTTTCTCAGTAAATGTATACAGGTGGCATATACAAATGGAGACACAACTATTTTAAATGTCTGAGAGCTTATAAGTTCTACTGAGGTCAGAATTAAAATATCCGAAGAAAAGGTTTCTCTAGAAGTCATTTAGTTTGTTTTTGCTTGTTAGAAAATGTTTGTTTACTTTACGCTTCACCACAAAATATACTTCATTACAATCTGAAATATCTTACTTTCTTTGTTTTAAAAAAAATAGTTAAAAGAACCCTGAAAGCACAGATCACTTAAAAACCCTCATGAAAATCCTCTTGAAGGACTTGAAATCCGAAGTCAATCTTTTATGACTATACATACAAACACATCATACAGTCATGGAAAAATAAGCCCTTATAAAAGTCAGAGTGTGTCTGGGACGTCTTTCGTATAAAAAGGGAGTATGTTCCCTGTGTATAAATACAAAGGATTATTAAATGAAAGTTGAAAACATAATAGTTTTATTATATCATAAATACAGCATAAAGCCCCAATGGAAATTCACTCAACATTTGTAGGAGACCAGGTATTTCCACAATAAAATGTAGTTACAACCTGCTTTCTGGGCATGTTTAATTGAACAGAAACAGTGACTGTCAATGATAGTAGACTCTAAACAGTAATTTTCAATTCACTTTTTCTCTAATGAAATACTTTACGTTCGAACCTGTAAATATCCTGTGTTAAAAGTAATTGGTCCCCAGAAAACTCCCTTCCCCGTGATTTCCCTCCTTAGCAAAGTGACTGGAGCAGAGAGGTGGGTGACTGGCCCAGGGTTGAGTCGGGGCGGGAGGGGACACGCACCAGTGACACTGAGTCGGTGACACTGTGTGTGTGCCCTGCGTGCGAGCAGGAACCGCTGCAGGGGCTGCAGGGCTTAGGGTTGCACAAGTCAATGTAGCTTACACATTGCTCCTCTCTGAAAATATCATCCAGAGGGTCCTTTCCATTGTGGTGCTGTAAAATCATCGTAGTTCAGTGTTGATTTGCGTGTTTTAACAAGTTATACCGATAAACACAAAGATAATATTCTGTGCGTACTTGGGAGGAGTTGGTTTTCCATGAGCTCTGATGGCTGAAATAAAACCTGCCCAAGAGGCAAGTCCAAACTAAATCTGTAAATAAACAAACAAAGCAGTGTTTAGGTTTCTCTTCCCTGGTTTCCTCTGCTTTCTGTTTTTTTTTTTTTGAGACAATACTATTCATTTATTGATAATAAAGATGGTTTTGATTGGGCCTGATTAGATCCAAATATTTTTCAGTGTTACATAACTGGATTGTTTGCATTTCAGCAAGAGAAAACATGCTGATTCTAAACCCACTGTTTTACACAGTAGGCACATTTCAAAAATAATAAATAGAATATTTAAAAAATGTAATCATTTCTGTGACTGTGCTATATTTTGGTATACAAAGTAATGTTTTGAATTGTAGACATGCTTATTAAACTGTTTGTGACAAAGATTATTCATATCATTTAAAAAAAAATCATAAATACCAGAGAATGGTCAATGCTTCTTTCCCCAAATTTCACAGATTTTTGTTGATTTACTTTGTATTGCTACTAGTGAAATAAAACAGGAATTACCTAATAGGTAGCGAAGTGTTTTATATATATGTGTATATATAATCTTTATTATCCACTCTAGAATTTCCTCCTTTTGTTGTTTTTCATTATCTTAAATTTACTTGCTTACTGACATATTTGCAGTTGCTAAAGTACTTTTTGCCAAGCTGTAGTGTCTGAAAGTCATTCTGCATAGAAAATTCAGTCTTGTGTTAAACAAAAGGAAAGTAATAAATTTAATGCTACGATTTAATTAATCTTTTATTATTACCGTCTTTGAAGCTTTGGTGATAAATTGCAGCCTCAGCCAAAAGCACTTCTCCTGATTCATTGCTTGAGACCAGCACTTAATGTATCATCAAAAGTGGACACCTTTCTTTATTTCATGGGTTATTTAACTTGAGAAAGGGAAAGTAACACAAACCTTAAATTTCTTACTCCAGCTATTCTTTTTTAGGAGCCAAAGTCAACATTTATGTTTCCCAGTGCCTCTCACTTTCACCAAGGAATGTTTAGAATCTTAAATTTCTACTTTTTTTAATGACAAGTTCTTCTGCGCAAATGCACTGGTTTTGTGGAGCTAATCTGTTTTCCTGGATCTTTCCTTCTTTTCCTGTCTGTGCTTCACTCCCTCCCAACTTTGCAATGTAGCAAGCTGAACAGTTGTTCAATCAGATGTACAATCCAGTAAGTTCTTTTCTCATGTGCCCGCTGTAACATATGAAAGCATGAGGATCCATTCCCTTCTTGTGTTGTGCTCTTCCTCTGTGGAGCTTTGCAGAACACTTCAGATGCTCACTATGCTGTATTCATTATCCCCAAATAAATGAACTTTGTGGACTTCAAGGCCATTTTAAGAACGTGAAATGCCTTAAATAGGTACAGACTGTATTTCTGGGAAAATGAACACCCTAGCCTTTAGGTCCTCAACTTCTCCATTAGAAAAAGCATGCAGATTTTATTTTTTTTTTTTATTTTTTCTTGCTTTTGCTTTGTTTTTTAATTCTTCCTTCTGCAATACTTTATTTGATCCTTCAAACTTAACTAACTCCTAATTTGTTCAGTTTTATCTTCAGTAACTGAGTTGATTAGGTGCATAACAGCATCTAGGAAATGACAGGTAGTATTTCCAAAAGTCCATATGGCTAAAATAGATCAGTTCTACTCATGAAAGGCTGTACACATTCAGCATATATATATTAGGAACATGGAAACTTTGTATTTAGGTGAACAAAATGCTGAAATATAAAATTAATGTCTGCTTTAACTGCACAGTATCTCCCATTCTGACTTGACTGTGCTCCTTGTCAATTTGAGGAAGAGCAGCAACAAACTCTCTCTGCAGAGAGGAGTTGCCATTTTTTTGGCTGAGACTGTTACATTTAATGGACTCTGAGCATCACAGGACAGAAGTGGTGTCACTGTACTAACACTTTACAGGCTATAGTTTATATCGTCATCCCAGCTGGAATTACCATGTAATGGGGATAGTACATGGAGAAGAGCTGGGTTTGCAGCTTAAGCAATGTAATAATATGCATTAGAGGAGGTATTGCCATCGCTGAAGGCAACGGGAGTTCTGCCAGGAGAACTGTCAGTGGGTCAGGATTCCACCTTTGGACTCTGTTATGGGTAGGTTTTGTAGCTTCCAACCATGATCTGGGCATGTCACAATTTACATATGGGAAAAGAGAGTCCCACAGAATTGCTGTGTTTGCTTTTATATTTGTATTTGGTTAGCTATTTTTAGAATTCAGTCAGAAATTGTAGTATCAGCAGCATAACAGCTGCTATTCTCACCCCACCCTCCAGCACGCTGCTGGTGAAGGAGCTTGTCCCTCTGACCAATAACCCCCTTTTTTCTCTATCACCTTAGTTCACCTTTGTGGTAGTTGTTTCTATTCATGTCATCTGCACTCCTGCTGTGCTTGTCTTTTCAGACTGGAGTCTTTTTGCTGTTAGTTTTTAGCTTGATTTTCATAAATGCTTGCCAGTCGTTATCTCAGTATTAGTGATTCTGCTGTACAGAATTTGTTTGTTACCTCCTAGTCCATTTGTGTGCAGTATTCCAAAGTCAGTCATTTTTTTTTTCTGCCTTTATGTGCTTAATATTCCCAAGGACAGCCTGTTGGCAGTTCCAAAAGAATGGATGCAATATCCTTTTCCTTTGGCACCAGGCAGCAATCCTAATATATTCACAAGATGATTTTCTTAAATAAACCTTTCTTGCTCACCTTCTTTCTTCTCCTACATACGTATATATATATATTTATCAGTCTACTTTTAACAATGTGAGTAGCAATGATCCCCGTCTTATCCCAAACCAATCAAGTCCTTGAAGTGAAATCATGGTTTGATTGAAGTGAATGGCAGCATTTTCTTTGTGTTCCACAAGGCCAAAGTTTCACCTTTGTCTTTAAGGTGGCGTGATAAGTTACTTGATACCCTTTTTTTTTTGTACTGAAAATCATTGATACTTTATTTAACAGAATGTTTTACTGCCCTTTTCTTTTTTTGCTTGAGAATCATAGTGTTATACAAAACCCAGATGTTAATCTAATCTGAAAATATTGGAATTTTAATGCTCTTGTTTGTGTATCAGAGAAACAGCAGCCAAGCAGAGTAGACTTTTCCCCCATGCAGTAATATAATACTTTTTTATTGATCAAGTGTTTTTTTCTGCTGCATCACACAGTATTAACGCCAAGGCTTTAGTTTTTTGCTGAATCTAATGTTTTTTAAACACAGCGATGCATAGAAATGTTTTATTCTTATATCCATTTGTGTACCAAAGTGGAGATGATAGAACGGGGTGCAAATGCTGCAGACTCTAGAGCAAATGATTTCCAGGGTGTTCACCTGGGAGAACAAGATGTGAATAGGATTGGACACACATTTCTTAATGTTTTGAAAGGTGAACTTTTTGAAATACCCGATGAAATTTTGTGCAAAATCCATTATAAGAAATTACATTATTGCCTTTGGACTGTAATGAAAATATAATGCTGTACTTGGGAGTTCAGCCGAACCTTTTTCTGAATTACTAAAGACTAAATTTTCCTAAGTCCTTCATCAGAGCAATGTCAAATTAAAATTCAAAGTACTTGCAGAATTCTCTCTAATAGGCACTACCTATAGTAGCCCCGGAAGTTAAATAAAGACCCCATGAATTTTAAGGTGACAAAACAATTAAGGTGACAGCAATCCATTTTTTGTTTGTTTATTATAAAATTTGAAGGATCTTACAAAGTAATTTCTTGCACGTCAATTCTTCTGTTCATTTTGGTTTTATGTACTCAGTTAATTTCTGTGTATGTTTGTGTCTGAAACTTTATAAATTAAACATTATATCCATCCATTTCTGTTATGCAGAACAATGCATGTATGACTGTACCATAAGATTTTAATAGACTAAATAATTCATGTTGCATGTCTGTGCCATGGTGTTTCTGTAGGAAATCAGTTGTTTAAATAAGAAAATGTTACTTTACTTCTAAAGCATTTGTAGTATTTATTAAGCAAATGTCAGAACAGATACATAATTAATGTAAAAATTTGTGAAATTCTAATGGCAGAATAATATGCTATTTTTATTGCATTGTAAAAACAACATAAAATAATGCAGTCCTAAGACTGACAGAAAAAACATCATAAACCAAGTTTGAAAGTAACCTAATCTGCACACCCAGGAATTATCTTTTGCAGCTACAGACTAAGAAAGCTCAAAGGTACTCATGGACCAGTCACTCCTCCCATACGAGCCCCCTAAAGACAGAAAATGTCTTCTTTCCAAGAAAACAGGGAACTTAGGGACAAAAGTGGGACAGAAATGAGGGGGGGGCGGGGGGAAGGGAGTAGAAGAGAGGACAGCAGTAACGGGCAGAGACTTTCTGGTTCATGTGATAACCATGGAGCTGCTGGCTGGAAGTGATCCAAGCCTGTCTCCCAAAAAGCCGAGGAGATTTGCCCTGTCCTGACAGGAGCAGGGTCAAGATCAGCTGAGCTGCCCTTCAACTCCTTTGGGCCTGCTGTTGAACCCCAAAAGTCAGCAAATCACCCCTGAGCCGTATAAAACAAATTAAAAAAGGTGTCTAGTTCAGTTTCAAACACATCTTTCAAAGCGATAAAATATAATGGGGCCTTATGTGTAATTCCATGCCTTTGTCCTGGCAATGCCACATGGTTTGCTCTCTTCTAATATCAGCAGTTTACAATGCGAGGATTCCCTTAAAGAGCATTGCAGAAAGCTCTTTGTAAAAGATGTTTTTAGTTCTTGCTCTCCTTTTTTAATTAAGTTTCCTTCCCTTCTTCATTAGGGCAATGCCCTTGTAGAAATCTGGTTCCTGACAAGAGTCCAAAAAAACATTTTCTAGGAAGTGCTTTTAAAAGTAGAGGCAACCAGCTAAATTGGTGGTTTGCAATACTGAGATTATTTTGGTTTTTTTTTAAGATGAGAATAATCTTATAGTAGCTGAATTATATTGATTTATATGTGACATTATGTGGATAATTGTGCTACACCTCAAAACCCTGTGTAGGTTGGGTGCTTAATGATATTGGATTTAATAATACCTTATAGGTTCCACTTATGTTGAAAACCATGGGAAAATGCAGTGGCCCAGTTTGTGCTGCAGAAGTTTCCAAAAACACATCCCACAGTAATTGAAACGCTTCTGCAACTTAGCGTTGATTTCCTTACGATGCTGTTGAGCAAAGATTAAAGGGCTGAACTGAGGAATGAAAGTGTATCTGTTATTTCAGGTGATGATTTCCTTATCAGCAGTGCAGGAGATAATTTGTTCAGTACATTTCTGAGCTGCTGTGCGGCAGGAGAATTCTCTGGTAGTAGAACATTTGGCACCTTTGCATTAGTGACACTTTCGTGTCCTTGCTCAATTATGTGTTTTTCTCATAGAAAGACCAATGTGGCTATGAAAAACAAACAAAAAAATAAAATACAGACTTCTCTCTGCATTGCTTCCTGTCCTGGGGTAAGACAAGGGTAGAGGTGCATGGGGATAAAAGGTTTGGGCTGAAGCTGAGTGTTCCTTTATGCTAAAGTGAAGACTGGTTAGAGGAAGGCAGGTGAGTATTTTTCCTCTTTATGAAATGATGGAAGCAAGGCTGGTAAATCAGTTCATTATATACAGAAATAAAGAGAAGGAAAAGAAAGGTGACAGGGAGGAATATGAAAGAGTGATAGTCTGTAGAGGGGAACTGTGAAATTCTGGATTTACCCTTAGGAGAGGAGGAGAAATCTGAAGAATATTAGGGAACAATATTCTTTTTGCATAAGATTCTTAGTGTCTTAACAGTGACAGTCGAGTTACATATTTTTTTTTTCTAGAGTGAATTTATCTTTGCCAACCTATGGAATTATTTTTATTGCCTGCAAAATGACACAATGATAAAAAGGGGTATGATATCATAACAGTGCTGATGGATAATTGGTTTGCAGCTGGAAATCGATACAGTGTCTCAGCTAATTGGCCCTGAGTCTGAGTATTAATTGACTTAAAAAATTGGAAAGTTAGTTGAGAGTAAATTTCTTGATACAATTAACACCTGGTATAAAAGCTTATTATTAAAGCAGGAGGCTGAAAAAGAATCTGTCCCTAGCATCTCACCCAAGACACTCCTTGAATGTTACCTTTAAATGAGCTCTGTGTTAGAGAAGTTCTGCATTCAGGACTGGAACGTGTGTTGTTATCCAGACCAGAGCATTTGAAGAGCAAGGCCAGTAGGCTTTGTAGGCTCCTCGTGTCATTCCCTTGGCTTTTTTTTTTTTTTGGTAATGAAATATTTCTTGGAATAAAAATCTCAAGTAAGATAATAAACTTCGAATCTACTGTCTTTTTCTTGTTATCCTCATGCTTGAATGATATGTTACATGCAACCCCCCTAAGCTTCTTCCCCAGTAATTACAATGTATTTGTTGTATTATAGTAAAATCAGACTTGTTCTTTTTTTATTACAGAAAATTTTATCCATTGCAAAGAATATGAACATTTTAGTATCTGTGGTTTATATTGGTTCTTTCCCAAACATGCATGTTTCATTTTGATCTGCATTTCTTTCATTGCTTGCTTGCATTGTCTATTCCCTGAAATTAAGAAGGATAAGTAAGTCCACATCTTCTCTGTGTGATAAGATAGTTGGAGGACCTTCAGTTCTAAATATCAGTGAATTTCTGTAAAATTCCTGTATGTTATCTGAATTTTCTATGTTTAACGTGCGCTGCCTTAAACTACTTGTTTTTTCCTTGCCTGCTCTTTCAAGATGCCAAGTAGGAATAATGGGAAGCAAGGGGTAGGCTGAGCATTGCAGTGCATTGTTGTTTCCACGTGTCTGTGATTACCCCAGCCAAGAGTTTAAAGCGCTCGGTGCCAGACCGTGCTCCCGTTGGAGTTAATGGGGGGCTGCCATTAGCTCTGGTGGGAGCTGGGTCAGGCCCCGCACTGTTGTTGTGTCCATCGCCGTCTCTTGTCTGTGACACTGCCACCCATCCATGCATGTGTTTGCCAGGTTTGGGCTGTTTTCGCCAAGGGGCTTGTCCTTCTGATGTTTCAGGTTAAGTATTAATGATAAGACAAAAAGGATTATTGGGTAAAATGTCTGCTGAAAGCAGCTTTTTAGTGTATTGGTTTGTCTTTTCGAAACAGCACTGCATAAAAGCAATTTCTTTCTTTTAAATTCTTCGTCTCAAACTGCATTTGAGACATCTGGTGATACAGATATATACAGTATGTATATATGTATCCAGTTTTTTGTATATATATATACATGGACACAGTGTGTATGTATATATATATGGGGAAAGAGAATATGATTTGTTAAGAAATTGCCTATATAGTTAAAACACTCTAAGAGCTTAATGTGCATGGAATGAATTACAAGGTGATTTTTTTAATTTGAAAAAACACCCTTAAAATATAGTCACTCAAATATGTCAAAACCCCCCCTTAATAAATCCCCTCCCCCTTCAGGATAATAGAATTTGACTCGAAAGGTATTTTCATTTCTTTTTATAATGCTTCTGTAGAAAAGTGTCATCGGACAGAAATACCCATAATCCTTTTTACTGAAAACTTGAACTCCGAGACGGAAAAAGTGACGTTCTTAAAGCTATTGAAATTATTATCTTTATTTTTTTCAAAATATTGATTCTGAAGGCTCATGAGGCTGAAGAGGAGGCACGGATGAACCCAGAATTTACAGACAGACTGAAACAGCTTGACAAAGAGGCATCCTACTATAGAGAAGAATGTGGCAAAGCTCAGGCTGAGGTTGACAGACTTCTAGAAATACTTAAGGAAGTAGAGAATGAGAAGAATGACAAAGATAAGAAAATTGCTGAGTTAGAAAGGTAATTTTTGTATTATTTGTCTTATATTGAGTAGCATGTTTGCTTAATTGATCTCCATTTCAGAGCAGAGTATGTTTTTTAAGAGTATTTGTTATGCCTTGTAAAAGTGAGTCAGAAATGGAAAAAAAAAAGGGCTACTTGAGAACTGCATCTCCTGTCTGCTGACTTAGAACAATTTAAGGTTTCCAGTTTTTAATGCCCTTCATGAAAGGAACATGTACAGGAAAAGTCATGTGCAATTTACAGGGACAACAACCCTCCCAGCAAACTGTGCTGGGGCACAATCCTGTCTAGTAACTGGTGAATGAAAACTGTCCCCACACGTTTCTTCACTGTGAACATCATCGCTACTTCTAAATGGTCCTGAAAAGTATTGGTAAGTATTTCTAACCTGTCTCACGACTATTCAGTAATAGTTGTAATTATTTCTCAGTGTTCCTGTAGTTTTTTGCCTGCTTCTGATGTCGACCAGGCAGTGATTGTCTTATTTCTGGGAAGGTTGTACAATCCTTAATGGAGTTTTGGAATCAGTTGTCTCCCACCCTTTGTGATTAAATAATTCTTGGAACCTTCTCCCATATGGTGTGCTGCTGTTTATTTGATTGATAGGCAATTTATGAAGATCTGATTTCTTCGTTCCTTTCCTCTACTTAGCCACTCTTACTTAAATGAAAGGAGTTTGATGTTTTCAAATGATTTATGTGATTGTTTTATTGTGATCAAGTCAGAAGAAAAGCATTTCATGGTTTCAAAAGAGAAGTTTCACTGATGTCATTGCTGTGATCATTGCTATAGTTCCAGTCAAGACAAAGCACTGCTCTATCCCATTAGCAATTATTACCATGCAAGAGGGGAAGATTTGCTGCAAGTGTTGGTTACCTTGGTGGGTGCAAGACAGCCAGTCTGGAAAGAAAGATGTGTAGGGCACCTTTTACTGATACTGACTTGTCAACCTTCACAGTTATCTGCTGCCAAAACTTATTTTTCTTTTAGACATGTGGCAAAGTTTAATAATGGTTAAGTGTCATGAGAATGGAGACCTCTAATTTCAAGTGGAAGAAGATTTGCTCTCCAAACAGAGCTGATTGTTTACATGAGGACAACTTCAATTAGCAGTCTCCTCTCTCACTGCATCAGAAAGCATTTAGAATACTCTTGCACCTCTTTCAGTGTATTTTCAAAGAAACACTAACTGATCTCCTCTCCTGAATTATTTGTGACATCTGCCTCACTAGTAGCCATGCTAAACTTTGGTTCAAGAGGTTAATCTTCAGACACAGATTAAGTAGCAATCACGTGTTGAGTGGTTGTTCTTGTTGTCTGAGAACCCTCTAATTGGTTAAGCAATGGGCAGAAGTTCCTATTTTTGTATTTTTTTTTCTTTTAAATTCTGTGTGCTCTTACCAGTGAAATTTTGGGACACCAGTTTCTGGTCTGTTATTGTTGATCAGGGTGTTGATGCTGAAATAACTTTTCAGGAAGTAATGTGGTACCGCTGAGTGGGCACAGACTTTTTGAAGAGCATATCCTGTGCTTAGGATGTGCTGAAGTAGTTAAAGCTTGCTGGGAACCTTTATGTGCTTCTGTAGTGGTTGCAGGAAGAGATCAGTGGGATGAGAGGAGAGTAGGATGTTGGAATTCTGAGACTCATCACGCTCTCAGATTTCTTTTTGAATTTTGTTAACTGTACTGCAGTTTCTCAGTTGATCTAACTCACATGCAGCTTTCAAGGTGAATTTCAAATCCCTATGCACTCAGTATATATAAGGTAGTTATTGTAAATTAGGAAAAGAAGAAGAATTCATCTATTCTTGATTTCAGTGATGGAAGTTACTGCCATGGCTTGGTAATGGAGGTTTAAGGCTGCTTTCCACCATGCCTAAGGAGAGGCACGAACTTGTTGATGGATTGACTAAGGCTGGCAATCAGCTGACAATATAGAGGTGTAATAGGGAAACATTTTTGGCAAGTGGGTATCTAACCTTCTTACTAATCAGGCTCCCTTTGGGTTTCTCTAAAATTCAACTTATTTTCTCTCACTCCTTATTTTGTAAAACCTTCACCCAGAGATCTGGATTTAACTGTGGCACCTGCTGGTGTCCCTAGAGAGAGAGCTTTGACGTTGAAACCTCCCTTTCTAGGGGTTGAGGTGGAGTGTAAATTGCTGTAACATTTTTTGAAGTGCTAGTACTTTTTTCTGTTTGTAATGACTACCTGATTGGCTCCTTATTGAAGGGAAGAGGTGGAGCCACAGCTCAGTTTACCCAGTTTATGGGAATAAAACATTGTGAAAATAGCTACAGCTTTAACAAAGGGAATTTAAAGCTGTTTTTTCCTTCGTCCCGCTGTTTTGTAATTCATATAATGTGCCCTAGGTTGCTATTTTATCTCCTTGCTTTTTCTTTTTTCTTGCTCAGAAGCAGCATATCTCTGACATTTCCTGAAACTTCAGATGCAAGGGCTTTTCTGGGGTTTTGTGGGAAAATGAATGTGCTTTCAAAATGTATTTTAAAATTGCTGGGGCCCGTGTTCACTGCAGTGCCAACATCTTTACATTGCAAGATAATTGCAACAACATAAATTCTCAAAATTTGTGAACTTACATTTCTGAGAGATTTTTAATCTAGATTGTTGCAAGCTGTGGCATCTTCACAATAAGTATTATATTCACATAAAAATTCATCAACATAATGAGGTGTGTTTGTATAAATAAGTTTGAAAATTAAAAATGGTTGTAATGAAGTTATCATTTACAAATTCAAACAAGAATTAAAACAAGATAAGTACTAATGTTCTACTAGTTGTCAGAAAGTTTTGACACAGAAAGTGTCAAATACTCAAGGGTAGAAGTATCTGCTTTGACGTAGGGGCAGTTAAATTTATAAGTGCCTGCTATTTGGCAGATGAACATTGTTAATAATTATGAAGAAATCTTGATATTAATGGTAATTCTTTTGGTTTTAATGTGATTTTCTTGGCTCAGAAACTATCACACTCCTGAGCTGCATCACTGCAGATTAATATTATTGCTCACGTATAAAAACACATTGGTCTGTCTCTTAAATTGCTCTCTATATTAATTTTGTATTTTACAGTTTCTTATTATTACATAGGAGAACCAGTTCCTTCTCCTGTACTAAAGCTGCTTGATAACTTTTATTACATTTTTCATGGTTTATCTGTTTATAATTAAAAAATGTTAAAATTAAATACAAGATATTGCATATAATGTGTCATGTACTTTTGTTAAACTTAGATTGATGCTTCTCTTGGTTTTCTGAGTGGAAAAATGTGGTTTTTTTTTTTTAATAATGTAAATGAAACTGGAAAAGATAGTGATCAGCTTAAATGTTAATGCAAAGGGCCTAGCCAAGGAGAGGGAGCTGCAGCTGAAACAGAATGTCAGGGTTGAAGGGCTGTATTGTTTAAAGCTTTTATTAATGGTGTTAGAATGGGAAGTATATTTCTGAAATACGATAGGGAGTTTGAATCCTGAAATTGAGTGCAATACAATAGCATAAAATGCACATTAGTGCAGTTGGGACCAGTAAGACTGCTCGCTCTAAACTAAGGATAAGCCTTGGTACAGTTCAGGAAGAGAAAGATGGGGTGAATTTGCTTACGGCTGTGTCATTATGAGCCAGCTAAATAATGAAGCAGACATCTAAATGATGAGGGGTGGATCCCCATGTGCGAGAATGGATGTCTGCAGGAAGCATGGGAAGGTGGTAATGGCAAGGGGCACTGCTGTACCTCCCATCAGGCTTATTCAAATGAATTAAAACTGGCAACAGGTGCAGGGAGGGCTGGGAAGACAATGAAAGGAATGGAGTGCTCATGTCACAGGATGGATCTAAACAACAGTAGTTTGGTTCTCTGGCAAAAAGAAGGCTCAGAACAGAAACTGGTTTTCTATAAATGTATGAAGGGTGTGAGCACTGCAGTGAAAGAAGAGGGATTGCAGTGAAATAAGAGTGATTCCAGTGAAAGAGCACTGGCACATAACACAATATAAATTATCCATTAGCAAATTTAGCCTGAAAAGAGAATAAAGTGTTGACAACATGGTGCAGATTGAAAAATCTTGGATCTGCTTTTTGCCAGTGGTATGTTAGGTGATCAGTCCTTTGCTTGATTGAGTGTAGATTCTCAGCAAAGATTGCAACGATATGGAAGTCCATTTGAAAAGACTGTGCTAGCTATGAGACAAAATCTGTTTGTTTGTAAACCAGAAGTTTGTTTTTATCTACTTCTCATATGCAGTGGTAAGTTTTAGGTAATAACATTTAATCTCTTAGGGTGTTCAAACTACAGTTAATTCATTCTGAATTGATTTGGATTTGAATTCTGATGAAGGTAAGTCCACACAGCACTGAAAAATCATAGCACAAGTGACAGAACATCAGCACATGGAAGAATTGCACTAAAAAACCCAAACAAACAACTTTTAGGGTTTTTAAAAACATTCCCTTTCCTAAGTGCACTGAAAGCTGTGCATCAGTGCCAGATTTTAAGGACTGCTCTAGCTGGGTGGGGATTTTTTTGGTCTTATTAATTGAAAGGGCATGTTAGGTATTTTATAAGAAAGAAGTTATCAAGCATCAGAGTAATTTCAGTGCTGAATTATTAATCCTGTTCTTCATACTGAATTAAACATTTGCTGTCAGCATTAGAAGGGGCTGCATTTCTGTGCTGGGAGTTAAATCTCTGTCTTTGATTATTGGGTACAGTGCTTTGTGAACTTCTACTTGATATCTTTGAACAAGCTGCCAAATTGTTCAGCTGCTTTGGCTTCCATGGGAAGGCTTGATGAATGAGGGTCACCAAACTTATGTTAGTTCAAATAAAAGACTTTGTGGTATATGATGAGACATTTGTGGGGCAGCAAATGCTATCAATATTCACCCAATTTATTTTTTCTGTTTGGTGTGTGTCTGCATTTGGATGGTTATAAGTATGGATGGCTTTCCACAGGTCACCAATGACGAGATGCCATTTTACTTTAAAATTTCTGTTCTCTTCAGTGCACAGCAAGTATATAGCTCTACAGAAATTTTATTTTACTTCTTGCTTTCCTTTTCTTCCCTTTCCTTTTTTTTTAATTATCTGCTAATATAACATCTGCTTGTTATATTTTTGAAGAACTAATGTGTTCCTCCCTTTATTCTCTTTTGCTGTCTTCCTCCCTATCTGTTTTTCTCCAAACTGCTGCTTTCATCCCTACTCCAACCAGCTTGACTTCCAGGTCAGTATTTTCTGCTCTCCTACTGAATGCTCCTTCCACAATGAAGGTTTTCATTGATGCTTCATTTATTTGGCTGTTTTGATTTCATATAAATAACTTCTGTTTGTATTTTGTTGTTTTCATTCTGCTTGTCCCTATTGTGAAGTTTTTGGTCGTTCCATTTCTAGATCAGAAACTTTACAGTAAATGAATGCTTTTTCTCAGCAGTCTGTAAGAAAAAAATGCTTATTAACAACATATTCAATTCATATGTTGTTCTGTGTGAAGATTTTTTTCTTTCAGTTTTGCCTCTGTTACCCTTTTTTAGGGAGCTCAACACTGGGAATAACACTTTTGGTAGATAACCCAGTCCAGTAGGTAACGTACTGACCTGTGACAGAGCTTTATACCTATTCTTATCCTTAGCACTTTGCCCTCACTCTCTTTACTGTTATTGCAAACGTAACGGGAGGAGTTGCAGTGGTTGTGAAACTTTGAGCTCGTTGTGCTGGCTGGATTCTGGACCAGCACAAGAGGTGTCTGTGTGTGTATATTTTATAGGCCGTGTTTGGATGCAGCCTCAGCTAGTCACATTCCTATTTCTCCTTCTTTCAGGTTTTAGATTAGTTTAGCTGGCATTTGTGCTGTTACACTGTTTGAGTAAACCTTTCAAGTATTACTACATGTCTTGTGGTGCTTGTTGAAATTAAAAATGGATCTAGTTGGCATTTTTTTTTCTTAGTACGCTTTGAGGTTAATTTTCTTTCTCATGATTATGAATGGCTATAAATTGTAAGATAGCAAAGTCTTAAAACATCTACTTGGTATTTTAGAAACTATTGTTTGGGTGACAGGGTCAGCATTATCAGTGTATAAAGTGCTTGCTTCTTCATAGATGGATCAGACTGGAGTTAAAGGAGGGGAAATACTGCAAAGGCCAAGCACAGTTCACATTTCATGGTTCAGACGTGTCAGAAAAGTTTCTGACATGGACATCGTGGAGCTTTATGGCAAAAGATGGTTCATTATGAAAAGACTGACAAGACAAGACCTTTTTTCCCCCGATATACTTTAATACAAGTCACAGTTGCAAGTTACTTTCCAGCTGAAAAAGTTTGGGTTTGAAATTTGAGGCTTATCTATTGCAGCAGTGAATTGAATGGACACTTTTTTATCGTCTGCCTACTACAAGCCCATTTTAATATGTTTGAATGGATAGTTATTACACCTAGATTGTGGAAATAGATGTCTTCAGAATCTTTCTTTCTTCAAGAAGTTAATTAAATTCATTCACTCTGGAGTGGGCTGTGATGAAAATATTGCCTAAATGTGACCACTCTGCATTTCTATCAGACCATACTCAACACTGAGTGAAACTCTCTCTAGCCTGAGAGAGCTTAAAGAAAGGTACTATGCTGTGTGGTTGTCATTATGGTTGATTTCACTGGAATTCAGTGATTGGTATGCAGAAACATTTGTTCAGCAGTTGGAGGTGCAATTTCTGTTATGTTTTATTGACCTAAAAAAATAGCTGACCTTGTTGAAGCAAACTGTCCTCATAACCCTGCCAACTCCCATCCCCAGAGTCCTGGGTAAGTTGTAGCGTATGATTAGAGTTTATTGTGGGAATTTAGTGAAGTGTTAAGTTTTCTCAGCTTGAATCTTCATTAAGGTTGAAACTTAATTTAAGAAACAGAGCTATTAATTTCTGTCATTTCTGCTAATCAGTATGTTTTTAGCTGTTATTTTATTTGTCCATGTTTATATGAGGTTGTAATGATTAGAAAAATGCTGCATCTGTTTTATAACATGGTGGAGTATTGATAGTGATGGCAAACAAGAAAATCCAATACATTGGCATAACCCCACCCCGTGCACCTGCCTATTCAAAATAAGAATGTCCTGGGCACCCCAATCAGTGCAGTGACATCCCCCAGCCCCTCCCTGCCTTTAGGTCCCAGCAGGTTATATACTCCCCAAAGCTTTCCAGCTGCAGATGAAGAGGAGATGGATATTTTTTCCATGTGTGATACACTGACCAGTGCTAGACAGTTTCCCACCAGCCCCTGATGGTGGCCTTCCTAATTGTTTCCGTGGGAGGCTGGAGCTCAGTGAGATGTGTAAGGCAAGGTTTGACAGAGTTTTAAATTTAACTTACGAGCCGTCCACAGTTTTGTCAAATGTCAGTTTGATGGTTCCAAGGGCAGAGTGATATGTTGTTCAAAGATAATTTCCCTGGAGAAACTGAGATAGTGTACTACTGAAAACTGAGAGAATCTGTGATATACATTACTCTTCTGAGAGACTGGTTATTCTGAGTGAGAAACATAGTTGTCACATTGGATAACAGGCAGATTGTTGACATGTCTTTCTGTTTTAGCCTGTTTGCTCTGAGTACAGAACCAACATTTTAGCATTTGGACATTTTGAAAGAGATGACAATTTGAGAAGAGATTATTTAGATTTATCTGATTACGTGGGTGGCTTTGAATTTTTAAGTTCATAAATTTCATTTTATTTAAGAAATAGTAAAGTAGAAAATTTATAAGAAGTTGAAATAATATATTAAAAAATAAGAAGTGACAGTGATAAAAATAAAAAGATACAAACGGGACCCTGGGACAAGATGATGCATCATGGCTCATTTTCATCCCGCTCGCTACTGAACCTGTCTGCTCAGTTCTGTACTTTCAGCTTGTTTAAAGGCAGGCAGAGGTTAAACTAATAGAAATAGATTATTTAAATAAGGAAGGCTATTTTGTAATTTCTCAGTGGTTTGCTTTTTTTGGGTTTTGATTTGGAGTGTAAACAAATAGATATGCAATATGAACTGGATATGAAGAGGGAAGTGCTCTACCTCTCTGAAGGAAAAATATCCTCCTAGATGGGGCTGGATGTGACACCACAACTCCGGGGAAGAGAGAACACAGGAGCTGTTACTCTTTCCATTTCATGATTACTGATTTCAAGACACAGTAACATTTCTTATGCTTCTCCAGACCTGCTGCCTCCACTAATTTTCCCCAGGGGGAAGATCCACAGAGCATATTCCTTTACCTCTTGAAGGTGTGAATCAAGTAGCCCCAGAGAGCTCGGGGGAGCTCGGTGACTGGCTGGGCGCAGCGCTGTCAGGATTCCCTGCGTGCACCACAGGGCTGTGTGAGTGAAGAATCCTTGTGAGATAGCACAGCTTGCCCTCAAAAAGCTGTGACTGAAAAGACACAGGGGAACTAAATTTAGGAATTGGGCTGTTGGTGGAACCGCTTCTTCCAGTCGTATTGTTTGCTTTCATAATGCAGGAGCAACATGCCTGGGCAATGTGATTGGGACTGGATTCAAATGCTCTGAATTTATAATAAGGGAAAGTTAGTATATCCAAACAAGAAATCATACCAAGTGCACCCGATTTATTTGGAGGTCTGAAGAAGTTACTGCAAAAGCATGGAAAGCCTGATTTACGTATTGAATGATAATGGCTGGATTGATCCTGAGAACTTCTAGGGTGAGCCAGGAGTTGCAGTCAAAAGATGTGATTGAGAAGGAAATGGCAATGAATCGTGGAGTGCTGCAGAGGAGGTGTGATCCTGATTGCTGTCAGCCTGAGCTGGACATGCTGCCGAGCACTTGGATGCAGAGAAAAACTGGACAGAGTCAGGAGGTGGTGGGGCTTTCTTTGCATTTTTTTTTGTTTGTTTGTGTGGAGTTGTTTGTTTGTTTTAAAGGCAAATCTTGCCTAGATTACAGCTGGAAAGGACCCGACAGACCAGTAGCAGAACTGCAACTCATTGGTTGCAAATTTCAGGCAACAATCTATTTCGGTTACTGGTTCCAGTTCTTGCTAATGCTCTCAATTAATAAAATAGCTGAGCAAGCAATTGCCATACTAAATCAGATCAAATATCCTTCTCATCTAGTGTCCTGTCATCAGCAGTATTTTACTTTTAGTTTTGGTTTTTGTTTTATTTTTTTTTTTACAAAAGAACATCAGAAGAAAATGCACACCAATCCTGGGTGTACAAGAGAGATGTGTGACAGATGAGTCTTCTGGTATGAATTTCACACATGTTCATGTAGAGTGTCATCAAGGAGGAATGTGCTGAGCGGGACAGTAGTGCAGTGCAGTGCTGGAGCTCAGTGCTTGCAGCGCAGAGAAGTGTTGAAACAAAGTGACATGAACCATGGTTTGGAACAGGAGTTCAGGGCGTCTTTCTCGTTCATGCATTATCCTCATGTGGATATTTCTAGCATCTCTCCAGGGCTTTGAAGGGAACTGTGTCAGACTAAACACTTCTTAAATAAAGATTTTGGAAAACTTCCCGGATTGTGTGTTAGGTAAACCCTTCTTCCCACGTTTTTGTCTTTGAGGTGAGAAATGTTTCAGTGACTTCTGTGACTCTTGCTTGATTTCTACCAGACAGAGTTGTTGGACAATAATATTGTTTTGTGGAGCATTTGGAGGCAAAATAGTTGTCACAGTAAAGTACTGTCATAATATCAGTGCTAAGAAATCAGAAAGTAGCCTTCAAGCAGTTGAAATACTGAGATTTAAATGGTGGGACTGGGGAAGAAGAATTTAAAAATGAAAAAAGGTTATTTGATTTTGTGACATTATTATTATTGTTAATAACACAGCAGTAGGATTACTCGGGCGGTTTTTGAGACCTATAGATCTCTGTGGGATGCAAGCCTGCTACTTTGAGTAAAACTCAATACCTATGCAATCTGTCAGTAAAAGGAGCTGGGAATGGAATGAAAACTGCATTTTTTTACAGTTTTGCAGTCAATAGATTTCATTTTATAAGGAAAAAAAGGCAAAATGCTTATGAAATGTTATTGCTTTATATTTTATAATTTTTAATCTCTTTTATTCGTGGTGGTTATGATCATTACTCTCTGCCTTTTTATATCAGGGCATAAGGCTGGATCAGCGATTTGGCCTGGAATGTACAAGCAGTCTGACTTCTGAGCTTCACCCACATCTTTAAAACAGCATCAGTCCCAATATAATTTTTTTACCTCAAGAAAGAAAGAATGAAATTTATTTTGAAGCTGAACTCTGTTAGACGTGCTGGATGTGTTGAAGTAATTAATTTCTTAATGGTTAGGATAGTTGCTTTGGGGTTTTCATTCAAGGTGTTCTTTAGTTTGTTATCATGATAATTGTATTAGCAAAAAGAAAATAAAAATAAGGAAAACACTCCAAATTTTGAAAGATGTTTTAGATACTAGTACTTCTTTAGGTTATGGGGTCTGGATTGAAAACTAAACCCCAACGTGAAAGCTTTAAGTGCAAATGACAGCACAGCAAGACACTGCCTGGTTATTTATTAGCATATTATAAAACCTATGGGGACTAGAGTCTAACTTATTAAATCAAAGCAGCAGTGAAACACGAGGGCTTTCTTTTAGAAAAATTGCTGTTGTTCGAGTTATGTTGTGCTTGCTTTGCCATATCAAACTTTCAGCCTATCACAGGTGTAGGTTTTCTTATCATGATAATGCCTGTTTTCTCCAGGCAAATCCATCTCTGGGTTGTAGGTGAACAAACAGTGTCCTTGCGTATTTGTGTCAGGAATGTGTCTGTCAATAACACTCTGAACATCTCCGGGGATGTTTATAGTTTGTTAGAGTCTAAGCCACCTTTGGTTTTCAGGTTTGTGGATTGCTAATAGCAAATACACTTGTATTCCACGACAGTGCCAGAAACTGTGCTTAGCTTTTCTTGTATCTTAATAAAATTCTAGCTTATGGATTCCAATGGAATTAGATCTGAATTTTAAAGATTACCCTGATGCTGGTTTAGTCATGACTCAATAAGGCACCTACATATCCCACCATTTTTAAGACAGTGGGAACTGAAGTGCTGTGAGTATTTCTGTGGAATCTTACGGGAGTCATGGAGTTTAGAATGGACATTCACATGGCTGGGATTTACAGGATCAGGTCTTCTGCATGACTAGTTACTGAGATGCAGAGTGCCTAGTAAAATGTTAAGATTTGTTTCATTGCTCACATATGTGAATTCTTTGTAAAGGTGTGAGCTATTTATAAAGCAGATGATCTTTTAAATTTTTATTTCTAGTGATGATGGTAATATTCTATCCAGTGCATGCCTAGAGCAATAGAGGAAGATATTTGTTTATTTATAATGTGTACTAGATTAAATTATAAAATGTATTTTTGAGACTTTCCTATTTCGTATAAATTGTTTTGAAGAAATGGTGTTTGATAAAATACTTTGGATTGGTTGGTTTGGGATTGGTATTTTTTGTTCATTTGTTTGTTTCCCTGTAAACATTTTTTGCACTCTGGTTTTTTTTCTTTAATTCTGTATGTTGAGGAGCACAGGTTCCCAGCATACTGAACAAGTTTTTGATTGACTTTCAGACAGTTGGTCCCATTGCAATGCTCTTTAAAGTGAAGAAAATTATTGCAGAGACATATTCCTTTAGAAAACGTTACAGATTTTGCTCTTGGGTGCATTTTGTGTGTCTGCATTTTTTGGATGCTTTGAGGGAAAAAAAATCTTTATGAAATAGGGTGAAGGCTATAGTAAGCATGTAACACTTATTTTTGGCTGACATTACCAACTCTTTGGCCGAGGTCCCCAGGTGGCTGATTAAAGCTGGGACTTTAATGAAATCGCGTGAATTTCTATAGCTATCAGAGATGAAAGCACTGCAGTTTAGACAGCACACACTACTGTAAAATGAAATCTGAACGATACATATATGCAGAAACTGAGTGTTAATATTTGTCTTAAAAAGTTAGGCTGAAGGCATTAAATGTCCTGCAGTTAGACCTATGAGATCCATTTGTGTGCTGCTCCGGAGGAGCAGGGAAAACCACCAACATGGCTAGGTGTAGTCATTCCACTTACATTCCTGCTAGCAAGACCCAAGTGCTGCTGCTGCATTGCTCTTTCCCTTTCTGCTGACCGAGGGTCTGGGTCTCTGTGACACCAACTTTTATTTCTTACAAAGACACTTCCACTAAAAATGAAACAGAATGAGCAACCGGTGCAATTGATGGAAGGGCATCTTGCTGTTGGCACAGTGACATGTAGGGGCTCCACGTTCTGTGGACTGGACTTCATATGAGAGAAAGCTGTTTAAGGACTTTTTGTCTTTCCCATTTCCCTTGCTCAGATCTAGGATATTCGAAGTGTATCTAAATAGTTAGCAGTCACAGATGTGAGAAGTGTGAGAAGTCAGAGCTGTTACATCTAGTATTTCCAGTGTTGGCATTCTAAGGCTGCTCCTCTGGAAAAATTGTTGGATGTTGAGGCAGTGTGTCTTAAGCAGTAATGTTTTATTTATTTTATTCTGTCTAATGAATTTTGTGGTCTTAGGGCTTTAAATTTAAACAGTGCAGCAGAACACATGAAACTAATTCCACAAGATAAAGAGTAATGTAGACTCAACTGTGCATATCAGCATAGCTACTAGTAAAGAATGTGGGTATTTTATATCCTGTATGGTCACGGCATAAGATATTTTGTGCTGATTGGGTACTGTTCCCGAGTATTTTTCTATTTCTTATGCGTATTTTTTACTTATCCTAATCTTCTATTTGATTTAAAAGTGTTTTAGAAACAGAGCCACATGAAAACATACCAGAGCAAGTAAGTCACAAATTGTACTGGAGGGGGGATTGTATTTGATATTTGCTGTTTAAAAAAAAGAAAAGTCAATGGGGAAGATGTTCTTGCATTGGTTTTCTGCACTGAACTCCCCCTGTACAGGCCAAAAAGAAAACTTTTCAGCTGGGCTTCTTAACTGTAGCATTTTCTTTTCATTTCCATAGGTATGTAGCCAGTTGTAGAATAAAGAGAGTCCACGACAGAGCTCTCTTTTATTTCCTTCCCTTCAGGAGTTTGCATATCACAGGCACCAGATGTTTTCCTCTGCAGCTTTACCATGTTCTGCTTTTCAGTGTGGCATTAGACAGAAGCTGAAATGGGAAGCTGAGTGAGGGAGGGGTGATGAAAGAAGCAGTTAGCATTGGCATAAAATTGAACTTCTTACAGAGATTAAATATAAATGAATTTATCATTTATTCAACGTGAGATTGGAAACCAATTTATGTTTTAACAGCATGAAGTCATATTGCACTAGGAAAAGTTCTGCCAAATACCACATTTTATATATGAAGTTGTGAAAGTAATTTTTTCTTTTTGGTTTAATGTTTAGATCTGTGCTTACAATTATGAGAGACAGACTCAGGAGAGAACTGATTTCACTTGGAATTGCTCAGGGCATCTAATGTATATAATGCAGAGTTACACACACTTATTTTTCTAGGCAAGTTGAAGTTACTTTAGTTATAATAGATTAGATTTTCTGTTATGTGCTGTACTTATAAACTTGTATATCAACTGCCCTCTAAGAATTTTTAGTGCCACGGCACACTTATTGATTACAAATTAATTGTTAGTTTTTCATATAAGTAAATGGTGAAAAAACCCAGGTAGGACAAAGAAATCAGTGATAGAAGTAAATATAAAATGGCCTCATTTGTTTAGCATAATAAAATCAGTGCAAGAAATATGTTCCAACTTTTTTTTCGCTGCTTCTGATCTGGAAGCAATAGAGGGATTTTCAGTGATCCTTTTGGCCATTGAATAATATTCTCTTCATTTGCCAAAATAGGATTAGTGAGTAGATCTCATTAGGAATTTGCACGTGACTTTATTTTTTATAGATAAAAGGGAACAAATTCCTCCAAGTCAAAGAAAATCGAGCAAATAATATCTCAGAATTCAGGCAGGTAGAAAGCATTACTGCAAGGATATTTTTTCATTAACTTCCAGGCAAAATTAGCTTACCTTCTCTCTTAAAAGGATGTGTGCTAAGTATCAGAAATGCTTCTGGTAAATTAAACAAGTAAGATCCACAGCAAAAGATAATTAAATATCAAAACAATTTTTTTTTTTTAAATTTAGTACAGTCTTAAAGAAAAAGAAAACATATAACTGTGGCAAAGATTGTTTCGTTTTCTTTAGGAATGGCTCATAAATCTGTTTGTTGATAATCTTTTGTAGAAAGAAGTCTCATTACTAAAAATGGTAGAAATGTTTTTGTCATGTACAAAGCTGTTTGTAAAGGCATCCTTTATTCCTCGAGGCATATTTATGACCTGACCTTCTACCCCATCACACTTTAATCCACCAAACCACTGTATTTGTAGTCCAGGTTTTAAAAAATAGAATTTCACAACATGTATTAGTCATCACCTTCACCTCCTGCTTCCTTTGAAATTAATGCTACTTAAAGAACCCCTTAAAATTGTTCCTGAACGCACTGAGTGTGTAAGGATTGTTGGATAATTTCCCTCTTACAGCAATTTTTCTGCACAGAGCTCAGAACACATATGAGTATTCGTGAGCAAATGCTAAGAAGGGAAAAACCTTGTAAACCCAAAGAGTTCCTTTAACACTGTATAATCCTAAAACTGTTTTGATTTGCTATCTTGAAAACCAAATGACGTTATGTTGTTACACCTGATCCTTGGAATACTTGTCTCTGTTGGAGAGTCGATGTTCTGTGTCGTAGTCACAAAGTTAATTTCTAGTGCGAAAGAAATGACTGCAGTCATTAACTCTAATGGCTCTGTGTGTGCAATTCTTAGACATATGAAGGACCAAAACAAGAAGGTTGCCAACCTGAAGCACAATCAGCAGCTGGAGAAAAAGAAGAATGCACAGCTGTTGGAAGAAGTTCGTAGGCGAGAGGACAATATGACTGACAACTCTCAACATTTACAAGTGAGTTTATTTTCCAATTGTGTTTTAAAACAATCAGAGAAAGTACAGTTCTGTTTCGCTGTGTCTTCCAGGGTGTGTAAGGAATCTCTTCCCACAAAGAGCTGATGGCTCTCCTCTTCTACCAGAGGGTGCACTACTCCCCTCAGGTGCATCCATGAAATATTTACTATTAGGGTGAGTTAAAAACAGGTTTTTCTTGCAGTCGGAAAGAAAAGCTTCTCCTGTATCTCTTCTTTATTTAAGATAGACTTTGAGTCTTATTTCAGGACAGTTTCTACAGTTTATAAGTTAGTGATCTTGGGGTTTGAGATTTACAATAAACTGAACTGGTTCAGTGATATATGACATACTAGAGAACTGTGTTCAAGGCTACAGGTTTGATGGTTGACTTTAAAAAGTATTCTCTGAGATCTGACTATGAAAAGCCACGAAGGGAAATGCTGATTTCTGTTGGCAACACCAATGTCTCCATGCCCAGTGTTTCTAGGCAATTTACAGTGCAAAATATCAGTTTTGCCTTGATCTGGTTAATATAATGTGCTTCTGGAAAATTTCCAGTGGATGGAATTTGTCCCTCTCATGCTTCATATGGTTGTATTTCTCACATGTTCCTATATGCAAAGTGGAGGAATTAACACCACATCTCTCTTCAGGCTTGTGCTGGTGAAACATCAGGAAATGATACGTTATTTATGCATCTGTGCACTGTTCCGTGTGCTTTATGACCTCGGCCATTACATACTGATTGCATCACCATGCATTCGACTGCAAGTGATGCAGCAATAAAAGCTTGTGAAGTATTTGGTCTGACAATATGGTATGTGAAAATTAAATTTCAGTGTTAAGCACCTACTTGTAGTTGCTGTAGCTCAGTAACAGGAGTATATTAAGCTTATTTTTCCAGTAATAGTTTGGAGATCCATCAGAGTGGTGAGATGACTAGAGAATAGAAGCCATTCCCAGGAACTTTGGTGTAACTGCTGTCTTGGAGCTTTCCAGTCATGTGGTGAGAATGCACCTACCAAATGGAAGTAGCCTGGCTGATGACTTGAATTTAGAAAGGAAAAGTCTTGTCTGGTGTATCACTGTTATGTGCTGTTATTTCCTATAAAACATTTGCACACTAAGAACAGTTTATGGCAACCAGTTAACCAAGAACTGTAATTTCTTGTTATTATGCCTTAAAATGTCAGTATTTTAATACTATGTCCCTCAACATATTACTTTCAGTATCATATTTTGTTCTTACATGAATCTGGTAAGTAGGTGGTTGACTAGTTGAAAAGCCAAAAAATTCTAAAGCTCCTGTCAATTAGCCTTGGTATAGAAAGGACATTTTTTAAATAATTTTTTAAGAAAACCTTTCCTTGTTCATGGTGTTGTGTAAAGAGTAACAGGAGTGATCTAAGGATTTAAATGAGGCAGGATTTTTGGGGAGACACCCGATGTGAGATACACAATATACTTTGAAAAACAAATTTCTAGAAGTACTGTGCATCTGCTAAATGAAAATAATATTAATTGCCATTTCAATAAATGTTTAACATCTTAGTAAACCATAGGGATCTGCCCGCCTTTTCTTGTTACTGTTTATAATACCTTCTACTGTGTTCAGTGGAAACACTCCATGTTTATAGGCATTTATAACACGTAGTGCTTGTGTCTACAGTGTACTTGTTACATTTGTGAATGATGTATTGAGCTGTTACGGGAAAAGTATATCCTAAAATTCTCTGGCCTGATGGAATGCCTGTATTTGTTGGCTGGCTGTGATAAGCTGGCTGTTGGCTGGCCGTGATAAGCTCAGCTGAGAATTGAAGAGCAGTCAGACCGGTCAAATTACATTTACTGCAGCCAAGTCTCGATCCCTTGTGCAGAAGTCCTGGAAAGGATGTAATAAGAAAGTGAGTATGATTGTCCGTGGGCCCTTCAGGGAGTTCCTCAGGGCAAACTGAAGTGATTCACTGAAGTGCCCTCCCTTCTGTACAGCTCACGAGGGGCTGAAGCTCTCCCCATTCAGCTGTCCACTTGCGTTCTGAGAGGTTTGAAGAAGTTCAGAACTCTGGAGTTTCTTTGGAGCTTCTCTAGTATGTAGTAATTCCTGAGGCTTGTAGTACCATGTCTAATTGTGATGCTTTTCAGATAAAAGCCTCTCAGTGCTGGTTCATCTCCCACCCTCAGTGCTTGCAGGCCAAGTTTGAGTCTCTGATGGCCCCATCTCACAGCACTCCAGGGCCACTGCTGGGATGGAGATTGCCCTGGGATGCCTGGGGAGGGAATTCACTTTGGTGTCCCTCAGCTATCATCTGTAATTGTGAGTGATGCTTCAGGTGTGGTTTTGGGGGGTTATTTGGATCACTGGAAAATTGGAAACATCAGGGAGCCAGACTTGAGATTAATTCTTGGGAATGAAGAATAGTTGTGAGGTTTTATGTTTTTTCCTAATACAAATCAAGGGCAGACCTGTGTGAACCTTGCCAGACGGGATGGTCATATTTTATGTACAGCATCACAGCGGGAGAGCTGGACCTTGAACACTTTATCATCAAAGTTTTTGAGAATGGTGTATCTAACATGCCTTCATTTTTCTCTCTTCTTTTGGTCTGTCTTAGACATGATAAGCCTTTCTGAGAAACAGTGAGCTAAGAAATATACAGGTATCATGTCATAAATTTGTGTGTAATTCCTCAAGTCTCTTTGCAGGATCTTGAAATGTTAGAGATGTGAGACGTTTATTTCCTGAGATGCATTTTTTTGATTCTTGTGTGGAACATGTTTCTTCCGGTAACACTGCTGCTTCAATAGAATTGAGAAAGAAAATATTAGCATAACATGGAGAACTTAAGTGCATTTTGTTTTGAGTCTGATTTTCAGACCTGCTGTCTGAACAACAACAAAGTCCTTTTGTTTCTCTGAACAACAAGAAGGTGCACCTAATAATATTGCCATATGTCTCATCACGTAGCCTCAAAGGAAAGTAAAGGTACACTTTTGCCTGATTATACTTTTCATACATGTAATGTACTAATGAAATAAGTGATCTAAGTCCAAAAACAATTTGTGGAAATTTTATACAAACTGTCCCATTCATCCACGTCACAAAAAAAGTGCAGGGATGAGCCTGAAACAAAGTTAATAAGTTTAATACCCTGTTCTGCTCTAATGTATACAGCTTCTGGGTGTTTCCACCTTCCAGTTCATCTGCTGGCAAAGTTTTTGACTCTTTTGATACTTTAAATGTTTGGGTTATTTGTCACAATGCTTTTTTAGGTAGCTTGGGTTTTCTTTGGATGGAAATCCATATGCAGAAAAGAGATATTTCACCAACAACGTTATTTTTGAGTGAGACAATGCGTAGCTCTCATTGATTTCAAATATCACATACAGGCAGCTTGCTCAGTGCTCTGTGCCTGCAGTACTGTGCTGCAGGTTGTGTACACGGGGGTGTTCTCCAGGTGGAAATAGCTCGCTTTTTACAGAGTCCCGCTTGGCAGTCGTGCTTTGTCACTGGATGTGGTGGGCAAGGCAAGCGTTCTACTTTTCCAATAGCTTTGTACTGGCTGGAAATTTAGTCTTTGGTAATGAATAAAACATTATCTGGAGAAAGTTCCATCGAAAGAGATAGCAAAGCTGGCTAGTTGATATTACAGCTTTCCGATTCTTGCCATGTGAATATCTGTGATATCTTAACTCACTGAAAATAGCTCCCAAGAGATTTCACAGCTAGTCAGTGTGAATCCTTAATGCTGGATTTGTTTGTGTTCTAGAAATACAAAATATACTGAAGACATTGCACATACTAGATGTTATTTCTGTGTCATTTTAAAATAAGGTAGCATGGGGGCAAAATAAGGGGCATACCTGACAGTACTATGAATTTACTATGATTTTTCTTTTAATGCAGTGGATTTCCTACTCCATTGTTTCAAACACTTTGAAACTATAATATTAATAAAGAAAGGAAGCTTGGGAATGAGATGAAGTCTTGCAAATAAAAATGAACAGAGCAGTTCAGAGACACAGGAAGCTGCCAGGAGTGCTGCTCTGACAGGCAGTAGTGTATGGAAGATAGAGCTAAGACAGGGAGTTTTCCTATTTACACCATTCCTGTCTGATTTCCACAATCTGCATGTATGAATTGCAAATGCTGGTCTAGCTCTGATGTGCAGAATTGCTCCCTGCCTCTTTTGGTTGTGGGCAGGGCATGAGGGGAAATAGGTGACCGCTCTCAACCTGCCATTCTTAATATCATGAGCAATCAGAACACAGATGAGGGATGATGTAGATAGATCTTTGAAATATGTTCCAAGACAAGAGCAAGGATAAAATATGGCCTGCAATGCTTGTGAAGAGCTTCCCTCTTGCTAAGATTTCTGCTGTCAGATATGAATATTTTAAAACAGAAGCTGTTTTTGTTGCAAGTCTGCATAAGGGTCAGCTGCAACAAGTCTGCCAGTCTTTGTGTAAGATGATGAAGAATCATAAGGTTTTGAAACCAGCTCAGTGATAAATTCAGAAGGTGGAGTAAGCTACAGCTAGAATGAAGTTCTCCCTTTAAAGTTCTCATGAACTTGTTGGTGGAAAATGCAGAATAGAAACTAATTTGTATTATGGTTTTAGTGACTTAAAAACTTAATTTACCATAGATTTTCTACAATTAAAGCAATACTTTCTGCCAGTTTTCTCTACCATATCTACATAATTCTCTTCAATTTATTGCTTGAAAACTAGCCTGTGGTATTTTATGCTCCTGGTTTCAAACTATCGGTTCCTTGGGGACTGTAAAATTTTGTATTTGAGTGGTTAAGCTTAAGTTTGGTCAATTTGTGAGAAAATTAGTGTTCATGTACATATCAGATGATTTCACCCTTATAAAGCAAGAGTCAGTAGCAAATGGAGAGAACTCAGCAGTGCAGGTTGCACAAGTGTGCACGAGTGATATGTTCATGGGCGCTTCCTTTGGCATTGCTCTGCCTCTCTAATTATAGGTGGATTTTGGCAAGATAAAGTGTAGCTAATAACTCCAGCCTCAAAAATCTCCAGCCTTTAGCAAAATATATAGCATATTATAAGCTACACGCAATTCAGGGAACTTTTTTTCTCCTGTGAATATCTCGGAAAAAGGCAGGAATTGCATTTTCTTAAAGTGGTCATTTTTATGTAGCTGAATATGAATTTGTAATAGACATATTGAAAAAACCAGAGCCTAACAAAACTATCTCTTCTGTATTCATTCATAACCAGTCTATAAAAAGAAAAAATATCTTTGAGAGGGGACTTGGGCAGTGGGTAATAGGGGAAAAAAAAATAAACCTGTGATACTGTAGTGCAATATATTAAAAAATTATTACCAGATTAGAAGCGGATACTTAAAAAAATCAGAATAATTAATTCAAACACATGTAAGACTGTTGAAGATACAGATAGTGTACTTATCTTCAGATTTCCCACATTATATAAATATAAATTCAGATTGTAAACAAGGATGGACAGTTAGGAATTTTCCTTCCTTGGCCTGTGGAAGTTCCATAAACTGTGGATAAATTCCATATGTGTTGCTGAAATGTGTGTTGAACTTCAGCCAGTAGTTTAAGATTATGTTGAAGAAAATATTCCTAAAAGGTTTCAGATGAAGAAAAGTATTTGGGAATCTACAGAGGGCAGGAGGGTTGATTGGTAGGACTGAGGATCAATACCAGAAGTGCTTTTTTTCTTGGGGGATTTACTTTGACATTTGTTTTCATTGCGCAGTGTAACCCCCAGAAGCCCAAGCTACTCTTGTTATGAAATGTCCCTGTAGACAACCTGTGAAAACCCCACTCGAAGATCAGTTTCCCCTACACTCACAGTCTCTTAAATCCTTTTTTCCTTTGGCATAATTGGTGGGTGGACAGGATTGTTGCAGTGTTCTGTGCTGTGTTGGTCTAACCAGCTCTAGCAGGGAAAAAAATTGTAGTGGGTGAAACATTATCAGCACAACTGTTGTGTGCTGTTGTCATGTCCTTGCTTCTGACTAGAGTATTACATTAGATATACATATATAGAAAATAACATAATTTTTATTCTTAGAACTGCCCCAATTATTAATTTTGGATTTTTAGGCAAGTATACAGTGTAATAGGACATGATGCATCATTGCTAATACTATTTTTGCACTATTACAAGGACTTTTAGGGCATGCCATATCAGAAAGTCTCAATACTCACTTTCTCATCTTAGTTTCTACAGTTAAGTCAGAAAATTAATGTTTTCCGGTGTTGTCTAGGTAATGTTAATTTGTTGGCTTCAGTTGTCAAGAATAAAATCTGGACTTGTTGATTTGCAATTATTTAGAAATCTGTGAACTGCGGCTAATGAAAAGTATTTTATGTTTAAATCAGTTATTTCTACTATGTGCTCTAATAAGTTTTGTTAATTGAAAGGGGATTATATATGGCAAGGCACTGGAAGAAAAAGATCTTGTTGGAGAAAACAAAACTGCAACAATAGGAAACAGGACAAATTTAATTTGATACACCTTTTTTTTCCCTCCCCCTCAGTATTTATGTAATAACTCACACATGCGGGACTGCTGTCGTCTCCAGGGGGCAATCACATCCAACAGGCATCAAAAGAAATAGTTCAGTTAAACCAACTCTCCTTACCCAGCAATAATTACCACAGGTTTACACTGAGATATAGTTGCAAAAGGTTAGTCAGTAGGGCATCTGCAAATCAAGTTATATGTCAACTCGACATCAATAACCTCATTATAATAGATGTTAGTATTTCAGCACATGACTGTCCAATGTAGCATTCCACATATAGTTCATTTTTAACTTTTACATTGACTTATAACTCATCTAATATTTTACTAACTTATGTATTTAAACACTCTCTATTACATAAATTATAATCAATGACAAAAGCAATGATTTAGATTGAAATTCTGCAAAGTGAAATTGCAATAAAACGTCTGGCCCTATTTGTGTAGCTGTCTTCAATGTAAGATGAATATAGGACGTTTAACCCTGTAATATAAAAGAAGTATAATGGGAATTAATATTAGCAGTAGATTTTCCATTTGAGACATGGATTAAAAATGTTACCTATGCTTTTTTATTTTATTTTCAGTTTTTGCAAATGAAAGCTGTTTTCCTATAAGCAAACTACGAAAAAAGTAAATATGTTCTAAAAATTCTGATGACCAAAATTCTGCACAAACTCTCTCCATATACTTTCTTATATCTATAGCTTATTCATGAGCTATAACATTTTTTGTTGAAAGCTTGATAGGCTGGATGAAAATATAAAAAGGTTTTCAAAAACCTTCTTGTGGTCTGCATCAAGCTCAAATTTCTACCTAGTTTCATAATTTGGGCTTGTATTTACCTGGTTTGTAACCAGTGCTGCTGCTGTTTCACTCCCCATAGATCATTCTGAATTGCCTGCAAGGCTGTTGCTAATACATCTGGTCAGCAACTAAAGTTCTGCTTGAGTAAGCCTAAGTAGAATTATTTTGCTTGGTTGCTAATGAGCCAGATTTCTACCATTTATACTTATCTCTCATTATGAGTGTTCTCTAATAGCCTTAAACGCTATTACTTACAGATTTCCCTGGAAAGGGAAGGGAGGCGAAGCACCTCCATACATAATCTTGTCTAGAATATTCCTACCTTGGAAATTATTATTATTTAGTGTAAGTGCATCTTTGCTTTGAGCAGCTTTCATGCGAGGGATTTCATTAGAAAGTTTTGGGACCAAATTTCCTTGTAAGTTTAAAAAAGAGAAAAATTTGGGTGTTCAAACCCCACATTTGATAAAGCATGCTTTTTTAATAGATGTATCTTAAAGAACAGAGGTGTAACAGATATATGGGAAGAAACTGAGGCATAGAAAATAAAGGTGGTGTGCAAGGTGTCCTTAAGGAGCACAGACTGAGTCCGTCCCACATACCCCTTACTTGCCTTGTTAACTCACAAGATTTTCAAGTGGTTTGTTACTCATGATACTAAAAATGTCGCTAATGAATTGTTATTGATCGAGGTCCTTAGTGCAAGTGAATTGTAAACGGGGAAAAATGAATTTAAAATATTAGTTTGATGTAGGTGAACTATAAAAATGTTAACTTTGAATCTGAAAAGCAAAACTATGCACAGAATGCAGTTTTTCTCATATTGCCTTTTAAAAATTACATTTTGAGTTTTTATTTGTATTTCTGTGGCTATTTTAGTGACATGATTTAGAAAGGCTTTTAGAAATGGATTTGTTTTTTAGTGGGTGAATTTTTATTAAGCAGTATTATTTGCCATCAGCTCGTCATGTTTCTTTTCACAGTTGCATATTGGCGTAATGAAAGAAGCATTTTACACCTCCTCTTTAGCTGTCACATACCTTTGTCCTATTGAGAACTACCGTAATTTAGCCATCTAGAAGTTACGACAAAGATAAAAGCCAGGTGTTTGTGATACCCTCCTCCTCTTTGTTTTTTTAAAACTTCAAAGGGGCATTGTAACAATGTGCACAGTGTGTCACATGAGTGCTACAGTCTCTTCATTTTGAAGAATTTTGTGTTTCCTGCATATGGGGAGAATTCCTGGCTCTACTAAAGTTAATGGGATTTTTGTCACTGCCTTGTCAGACAAAGATTTCTCATATGAAGAGAAAATAATTAAAAAAAAACCCCCGTACAGACAAAAAATAAACTTTAGAGGTCATTGAGAAAGCAGGTCTCAAGTACAAATGGAAACAGTCCATTGTCATTCATCATTTACATCTGCTCTGTTGATGGGAATTGTAATTTGTGAGAAAGTCCTTCTGCACTCAGCTGTAAGGTTTGTCAAAATTGGCTCTTCTGTCTGGGTGTTCTTTTAGAAGATCATTTGGCTGCCAAGTCCTAGCAGATATAATTATTTCTCTTAATACAGACATTAGAAAAGACTGCTCAAAGGCTGCACTCTGGTTCTTGTGCTTTCAGCATAGGCCTTCATCCTTTATACATGATGACTTTGTTAACCTTTTTCTTATGAAAATGATAAACTCTAAAATAATTAGTGCTATGAGCAGGATAACTGGGAGCTTGAACTCCTTGAACACCTCCCTCACTTCCTCTTTTGTCTCTTTTTTCTAAATGTGAAATGAATGAGAACACTGGAAAGCTGTCACACAAAACATCACCTCATAGCTTCCTTCGTAGAAACCTCTCCATTCTGGTGGATATGAGTTACTGGCTCTGCTTAGCTGCCTGACATAAGCTAACGTGTGTGTTGGTGCTTCTCAAAGATGCTCTATTCCAGTTATCAACTGCAAATTTCATTCTTTCTCTACCTAATTGAAATGTGTCTGAAGTACCTGTTAAATTAAAACACAAAATATGTAGTAGACAGTCAGGTGAAATAATTTCTCTCACATCCTGAAAATGTTTCTTAGAAGCTAAAAGGGAAAATTTTGTGTAATTGTTGTCCTGGATGATTCCACAAATTGTGGTTTCGCTGTTCTCTGTACTGTGGTACCTTGAAAAGCCAGGACATGGAAATGTAGGTTTGAAGACACTTGAAGTACATTTATTTCTGCAGCTTTCCAGTGCAGAATTATCCTGCATTAGCTCTGTCCTGGTCACAATAAGAGCAGCAGGAACCATAGTCTGTTACTAGTGCTGACTGTGGCACTGAGGAAGCTGCAGCTGCATTCAGAGGGGATCCAGGAGGAGGACTGGGGATGGCAAAGAAGAACTTTTCCACTACCTTTCCAAGGTAATTGAGCAAAATTTACTTCATAATATGAATATGTGAGCTTATACATACTAGCATGAACCCAGAATGCCATGAATTTATCTCCATTTAAGAAGTATGTAGACTACTTCCATAAGTGTGGAAGGAGGTGTGTTTTCTGGGAAGTATCTCTACTTCACAGGATTCATATTTGAAACATGAACCAACGGAGTTCTGCTTAAGAGAACATGAATTTTCTGAGGCTTTTAGTCTTAGTCACATTCAGCATCCATATTGCTGTTACATGTCAAAAAGTGTGTGAAAGAGACAGTCAAAGGAATAAAACCTTTACAGGCATCATGAAGGCTACGTAAGGAAAGTTATATTGGCTCAGAGGAAATGGATACCACCCACCAAAAACTGCTTTAAGACGACCAAATGGAACACGGCATAGTTAAACAGCAGGATAAAGGAAGCTGTCAAAAACCAAACAAAACAAAGAACTCCAAAGCTTTCCCCAAACTGAAATTTGTTGAGTTGAAAAAACCAGGATCCTAAAACCTGGCAAGTAAAAAAAGCACGAATAGGAGGACCTTGAAATGCTCGAAGCACAATAAGGAGTAAGTCATGACATGTGCTCAAACTAGTCACTTGCCAAGGTGTCAGGAGATGGAAGCCTGCCAGAGAATGTACAGAGCCAAACATGATCAAGGCATATACAGAGTGCTTTCAAAAAATAGGGTCATGAGGTCAAAAAAATGAAAGAAATTTCTTTTTCCTGTGCTCACAGAAGAGGAACTTGGGTGGGTTCTGCTTCTAGAACTACTTTTAATGGACAAAGTATTGGAAGATGTATCTCAGAGTGAGGTGACAGCAGAGGAGATGGCACAACAGTTACTAAAATTAACATTGCCATTATCAGAGGATAATTCAGGTTGAAAGATACAATCAAGTTCAACTTCTTGCTAAAAGTAGGGTACACTTGCAGTCAGGCCAAACTGCTCTCAGTACCAAGCTGTTTTCATTCTAAACTTCTTGGAAATTAAAGGTGAAATATGCGAATTTCTAACTTGCTTAAGGACTGGAGGGTGACTAATGTGACATCTGTTTCTAAAAAGAGTTCCTTTAAGTTTTGGAAAGCTACCTCCACATACAACATCTGTATTGGATAAGTCAAGAGAAATTGTTTTTAAAAAAGTAAAATTATTGGGCACATGGTCAACTAATTTGCCAACCTAGTATGTTGGTAAAGGGGCAAAGTGCTTTTCCTAAAAACTAAGTAATTCCTCACAAGTTCACAAGTCTTTATATTTTTCAGACATCCCGGAAGAATCTGTGTTGTGACTGTTTGTTGTGTTTTTAAAATGCCTGGGAAAGAGTGAATAGATTAAAGACATTCAGCAGCATCTCCATGAAGACCAAGGGTTGTTTCTTTGATTGTGCCTCTCTGCAAACTCCTAGGACACTGGATAGTATTTAAAAACAAACCCCAGAAGAGGAATTTAAAACAAAAGATGGCAACTGTCATAGAATAAGAGAGCCATTAAGATATGAAGATATGTAATCATGCTACTAAATGCAGTGCTGATGGCTAAAAGCTTAAATGTTACAGGGCAGTGTGTGGTGAAAAAGGTTATGCAGAACAGAAAAGAACATTTTGGCAAACTCAGGCTGATTTGTGATGGTAGGAGCAACTCAGTGGGTTTGCATGGGTTTGACCCTAACCTCCAAAAATATGTTGCATTTGGCAATCTTTCACTTGGAGTTTTCGGCTTCCTTCAAGCCCAGAAGTCAAAGCAACATTTGGGTCGTGAAGCAAAGCCAAAGAAAAGGTTTGGATGAACCATACATACCATAACAGCCAAGTTTCACACAACTCTAATTTTCAGAACGGTTTTCTCCTTTGTTTCTTCACACTTTTTTCCAGAGCTCCTTTTCAATTTCTGAATCTTAATGGATAATGGTCCCTATACCCAGTAAAAGCCTTTTTACTGTATGTGCACAAGGGGATGAGAAAGAAGAGCTCAAAGATTTTGTCTTTCATTTTTGAATTACAACAGAATTTGGACAAAAATCTTACAGATCGCATCTGAAATGATGAGGTGTCTTCACATCCGTTTTGGAAATATTTTGTCTTTTTAGTGGAAGCGATAAGGTTAGATACTTAGCTTTCCTCGTGTGTGTGTCAGATTGCAAAATGACATAAGTCATCCAGGACACTGAACAGTTTAAGAAAAGGATGTAGTTTGGCCACTTTCTATCACTGATTAACAAGTATCTCTTAAGTCTGGTAATGTAAAGAGCACTTTCCATGAAGACAGACACGCCTGCACAGTAAATGCTGCGTGTTCTGCATCTCATTTGGATCTCCTGAAACTGCAGGATACGATACGTTGAAGCTGCTGATCTGAGAAAGTGTCTCAAATCCATAGTCTGTGTGTGCACATCAGACACCACACATATGGCAAATGATAAACATACCATATGGGATTTGGGAAGTTGAGACTATCAGATTTCTATCCCATTATTTTTTCTTACATTGTATGGTGAAATAAAAAACATATTATTCTTCACATTATTAAGGGGTTATGTTTGTGGCCCCATTTATAAGGTTACAAAACCGATCAAGCTTTAAGCTTTCCTTTCACCTAAAAATTTTCCTGGTTACACTCAGGTTGTCATTATAAAAAAAAAAAGAAAAAAAAAAGGGGGGGGTGTTGGGTAGTGTTTGTGAAATTTGCAGAGTTCAGCCAATTTTTGAATTACAGTTCTGAAAACTTCATGTGTAACCTTAGCCAAATATTACAGCTCAAAATAGCTGAGCTTAAGGTTCATTTTGAAAATGTAGTTTTCCAGAATTTTATTTTGTCTGTTATGAAGGTATTGTCTGGAAAGAATAGTTTCAGTGCTGACAGTATTGTGACTGTATACGCGGTTTCACCAGGGTTTTATTTTCTCTCTTGGTTTAGTGGATTGGAGTGAGTTAGTATCCTCAGCTGAACTGGTTAGATTTTTATCTAAAAATTATAAATTTGGGATCTCCTTCACTTACTTTCAGATGACAAAATTCTTTTTGTCTTCAAGGAAGATTGAAATTACTTCCTCTGTTGAAGAGTTACCCAAAATTGAATGTAGGTGCTCTGTTGAAGAAACATGAATTTGCGTTAGGTTCATGATTCATCTTTGAACTCTGCTCTTTCTTGAGTAACCATTTACCTTCAGTTCATTGAACAGAAAGTGGTAAAGCAGCTACCACAGTAAACTATGGCAATAGGAACCTGTGAGTGATAGGGGAGGAACGAGAAAACAAAGCTCCTTGAAAGGTTTCTCAGGAATTGTGGGGAGGGAGAAGGAGGAGAGATTTTGTTACTCCGAATGCTGCACAGCCAACCTCAGTTCTCTTGTGCTCCTTGGAAAGCAAGGACTGTGTCCTGAGAGCGTCAGAATGCAGCCATTATTGTGTCCCCTTCCTGTGCTAAGTCAAAAATTGGAACAGATTAGGGAGAGAGACTCTTTCATGCTACACACTTCTCTGGGCTTGACATCTCTGGAGGTTTCTTTTTTTATTTTTATTTTGAGGATGTCTGTGGAATGTCCCAGTAGGTTTCTGCTACAACTAAATAATAGTGAAAAAGCAGGAATTATGTATCTTTTTATGTCTCTCTGTTAGATTTTCTAAGTGAAAATTAGTTTTTCACCGAAAGATCTGTGTGCAATTTGTAAGCACAGCAGTGGGGCTGGGTAATCTTCTTCCATGTGGAATGTATAGCTACTGCTTTCCATGAAGGTGCTACAGATATTTCTTAGAGACCTGTCCTGTTGATGCTGAAGAATAAATGGAAAAAAAATTATATTCCGCCCTTATTTTATGTTCTTCACAGCATCTCTTGCTCCAGGGACAGACAGCAGAGAGAAGGTTCTGTCTGCGTGTGGCCTTTATGTAGATTCATAAACATGTTAAAGGGTTCTGCACTCTTATACCAGCACTGGTGACAGTTTGGCCCCATTAATAGAGAGCGGGCTCCCTGAAAACTGTGCGGGAAAGAAGAGTCAGACGTGTAGTACTGTAGCCTTGGGGAATGTGCCATAAAAGTTTCTGAAGAGAGATGGAATACTAGAAATACCTGAGGGTTATATGGAATATCAGAATACCAGCACACAGACTTTTCAAATTAAATATTTCTTAACTTACAGAAATATTTACTGTAAACAGTGCAGATGTCTGTTTCTATCGAAAGCACTGTTAGGGCACCAATACAAACCTGTAGCTTTGGATAGTGGGCTTATTTTTGTGCAGGGTACTTAGCTAAGAAAATTAGGGCTGAATAGAGGAAACGGAAAGGACATCAAGAATCAAAATTTCCACTTCATACATTGTGACCTGGTCTCATCAGTTGAGCTGGGGTTGAAGAACATTGGGTGTAAAAGCTGTACCTTTTCCCATTGTACTTGCAAGTAAAATGTACAGTATTATGTTAGAAAGGAGATAAAGATTTGTCCGTAGGGTGGGTGGCATCACATACTGGGAGCTGACTGGATCCCTTAATCTGAAAACATTTGGACCAAAAAATGATGCCTGGAATCCAGAAGACTTGCACCTTGGAAAATCAAAAGCAGGAAGGCAGAAGATGGGCAATTGGCTTTGTTTACTGAACAGGAAACCCCTGTCTCCAGGGGTTCTGAGAGTGAATGTGCTTTACCCATGGAGCTGGCACATAAATCAATCTCATCATTTTAGCTGGTTCTTTTCCCTCCCAGCCAGGGATTCAGATTACCCAGCTGTATCCCTACTGCAAAGCACTGTTATCAGTTGTGGAACGAAACCCTATCATGAGAACTTTATTTGACCTACCCTCTAGAGATGTGGCTCAAGAGTCGCAGTCGGGAGACCCATTTCACATGCAGCCAAAATGTGGCTTAGGATAAAAAAAGATAAGCATGTATAAATCTTTTAAAGACAGTAAAGAAAAATCCAACTCAAACAAGGAAACTCTTATAACTAATGAATTAAGCATCTCGTGCTCTTAGTGAGCATGAATTTGGACCTGAAGGTTAACTGAGTTTAGTTTGAATCCATTAAAATTATCCCATTAAAATGAAAAAAACCCAACTCACTGATTTCACTGACCCTTATGCAAAATGGAAATAATAAGAAAGTAATGTTTTAATATCTACAAAATATTTTTACAGGAAAAAATTATCTGGTGAGAAAACAAGCAGCAGTAACACGGATCTCAAAGGAATGGTAGGCTTATACAGCATTTTGGGGCAATCTGCACCGACAGAATTGTTGGGAATTTTTTCACAGGCTGTAAGAAAGGTAAAATGAATGTTTTAACTCTGAGTGATTCAATGCACAGGGAGTACTTGAGTAAGGAGGATGTGCAGTGACTGCTGCATGGTTGCATAGAGTCAATTGATCAGTTGGTTTGCACGTAGGCAGTAGAAGATTAATACAATAAATTCAAGACCCCTGGTTTACAGCCTTTTGCATGCTACCAGTTAGCTCTGTACTTTCTAAAACACTATGGAAATGTGTATGAGATTGTTTTAGAGTATCTGGGACCGCAGGAAAAAGCCAAAACTGTTATGCTTGGATCTTTTTAACCATCTGTGAAAGAAGTTTAGTTTTTATAGAGCTTTTTAATTTTTTTTTAAACCCTGACCAAAAGCTTTGAACTTTTGTACCTGGAGAAAAATTGGTATAATTTTCTCTGTTCTCCTTCCCCAACCCACCCTCTTGCCCCCATGCTACAACACCACATCCTGAATATGCAAACAACTCGGTGATGTAAGTCACTGCTTGCTTGTAAAAGCCCAGAATAAACTGCAGACATCAAGGCCCATAATCCAGCCAGTTGGTCTCTTACTTTCCAAGGAAAGAATCCAAAATGGCAGCTCAAATGGCTTGGGTAAGTAATAATGTCTGTAACTATATGGTATAAATACATTTTAAATTCCAGTGTTGTCAAGGAAAAATGTGCATTGCATTAGTGGAACATCCTGTGATTTGCAGTGGGGCACTTCTGTCCACATTACTGAATACCAGAGGACTGAGAGTGTCTGTCGGTTCTTATCTAGCTCCTCACAGCTGTATTTAAGCAACTAATACACATTTCTCTAAACAACTTGATTTATAGGCCAAGTTGGCCACTGAGAAGTAAAGTTTTCCTGAAGGGTAGGAGACATGTCATTCTTCGCTTTAGGGGGGGATCAGGAATGTCCGGCTCCTGTCGTGCCTTTTGGTGTTCAGTGGTAACCATTTTAGTCTCCATACTTGTGAGTCCTTTTAAATGTATAATATGTTCTTTCCTTTTCTAAATATTTATTTTCATGGAAGAGGGAAGTGCTTTTAGTACTTTTATTCTAGTTACTTTCATTAACTCTTTGATAGTCTTTCTTGATTTTAAGTAGAAATATAAAGGAATTTGACTTACATTTATTTTTCTGGTTTGGAACCTTAGTTTATTAAGAACTGTAATTGTCTCACCAAGGGTGTTTCGTTCACTCCGTGCAAAAGAATGACTGAAAATTGTATTCCAGATGTGAATCTTTCCGCACGTCTCTAAGCACTTTTTACCCTGGGTGTTTTTGGGCTTGTTTGTGGGGTTTTTATTTATTTTTGTTTTTAAATCTGGTTCCATATAAAGTCATATATTACATTACTAATGCTCTGAGGTTGAATTAGTGTAACCTGTGTGACAAAGCTGAGTGGTTTTTAGATATTTCCCCGGAATGACTATTGGACTCCAAGCCATGCACAGCAGTAACTTTACTGAACACCTGCAGTTTCTGGGATTGGTCCCCACAGCTTGGGAACTCGTCCTGTGATGGTGCATCACAGCTACCCCCTGTGGGCATCGGTACCGTAACTGTGCCTTCCTGATGAACTGACAATGAGTTGGTTGCAGCAGTGTTTTCAAAGAAGGAATCATCAGCCACGGCACCATTCCTGCCCTCCTTTCATACAACTGAAACTCACTAATGTATCAGTGTAAGAACTGGATCAGATACAAGATAAATCTACTTTTTTTTTTTTTTTTGGTCCTGGTCAGCAGAAAAAAAAAAGAAAACTGAACAAAAAAACCCCCAAACACACCTTAAAGTAAAATAATACAAGAATTGGTGCATGAAGCAATAAGATTAGGCAGTGTTTTTCCTCAGGATACTGTCTCAAGTTTACCAGTGGGTGGCTTTAGGGACCTTTTGACCAGGAAATAGCAGATATATTGTCATGTTTAGAAGCTATTGAACTTATAATCAATAAAGCATTTAAAATTTTTTGGCACTTATTTTGGAGCTGAGAATCACCCCAGATCCTTGAGCTATGCAACTTAAAATGTCATGTTAAGAGTTTTTGTGTGGTTTTTAAGCCTGTTGCCTAATAATGCCCTCTTCAGCTGTGAGAAACAGTGAACAATAGTTTCCAGTTGACCTTCTCTGTAGCATTTATATCTCTTATTTTTTCAGTAGTGAGTTTTCCAAGCTGAAAACTCCTGCTTAAAATTCTGCCTTTCCTCGCTGCAGGTAGCTTTGAATTGTTTGTCTTTCTTAACTGGGGGAGTAGATTATTTTCAAATTATTATTGGCACATCTGGCAAGTTTTGTCTAGCAATTCTTTTGTGTGCTTTATACTGAAAAATAAGATAAATAGGTTTTATATCTATTTTTAAATTAAAATGTCATAGAAAACAGGTCCAGAAGGGATGCAACGGTATCTTTTACTGCATCCATAGTCCAAAGTGAGTATCAATTATGTTGTTTCTGAGAGAAGTTTGTCTAGCTTGCTTTAGTGACATATATAATAACCTTGTTCATAATTCATTGTCCACAGGTATTAAAGTATTTCTCTATTAACTTAGTCTCTTCTCTGTAATTTCAGGCAGTTATTTCTTGTCTTATCCACACTGGACATAGTGAACTCACTTCCCCCCCTCATCTTCTGTGATTGCCTGAAACTGCAAATGCATATCATATCCCTTAGTGTTCTCTTCCTGAAGCTGATAGACTCTAATTCTTTCAATCTTACCAAAGAGGTTATGTTTTCTAGTTTTCTTATTGTCCTTGTTGCTTTTCTTTGTAGTCTTTCCAGTTTGTTCACATCTTTGAGTGGATAAAGTTGGATCCAGTTCTCCTGCTGAGATCTTGCCAGTGCCAAAGAAAACAAAAGGATTACTATATATACATCTCTCCATAGTGTGCTTTTTGCAACAACATGACACTGTTGACTTGTCACCTTAGTGTCTTGATCCTTTTCTTTTGCAGAAAAAGACAACTTCTTAATCAGTTATTTCTCTTCCTGGATTTGTGGAGTTGAGTCATTCTGCTGGAGTGTATGACCTTGCCTCTCTCCCTATTACATAGCATGATTTTTTCCCTGCTCAGTTCTCAGGTTTGGCAAGATAACTTAAAGTTACCTTTTTTGTGTTTTTGTACTGATTGCTTCTGCAAATTTGTAGTCTTAGTCTTTGGGGTTATTAAAGAGTTGAATATCATATGACCCTGCAAAATTCCATTTTTTTTTAAACATCCTTCTAGTTTAACAGTGAAGTGTTGGTGGCTCACCACAGTTTCCCAAGTAGTTTGGCATGCATGTTACATTGCTTTCATTTGGCTGATGGTTTTTTTTAGCTTGGTTGTATGAATATCTTGAGATTTGTTACCAAATACGACTGCTGCTCCTGTTCTTCAACAAAGTCAATTGCTCTGTCATATGAAAAAATTAAATAGATATAGCTTTTAGGGAAATTCATGTTGGTTCTTCTAGGTGTCTAAACATAGTCTGAAGATTACGTGGTCCAGTAAGTCTCAGAGTCAAAAATGGCATCCATAATTTTTCAGTGTTCTTTTTTTTTTTTCAGATCAAAATTATTTTTGTCATTCCCCAATTTTTTGGTATCACAGTTGTTCCCCAAGAGTTCTCAAAAGCACCTTTGTTTTCTGTTTCTAGAGCAAAATTCACTCTTACCTAGCCAATAAAAAAACACCCCAGTGTTAATTGTATGAGCTGTTTGGTCAGCACTACCATGGTAATGACAGATGTAAAAGAGCCTTTTGGTGGTCTTGGCATAATCATTTAATAAATTCACAGATGTGTAAGAGAGGAGTGAGCTTAATAGAGGAAATCCTCACTCAGTATAGCTTTAGTAATTTTGTTTGTATGTGAGTTTATTCATGACATTCTTTTAAAAGCTTGCAAGTAAAAAGGGATGATGCTGTCTCATCTAGTATAAAATGTTTAGACATCAGAAGGCAATAGGATATTAAGAGTCTGTTTCCTAATGATGATAGTTAAAGATCCCAGTGGGGTTTGATGTCTACCAGCATCCAGTAACTTTAGCAAAGACAGGTGGAAAAGGATGGGGGAAATATAGTTGTAGCCTCAGGCAGATACTCAGCTCATGCAGCTGTTTCATGCATTCTGGCAACATGACTCAGTTAAAATCAAATAACATTCCTTATGCTAATATTTCTTACCTGCATATGAAACCAGTTGTCTTTCATTTTGCAAAAACATGATAATTCAAAGAGCATTAAAAAAATGTACTGTTTCTCACACAGAATTTATATCTTGCAGCTGCACACTAATCCAAGTGAAATGGAGTAGAGTTTCACTTTATCAGCCAATCATAACTTTAAACTGTTTTTACAATTCATCGTACAGTTTTTAAAGCCAGATTTAAGTCTGTATATGAAAAATAGTCTACTTGATGTATGAAACCATAGATTAGTCAATATGTATTTAAAGAAGTACTTCGGTAATAGCAGAAGAATGACTTCAGAGACTTTACGGACTAAACTCTGACCGATACACATGGAATGTAAGTGTTATGCCATCAGTACATTTAGGACTGTATGTGAGAGGAGTAGCTGAAAAATATAGAATCATGGAATATGCAGAGTTGGAAGGGACCCAGCAGGATCACCGAGTCCAACTCCTGGCCCTGTGCAGGACACCCCAAGCCTCACACCACGTGCCTGAGAGCATTGTTCGAATGCTTAGTTAATTAGCTAAAATAATCTCTGTTCCTGGTACTCTTTTAGAGCTGTCATATTTCGATTATTAGTCTATCCCATGTCATGGAATCATAGACTCATTTAGGCTGGAAAAGGCCTCTAGGATCACTGAGTCCAACTGTTAGCCCAGCACTGACACTAATTTAAAACTTTAGCTTTCACACCCGTATTTTTGGTTGTTCCTCAGCAGTCTTTTTATTCTAAAGTGGCTCAGATAAACTTTTTAATGTGTGAAAAGGGTTTTTTGTATTCTTAGAGGGTTATGGTACTTCAGAAGTTAGTCACGTGGTTGAACAATAGAAATTACAGTGGTGACTACGTTGGTGACTGTCATGATCTCCATTTACACAAAACATTTCAATGTACTCAAACTTAGGTACACCCTCAGGTACTGTTTTGCTGACAAGCTCAAAGGATGACTTAGAAAAGACAGCCCCCAGGAATAAAAAACCATTCAAGTTTTACACCTATTTCATCCTTTAAAATTCCATTTATTATGCCAGATACATTTTGTAGTTGATGCCAGTTAAGATATTTGTCCATTTTTGCTGTCATCAAGCTGTTAAACATTATTTAGCTTTTTTTCTTCTTTTTTTCTTTTTTTTGTATGAGAAAGGCCTTTCCTGTTTCAACTTTGTTTTTTAAAAGTAACTTCCTGCTATAACAGTATTTTCTGGGGAAAAAAGTCAAGAATACCTGAATACCTAAAACAGGTTTTACAAGTTAGCAATTCTGCTGTAATTAGTCTTCAGGCTACTTCTGGCTCCATGGATTTAAAACTATCAGAGTTTACTGTTTTGTGAAAAATATGTTTTACTTTGTTTGGACATGCTTGTCATAAGTTTCTCAGTACATCATTATACTTTAAAACCTCCCACTGGCAGCGTCTGGAAGGAAAAAATATAGTGTAAACTATAGAAGACCTAATGGCAGCTTCCTGCCAACGCTCATTCTTGAGTCAACAGTGCTTGTTTTTGTTTTTGCTTTTGTGAAAATATGTCACAGTCTAGTCTTTCATATAAGTTTGCTATTTTTTTATCAGCCTAGTAAAGCATATATCCACATCTTCTACTTTCCCCTATTTTTATTCCTTTTCATTCCATGATATCTGTGTTTCTGGTCATACCACCAGTGAGTGTTTGCACACATAAATTATACACCTAAAAACACTCATCACTAGAAAATTTATTGCTTCTAATATCTTTCTCATGAACAGTTGTGTTTATTTCTGAGTTGCCTTCTCTGGTAAAGACAGCAATGCTCTTAGATTTGGTTCGTTTCTTTGTTTTTTCAAGACTTTAGATATTATAGTGTATATGGGACCAAGTAGGCTTTCAACCATGAGCCTGTGCTGGGAATATTAAAATGGTTTTAGTTTATAAATGCAAGACTGAGTAAAAATAATAGTAGATTGCTATCTGTATTAACTCTACTACTTGTACCCTGCTGAAGCAAGGGGCAGTACATGGGTGCAGAATGTATCCTACCGAGAGAGCCTATAATTGGCTTTTTTTTTGTTCCCTTTGAAACCCTGTTTGGAGAAGGCAGGGAGCAGGGAGGAAAGTTGCTGTCCTTTAAGATCAGGAACTTGAATCTTCTTTCCTGTGACCAGGAAACTTATGTTATTTGGTTTGGGAAATCTTTCATCTTCTGGGCCTCCTATTGGCAGCTTCACTACTAACTCAGTTAAAGGAGAGTCTACAGATACTGTCCTGGAAAAGTAGATGCTCTTCTTTTCTCTCTAAAAAAAACCTCAAATCCCCAAAACAAACCCCAGAACTTCCTTAAACATTCTTGGCCAGTATTTTGTGGCTTTTTAAAAAAAATATGAAATACTTGCTGATTTGTAGTATTAGAACAACATGGTAGTTAATAGTAGTTACTATTTCTATTAGCTCATGTTAGTGTACATTTATAGCAGTGAGAGTTGCTCTCTTGTGATGGCTGATTTTCCCCTCCTCTTGAGGTAGAATGTTGTATAAGATGACATGAAATACCAGGAAAGATTAAACTATGCTCATACTGCAATACAGTAGGATAGCAGTTATTCAAACAACTTGTATCACACTACATTTGTCTGGGTGACTCAGGGGTTGTGTTATGAGGAGTCACTGTCAGACAGGAAGATGCAGACAGCAGGGAAGTTTGGATAACCAGGATCATACTGTATTTAGGCTTTTTGTTGACCAAATCCATTATATATAGAAAGGCTATATTTCTTTTTTTGTTCATTTATAGAAACCCTCTGTAAGATTGTGATATAACACAAATTTACTGAACAGATGTTGCATTATAAGCCATTACGTTTGATCTTGCCATGAACAGTAGATTTTAGAAAAGTGGCACCAGCATTAAAAGGACTCCAGACTGAAAAAGTCAACTTAGAACAAGACAGTTGTTGATCTCTGCTTTTGAATAATAATTTTATTTACTCCTTGTAAACATTGTTTCTTACAAGGAAAAAAAAAAAAGAAACCCCTTAATTTTTAAATACCCAGCTCTCTTCCTAGATAAGAAAATATTCTAAACACATCTTATATGTAGTTACTAACCTTGAAACGCTGTTCTTCTCAGTAACCCTTATACAAATCAAGAGCAAGAAAAACCCAAATTTCAGTAAAAAATGCCTGCAGTTGTCTAAGCTGCGTTGACTAAATGAAGGAGAGTTATTGAAATCTCCTATAGTTTCTTTTGCTTTGTAGGTGTTTCCCATGGACTTCATCTTAGAGAGGGGAAGGAATTTAGGCATCATTTATGTGCGTATGTGTGTGCTCACTGAAGTGATTTTGGAGGTCTTATGTATGCATCAAGAAACTGGAGAAATTAGATATTTGGAAATGGAAATTGGTGGTCTTCCAGGCAATATTGGATCTAAAAGTGCTAAATCCGTTAATAAATAAACCTTGTTTCAGACTGGAATGTCTTGGCTTGATCTTAAAGGTGATATTATGAGGGACTCGTAGCTGTTGACTAGCCTCAAAGATAATTATCTACACATTCCAATCTTGTTCTGCCATCAGCAGTGTCTGAGGCCTAAATGGAGCAAATGCTATTTCCACTAGAAATGTATTTTATTTAGACTATCCTTGTTCCCAAAGATTTAAAAAATATTTGTATCTGACTGGAAATACAAAGAATAAAATAAATAACTATATGACCTCCTTCTTGGAGTCCTGTGTGCTTAACACAGGAGTCATAATTTCAGCTGTTGTAGGCAGTTTTCTAACTGTGACATTGTATGTTGTGAGCACAGTTATATTATTCGTGTCACTACTTTTATTGGGCTGTAGATGAAAGAATAAGTTTTTCTTTGCTGAATATTTTGGAAGGAACATCTCTTAAAACATCAATACAATGTAAATTTCATTTCCTGTATCATGTGCTGGTGCTAATTTGAGACACTGAATAGTACATATGAAACAGTATATATGCAATTTAAACATGAGAGGGGCATGTTCCAGTGTCAGGCATCTTGAAATGGATGGAAATACTCTTCTGCCTTAAAAACCTGGCACCTTAATTCATACTACATAGCTGTTAATACAGGATAAATCTAAGAATTCTTTGTTTCCTAAGTTCTGCAGGCACAAGTGCAATATAAATGTGATTCCTTTAAGCACTGCTGGGTATAGCAGAGACTTCTGTAATAAAGCTTATCTGTGGGGAAAAAGCTGTACAAAGCAAAAGAAAGGGAGCATTAATTGATAAATACATTTAAATAGGTATTTTTGTAAACCCACTCTAATATAGTTTTAATGTGTCCTCACTTGTGGGATTGTGTGTTCCATGGATAGGGACTCCAGACCTTAAAAAATACTTCAAATGTACAACTTGATGAATACATAGTGGTGTCTGTTCTCTGAAACCAAGCCTGTCTTTGGGACAGAGGGAGTTAAGAATAATAAAAGATAAGTCCCGATGAGAGTTATTATATAGAATATAGACAGTGGAAAGTGAGTTAGTTTACATGAAAGGTCAGGCAGATCCAAAATAAAGTTCTCATCAAGGCCAGTTTAATCCTCCCATCTGTAAGTTTTGTTAAGTCCTACCACTTAGCCTGTGGTCTTAATGCTCATATATTTTGCCTCAAAATAGAGTAAATAACATCAGCTTGTAGATCTGCATGTTTTCTGTTTATACTCTTCTGCTTGTTCCCTCATGTGGGAAGAGGCTTGAGAGACTCAGAAGGAAAACAAAACTTTTAGCTGAGGAATAAAAAGCAGCTTGTGTTACTTAAAGATTCTGACACTACCTTTCCTTTATTCATCCGGTGAGAAATAATATTGGTCTCATAAAAATTTGTCTAATGTATTTTGCTTACAGAAATATTTATAGCTGTATAAGTATATATAGCTTTTATAAAGCCCATTGCTTTGGTATCTAAATAATGCCCAAACAAGAACAGCTAAATAGTAAAATATTTAGTAAATTCCATAGAGCAATTATTATGGTTCAGACCAAGGCTTTATAGCACAATTTCTCTTAGTTTTCTTATTATAAACTGATTATTGCTTCATCTATATGGAAAATTTCCTCATAGTACCTAAATAGAATTCCTGCATCCAATGAGGCTGCCTTTCATGAGGAGTCCCCTGTAATGTAATGTGAAATGTAATTTAGGAACCGCAAAAGCTCTACCTGAATACTGACAGTTGTTGTCCATCAGTATTTGATCCTGCAGATGGCAAAAAATGCTTGTAATTATTGAATGAGGAAAGCTGCCTTAGCCAAGGTGTTGAGCATGTCACCCACAGAAGGGCTGAGCAATAACTCCTTGGTAATAGCTGGGAAATCTCTGAACTTCTGGAGGGAAGATCTCTTAGAATATTTCAACTGTCAGATCTTTGGGCTGAGGAGGCAAGAAGGCAAAGACATTTAGGTAAGAGAGTGATGAGCAGGACGTGGAACTGAAGTGCTCCAGGAATAATATGGAAATGCTCCAATTTGACCTAGACCAGCAGGATGGGAAGATGAACTGGAAGAGGGGAGGGCTCGTTCAGCAAATTCTGGGAGCTACTGAAGAGGCAGCTCTGGGATATTTGCTTCGTCAGAAGCCAAAAGGGAATAGAAGGACACAGAAAATTGAATTGCAGAGTGTTATAGTGCAGGGAGTTCTTGTGGACAGCTGTGACAGGGAAGAAGCAACTGAATTCACTGAGCAGAGAGTGAAGCACCATTTTCTGCTTCCTCTTTCTATTGTTTTCTTGTGCCTGGTAGATGTTGGGATAAGTGCTCTGGAAGAGCTCAGTAATAACCTTATTATTGTAGTCATCTGCTCCCTTTTCAGTCCAGCAAAACAAAATCCATCGCTCAGTGGAAATGCATATTTGGCTGGAATATCATTAACTGTGAGTGGAAACAAAAAGTTTAGCTGCTGGACCTCTGTGTTACAGTATTTGCATTTTTATAGTTGCTCCAAATTCTCATAAACTGATGTTTGAAATCTTTGTTTTCTTTGTAAATGAGGCAAAAGTTTAAGTGACAGCTCTTTTTCTTCACTGGGATATCCTCACTGAACTTTGTTTTGGTTCAGTGACAGTCAGACAATGTGGGTTTGTTGCTTAGAAAAGAGCAAGTTCTGTAACTCAGCCTCTGTTATTCCAAAAAGAATGGTAACTGCTTCTGAATTTCATAAAGAGGTAGAGATGAGTTTTTCAGGAGCTAACCCTGAGTAAAACCATTGTCAGGAAGTCTCTTGCTAACTTTCCTTCCTTCAAAGAGTGATTGAGAAAAATTTCGCGGTTTTGGAAGGACAGTATTCCTGGGCTGTCATCCTATCCCTTTCAGTGGTATCTCCCCCACCTGATTTTCTTCTCCCCTGTCTGTAGTGATGACAAACCATTCCTCTAGAGTTTCTTTTCTGCATTTCGTGTGCGTATGACACTGTGCGTTGTGTCTCTGCGACTCTGCTCTGCAGCACTGCCATGCGGCCGTGCGGTTCCATGGGGGGATCTGTTGAGGTGCCACAGTTTCCTCCTGAGCTGCTCTTCCTGCAGCATGGCCGGGCTCTGTCACTGCCCTCTCGGCTGCTCTCGGGGGCAACAGGCTGTGCTGCCACCTCAGCTGGCTCCCTTTGGGCACAGGTTCTGTTTGCCGAGTCTGCTGTTGGGTTCAGTTCAACATCCCGCTCCTCCTGCCCACAGGGAATGTCCCTCTGGCGTGTTGAGTGAGGGGAGGCACCGTGACCTGGGCCCGATTTCCCCCCTCAGTGACCGTGTGGCAAGTGAGGGGATAGTTCTGTGAACAGGGAGTTACTATTTGAGTGACATTTCTCTTTAGGGCTCTGAAAAATTGCCATGCTCATTGTAAACTGCCTTCCTGGGGGAATTCCTGCTGACAGATTGGGGGTCGATATTTTTGCTCCGTCATGTGATCGTTCCTGGCTTATCATGTGTGAGTAATGGAGTCCAGTTGTCAGACATTTTGTTGTCCCTCAGGCCTCCCTTGACTGGTCTGTGGGTTACCCTGTCCTGGACAGACTCAGAAGCACTTCAGTTCTGTTCCTATTGACTCGTCTCTTCCTGAAATGACCCTCCAAAGCAGATTTTAATTATTTTTAATTATTTTATTTGTTATTACCCTCCTGGCACACTTGTGTTGCTTGTGTTCATTCCATTGTCTGAAACGATTAACTCAGTCAACTGTTTGTAGTCCTGCTCCATTTGTTCTCTGGTACTTCCCCCCACGGCTCTGAAGAAATTTGAGTAATGATATAACTACCTGTTGCTATATCAAATATTAAATTTTTTCATAATAAGAGTGACCTGTGGATGGGTGTGCCAGAGCTAAAACTTGGTACTTTCATGACAGACACACTTGACTTTCCTTAAGGTTATTTATGTAGTTGATATTGCACCCTATACAATAGGAAATAATTTTAGTTCCTAAATAGGCAGCACGTCCATGCCACTGTGACTTCTGTAGATGTGCCAAGCCAGTAAAATATTACATAAATAACTTTACACTAAAGATGCCGTAGAATTAAATAAACAGGGAAATACTATCTGCATTAAGAGAAGATATGCCTTCCTTGGGCATCCAGTACTCCTGTGTTAAAAGTCACAGAACTAAAGATGGTATCAAATTTCTTAATGCAGAAGCTATACCTTACCTGTTAGATGAATCTTTCTTTATCTTGCTGCTTATTAATATTATTTAGCTTGTGTCAAACTGTGATAGGAAACTGTATTTTCTGAGGTTTCTCACATACAACTATCCAAGTTCTTTCATACAATAACATTTTCACTCTAATAAATCTTACTTGCCATTTCATAATATGTAAGCACATTGTAGGGTGTGGAGAAACTCTTATGTACGTAAACTACCTGTTTGTAGTAAAACTTTACACACACCATGTGAATCCCTGCTGCTTTTGGGTATATTCTAAGGGAAAAGCATTTCTAACTTTAATAATATATTGGGATTATGGATTAAAAGCAGCGGGGAAGTAGCTTTGTGCAGTGTAACCTAACAAGTGTGCTAAGAATCAGCTTTTAGCAAGAAAACTCCCAATTTGCCCTCTCTCCCAGCAGTTGACCTGGTGGATGAAATAGTAGATGTGTGTATGATTCTAGGCATGCCTTCTCCAAAGATCAACATTTGTACACACTTTAGTCACCTTTTATACGCAGTGCTACTGACATTAAGCAGAGAGGCCAGTCTGACAGCGCTGTGCTTTAACACCAGCTAAAGAGTTGCTCTGCTCCACTTGCATGGTTTATCTAAAAAGACTCAACACTGAAATCACACAGCGTAATTGTTTTCAGTCTATAAGAGTTCTCTTCCAGATACAATATCCTGTAGGACAATTGAGTGTCCTCCTAAAATCAACATATGTTCAAAAGCTAATTCGATTACTTTTCTTTTAGACTTCTGAAAACATCAGGTTGAGCCCTGTAATTTATCAATACATTATATCTAAATTTCCTTTCACTTGCACAACTATAAAACACCTTTCATGCTTCTTTTGTAATTAGGTTTGGACAATATCAAACAAGTGTAAGAGCAGAGCTAAGGCCACCAGCTGTTTAAAAAAGTCAGAGACTTGCTCAAATGAAGCTCGGTTGAAAAAAGGAGACAACTAATAAGATATGTCAATGAAATAACTAATTTTCAAAACAAATGCAAAAATAAAAACTGCCTTTTTTTTAGTCTGAATTTTATCTGAATAAAACTAAACCTCATGTATTCTTAGCACAGCTCTTAACAGGAGAATGAAAATATTTTAAACCCTACTTTTTGTAATCTCAGTAAAGATTTTGGTTTCAAATTCTGCAGCATGGTATCCCATTTGTTAATTGTGCTGTTGTGTTCCCATGGAGATCCAAGCCCTTCCATGCTGTTTCAGTGCACCTGGTAGTTTGTGTTAGACTGCCACAGCATTGCTGGTTGATGTCATTGGGCCCCATTTGCTTAGTCCTGTAAGAGTTTTGAAAAGTAACCTGGAATTTATAAATATTCTACTTAATATTCTGCCAAGATCATACGATGTTTATTTTAAACATATAAAATATGTTTTGCATATATATGGTTACTTTTTTCTTCTCTAAGAATATCCAAAGTTGTGAGACACAACATGTCTAATTTCTTTGGAAAGTTCCAGGAGCATCGGCCTCTGTGACTATACTGGTTTTGTCAGACTTGTTTCCTGGGTTTAAAAGCTGTGATGGAAGAGGTCAGAGGTGAGGAATTTGTCTATGAATGACAAATAGGATGGGAAGAGCATAGAGGGGATGGTGACCAGGAGTTTATTTCCATATCTTGTAAAGTTCAGTATGACAGTTTACTAAGTCTGTTTGCTTTTCTGAAGAACACCTCTGTGATGAAACTGTTGTGGCAGTTCTACACTGGAGAAATTCCATCAGCAACAGGAAGAAACAAGGTATTTACAAACCATATTGCAGGACACTGTCAGCAATTTTAAAATCAGTGGGTCCGCATGACTGGTGTTGGACCTCCCATAGGTGTGTAATTGAATTAGTCCTGAGATGAAGTGGTTCTCTGGTGCAGGATCCTGAGTTGCCTGGAACTCACCCTTCATTCACTCTGCAAGGCACTGGCAGTCCAGTAGTGTAAAAAGCTGAAGTTTCCAGCCTGATTGTCAATAGAGCTGGTAAGTGCATATTTGCGTGTACAAATTTAGGATTTTATCTGCTTTCCCTCATCTTTGTGAATGTGCCCTCGTAGTCCAGAATAAATTAATAGGAAAGTGACAGAATAAATTCATAGGAAAGCCACAAAGAGAAAGTTTAAGGATTATAGTCTTTCTTTTCTTGCAATCCCATGCTTTATCTTGGGGGAAAAAACCCAAATATTATTTTTATTAAATTAATCTTCATGAAACTGGAGATAACAGAAATTTATATGGTGTGTAACTTGGAAGGGGGAAGAAAAGCGAAAAAAACCCCCATATTCTTAGTAAATGGGAAAGAAAGTAAAGTACCTTTGAAAACAACTGGATGGATTCTTACACTGACTGACTTTTTATCAAAATGCATTCAGCTGTAATGGAAGAATGCAGGAGTTTGTAAAGTTTACAAAAATGTCTATAATGGTTAATATTTTCATATTAAAGTAGAAGAATAAGAAAGAGAAGGAATTGTTTTCTTTTACTGTGTAAAATTCATAAATGATCTCTAACACAAGATTAGGTTTTAGATTAAAGTAGGTATGGAGTTTTTGTATGGCTACTGATACTTGAAAAAGTCAGTTAGGGAAATCCCAAACTCTTGTATTTATCACCAATATTGTTGCAAAATGAAGTACCAACTCTCTAAAGGTAGTTGTACTAACAATACTAACCTTGACTGCTGGAAAGGTGCCAGCTCTTTGTCATCCTTCAGAAATATATTCTACTTGAACGGGGAAAACATGCAATTGTCCTTCCCCCTCCTCATTCCCACAGACTGGAACAGTATTATGTTAGCCTGAGTTGTGCTGAGCCGAATCCAATCTGGAATTAAGAATGCTCCAGGGCATTTTTAATAAACTGTCATTCATTTGAACTCTAACCTGCTTTAATTTGCAGAATCTGGTAACACAGATGTATTCAGCCACATTCATTTCTTTTTCTTTTCTTATCTTGGTGTGAAATCCTGCTGATAGCACTTGAAAATGGGAAGCTGCAGAACAAACAGAAAAGTGTTCATTTAAAATAGACTCAAAACTAAGAAATAGTTACAGTAGTTTAGTTTGCTGCGTTTCTGCCATTCTGAAATGTAAACTTAATTCTTGTGCAGATTTTAATGAAATCCTCAAAGCGCTGAGGTCAGTTTAGCTTTCTGAAAGTATGAAAAAAATAATGGCTTTTATTAGGAAGTGCAAAGGATAAACTGAGGCTGTTGCCTTGCAAGGGGAAGAAAACCCAATTAACAATGAATTCAGGGCAGTGAGCCCTTCTGAGTTCTTTGTGAGGACTCTGTGTTCACTGAGGTTCTCACAGCAAACTCTTTCAAAACGTGTGTTCTTATGAATTCAAAAACTTAAGAGGGGTGTGTGATTGGGAGCAGTTAGACTAAGAGGTACAGCTGGGCAAGGTGATCAGGAGAAGAGGTACAGTTGGGCAAGGTGACCGGGCTTCTAGGTGGGAACAACCTGGCTGGGAGGGATTTGTCCTGGGCTGCCTTCCCTGCTGCCTGGCAGTGCTGTTGGGCAGGGCCTGGGTCCCTGCCCGGGGTCCCTGCCCAGGCTTGGGATGGGTTATGGACCAAACCCAAAAGAACAGACCAGAGCCAGCCGCTCCGGGTGGCTTGCCTGGATTTCTGTGCCAGTAAATGCCATTAGGATGCAGCAATGGTAAGAGTTGGGTTTTGTGGGCTTCAGTTTGGGGGTTGAGCAGGATGAGGTGTTACATGGTCATGAATACAAACTTTATCTCGATCTTGGTGTAGAATAAGAAAGTATGTAAATGTGTTGCTTGGCCATTGATGAACTGATACATCCATAGCTCAGTAACTGGAAAGTGGAAAAACTAAACATAAACTTTTAGGCAGGACCAGTGCTTGGTATAGGAAAGGGCTCACAGCATTGTGATGAAATGCCCCTAAATGCAGCAAACAAGGAATTTACCATAGGTCAGAAAGCTAAAATTTTTCACTAGTAGTCCTGGATTTATTTCTGTTTCTTACACTAGGACTAAGAGATAGTAAATCAACACGAAACCTTCTTTTTGCTATCATTTTAAATCTGAAACAAGAGAATCTCTGCTTACACTAAGAATTTGGTTCATTTTCTACAATGTTTTTTTTCACCCCTAGACTTATTTAGATAATACTGCCTTCAGGGTTTAAAGTTAATTTTCCATTGTAGCACATCTGCTACAGCTGTTTAATTGACATGCTAAGATGATTGTATGTGAAACTTCAGCATTCACTGATTTACACTTGATGGTAGTTGATTTTAAAAACAGCCACCCATTTTTTGTGCCCATGTTGGCCAGTTGAATTCTGCTGTAGGTGTTGGTGGGACATTTAACTAGGAAAATGTGCAACTATGAACTTGGGTCATATTCAAAAAATGAAGGAAGAACAAGCTGGCAAATACTGTGTTGAAAGTGTAAATGAAAGTATAATTTTCAAGTCTACACGTGCTAACGATTTGTGGTTTGAAAAAGTTTTCGTATTTAAGTTTTTAAAGCTTTTTCCCCCCTCTCTTTTAAACTTTGATCTCTTTTGTCTGGTAATATGAATGTGTGATTAATAGACATTAGCAAATCCACAGCTTTGTTTTCTACAAGACTTTAATTCACCTAAATGTTTTGAAATGTAGATGATGTGATATACCAGAACTTAGGTGAGGATTCAGTCAGTCGTCAGCTTGGGTGCTAAATTCAGCTGAAAAGGAGTGCAATGATACCAAAGATGTGGAAGTGCTGCTGTTCTGCCTTTGTACACTCAGCTGCCAAACAAACCTGCAAGTGTGGAGTGACTCGGTGTTTGCAGAGACTGTCTCAAAGCTGCAGTCTCTGTGAATGAATGACTTTGCAGTCTTGAATCCTACTACAGTTCCCCTTAGTGTGTGGTGCCTGGAATTAACTAATAGACTGGAGGCTCAGCAGAAACTGGATACAGTTTTTAAAAGATACAAGGATAAGCCTAACAAATAATCAGGTAGAATATCATGTTATGTTTTAGTAGTTGAGGCTTGTCCTTGTTGGAGACAGCATGGGTTTATGTTCTTGTACTAAAGCAGAAGATGAAGTCCCTGATTTTATATTAGAAATTGAGTCTTTTTTAAAAAGAAACGTCTGTCTCTTTCTTGTTAATTTAAGTGCAAATGCAGGGTTTTTTTATTTCTCTCAAATATATTTTCTCTTTGCTGATTCTACTGTCATTTTAAAAAGATATATGAAGTCTTCATCTTTCTTCATGGTTTACTTTAGTGGAATCTTGCACCTGCAGAGATGCTGCGTGATGTGCACATTTTGTTCTTTTGTTCATACCACTCGTACTGGTTTTACTTTGAGTGGAAGGTAGTTTCAATGCTATTTGTAATTCTGATTCTGCATTCATGAAATACAAATACATGGATTGTCCTGAACACTTTTATATTTAATATGTATCTATATTTGCACCTAGAATTTCTGAAATTACTGTTATGAGATACTACTACCTTGAATTTAAATAACAGAAATGGTGCAGGAAATATTTATAAATTGTGTCTGTATGTGGCAGTGGCCCCGGTTAAACAGGTTTCTGATGGTCTGTGGTAGTTCTGTTTTGTATAAATGTTGTTTATTACTCAATGGATTAATAGAAATATTATGATTTTGTGTGTGTGTGTTTAAAGACCCCTGTTGTTACTTTTTCAAACAGTTAAGATAGGAAGAGATTTGAACAACCACTTCCATAAAATAATTCCTTTAGTGTGTTTTTTCCCCCCCTGTGTTTATATAGAGTTAAGATTTACTTGTTGCAAAGAACATGGAGCCTAAAAAGTCCTCTCTCGCAGGTAGAAGAACTGATGAATGCATTGGAAAAGACTAGACAGGAATTAGATTCAACCAAAGCCCGTCTTGCCTCAACACAGCAGTCTTTGGCTGAAAAAGAAGCACATCTGGCTAACCTGAGAATAGAGCGAAGGAAACAGCTTGAAGAAATTCTAGAAATGAAGTAAGTACTTTGATTTCTCTAATTTCCAGAAAAAAAATAAAATTACTACTTCTGCCATAAGAGAAGGCTTTATAGGGTTTTTAATTTTTTTTCTATACATGTATTTAATTCTGAATCTAAGACTTTGAATAGTTGTAAGACTGTTAAATCCCTTTTAATGCATGGAAATGCAAAAGGTTTCATTTTAGAAGTACTCAAGTTGAGATAAATTTTTGAAAGTGTTGTTTATTACATGCAAATAAAAATATCAGCACTGTATAGATCCGTGAGAAGCTGAGAATCTAAAGCCCTCAGTGGAAATTCTATGCTGTAATTTCTGCTAGTGTCAGATTCAAGAAAAGGGGGTTATTAACTTTATATTGATGGTGCAAAGTTTATTGAATTGACTTGGTTAAAAAACCTCTCAAACAAAAACCTATTTGCATGCACTCTATCACTGTGTATATGTGTACAGAATGAAAAGGAACATAGACATATAATTTAAATCTAACTTCCTCTGCACAATAAAGGTAAGTGTCTGTAATTACGGTTCATTAAAGCTCTGATATGATCTTTAAAATTGGCAAAAAGAGTGAACCTGCTATGACTTGGCTGGACTGGTAAGTGTTTTGTTAACATTCAACAGAGAAAATTCAGAGTTATAATTTTGAAACTGTTTAACTGGGGGAGGAAGCCAGATATAACTACGGCTGGATTGTTACAGTTATCCTTACATTTTAAAGCAAGGGAAGTAATGAGAGAAAATGGTTTTCATAATGTTATTGTAAATAAGGCAAAGTGGAAATGGCTATACTTACTAGAGGTTTGTAAAATTAGTTTTTAAGAGTGGCTGCCATGTAATATACATGCAGAAATACTGTAATGGAAGCACAGATTTTTCCCGTGATAGCTAAAGAGTTTCTGGTTTTGGCTTTAATGGGTCTATGTCTATACAGTACAGAAAAATGGAACGTGCGAATTAGAGTAGTATGTGATATTGTATTCTATAGCAGATACACTATTTTAGTTTTTTGATGTTATATGTACGTACTAATTCACCTGCCCTAACTGAGATGCTCAGTGCGAGTCATTTGTTTTCTCTGTAGTGCTTTGGTCTGTTTCCTTAGGTGCATGCTTGTTTTTTGTCCTAATAAGATTTTTTTTTTTTTAAAAATCATAAATCACAATTATTGAGCAACACAGAGGAAAAAAAAAATCCTTAATTCTGTTAATGTGACTTTTTTGATTGGGTACACAAAACCATTGGAGATGGAATCAGAGAGAACTGTTTCTTTTGGTGAGATGGAAAGAACAGAATATGGCTGTGAGATGTCAGGGTGGTTCTGCTGATCTAGGAGACAGAAAATAGAGTTAATGAACAAAAAACTCCTATATAAATAGATTTGTTAGATGCATCGATGAATAGATACACTGGTTGAGAAGAAGCTGAGCATGATCCAGCCATGTGCACTTGCAGCCCAGAAAGCCAGTTGTATCCTGGGCTGCATCAAGGCAAGGGCTGGAGCCCCGCTGCCATGGCCAAGGCTGAGAGAGCTGGGGCAGTTCTGCCTGGAGAGGAGAAGCCTCCAGGGAGACCTCAGAGCCCCTTCCAGTATCTGAAAATGGTACAAGACAGATGGAGAGGGACTTTTTGTGAGGGCATGTAGTCACAGGATGGGGGGAAATGGCTTCACAATGATGGAGGATGGTTATTAGTAAATATATTTTAGAAATAATTCAGATATTTCATTAATGTACTTTAGTTTTTGAAATTGCTTACTGAAATAAGCGAAGGACAAAAAAACTTCATGAAACTCTTGCATTATGACAGAATATACTCAATATTGCTCTTTTAAAAATGACCAAGGTCTTCTCAAAAACAGATTGTAGAAGACCCAAACATGCAGAGAGAGAATAATGATAATTCTGTGTTATAGTAATATGGTAAAAGAATGTTTCTTATCTCTGACATTAAGATAATTTAGTAATTGGAAGCATTGACCATAATTTCTATTTATTGTTCTTAAAATTCACTATTAAGGATTACGGTTTTTGGCTGCTAGCTTCCAGTTAAATAGGCATGACCTGTGTGTTTGAGAACCTTCATGATGATTTCCTATGCTTACTTTACGTTCAAGTTCCAACCATAACTCTGCATTGTAGGCCCATCTGGCTGACATTGTCAAGATCCATCTTAATTTACTGGCCACACTTTTAGACACCTTCTTCAGTTGTCATTACGTGTTCCTGTGTACATTCAGTTATTTAAGGAAGTTCAGAATAAAACTGGGCAGCAGCTTAATCTTGTTTGTATCTGCTTGGTCTTTTTGAAGTGGAAACGAGATAAGAATAACTCTACTTTTCATTTAATGGTTACTTAACTTGATGCCAGTTTGTGAAAAAATGAGATTTATTTTAAAGACTTCAAAAGTAACACATTTGAAGAAGGAGTTGCATTTGCATGTTACGTTCTGAGTATGTGTGGGTTTGGTTTGTTTGTTCTGCCCCGCCCACCCCCCCAAAATGTCTATTAAAAATATTGCTATATTAGTTCTGGAGGAAATATTTTTTGTTATGGTCGTATTATTTTAGCAGTGCACACATAACTCATCCTGACATTAATGGAAGTTATGCATACATGTTAACAGGAAAATGCAACATGTGTTCAAATCCATCATTATGCCTAATTGTCTTGCTGCTTTGTGCTCTTTCTATCTCTGAGCATAATACAATTTTTTTTTATTTTTTAATGTGATAGTTTAAAAGAATCTGCATTGCCTAGTGTGACAAAAGGCATGTTAATGTTTTTTTAAAACATATTTATCATCTATAAAAATATTTCAGTTGGCCTGAACTTAAAATGTGGTAGTTAGAAATACATCCCAAGTCTACTTTTTCCAGACATTGTTTTTGTTTTCTGAGAGTCCACAAGTAGGAGCCCAGCCTACTGAGAACTTCACAAGGCTTGCCTAGAAAAGCTTATTCATTTTGTAATCTGAAGAGCTTGAGGGCAGGAGAAGTTTCTGTGCTGTGATGTGGTGGAGGTTTGCTCAGATGTTTCAGAAATGCCAGATTTGTGGAGCATACTTTCATGACCACAGGCTGTCCACAATGCTTTCACACAGATCTCCTTTCCTATGTGGTGGTTCCTTCCAAAACTCATAAACCTGCTTGTAACAAAATTAGGTGGCTGTATAGATAGATAAATGAGTATTTATATAATACTAAAATTGCCTTCTATGTATGTAGGTGAAATAAATGCCTGCCCTCGTGGAAAGTGGGTTTTACTCTATGGGACATATCATCTTTTTAGAAATGGTCAAAATTATTTTCCCTTTGGAAGATATCAGGTTTGACCTGGAGAGCCAATAGTCATAAAAGAAAGTCTAAGAGCATGTGAGGGAAAAGATATGAAAATTATTGTCACCCTTTTTGTTCAAGTTTTAAATGATATGCATTTTGTCTTTGAGCTGCAACCACTAAAATTCAAAACGAAACAAAACCCTAACACCCTGAGTCCCCCCCTCAAATTTGTTATCAAAACTTGGGGTCTTCTTGGTTGATAATCCTTAAATGAACTTTGTGGTGTTTACTTTATTTACTGTTTAAATACAAAGCTAAAAGAAAAACATATTTCATTGTGGATTTGCATTAATTTGGTGATCTTTCACTGACTTAGTTACATGTGACAAACACTGTACTTAGTGAGTGACCATGTGATTAACCCCCAAAAAGACTGAACTTCATGTTTTAACCTGAAGATCTGAGAATCTTTAATTTTTGAGATTCAACAGTTAATTACTGTTTTCTTTAGCTGTCAACTCAGTGCACTCAGTGCTCTGAAGCTTTCAGAGTAGCCTGAATGAAACTCTTGCCAAGAGTTTGAAAGGCAATTTCCTTGCCTTTAATAGAGTTCATGCCATCACCTGTGGGTATTGCTAAATCAGTCTTGTTGGAAGTGACTCTGCCCTGAAATTCACTACAAATTTCCGGAAGAAAATATATTTTCCCGTATGTAGAATAAGTCAGATTACTTAATAATGAAGCATTAAAGATATTTGAATAAAATAATCAGCCACTAATCCTTTTATTCAGTAATAAAAATAGAACATTGCTGCGCTGTCCAAAAATACATATTTTAAATTAAATTTTGCAGTAGATTTTCTTACAGTGGCAGTATAAAATTAAATATGCCTTCTTTTGTTTAAGTATGGCCCACCATTTTTTTCCCAGAAAATAATAAGTGAATATTGCTTATCTCTGGGTTTCAGTAGGTTTACTTATTTAGAGGCACCTGTGTATAGTGAGGCGTTCAGTGCCAGCAGCTGCCACTCTGTGCAGAGGTGCTGGACACCCACTGCCCTTTTATCTGCTGGGTTAGGGGTTCAGCTGCAATGCCAGACAAGGAGAGGGCACCAGTATTTGCCACTAGATGCCAGTCTTGGGTGCACGACCATGGTCTGGAGCTGGATGATTCAACACATTGAGTATGAACAGCTTCAGAAGGCAAGCAGGAAACCTGTCCTGTTGGGAGGAGAATGTCTCATCCATTTGTCTGTCACCTGGTCTGACTGGCCCTCTCCCACCTTGTAGTGCAAGAATTTGAAGCGTGGAAAAGCATACCAAAGTGTTCAAGTGGACTTTTGAGGATGTTGCAGGGATGAAGAGGGTCTTTGAATGGATTCTGGAAGTCAGGGGTCGCAGCCTAAAGGAAAGACTGTGTTTAAAAAAAAAAAAAAAGTAAAACTAAAGAGTAGGAGTTTGTAGGGAAGTCAAAATGCTTTATGAACTACTAGTGGCAGAAGTATAAGAAAGTTTACTATTCATCTGGTTTTCTGCAGACATACCCCCTTTTTTCCATCTATAAATTTTACTGGAGTAGAAGTTGGGGATTTCACATCTGTGTAGCAGCTCAGCAGGAGTTGCTGCTCTGACAAGGGTTGTTGGACGTCCAGAGAATCTAGACGTGTTTCCAGCACCTGGACAAATCAGCTCATACCCCTGCCTTATATTCTCCTATTACTATTTCCATCTATCACCATCTGAAACTGACACTTGGGGAGGGAAAGGGAAAGGAACTCAACATGTTTTCCTTTATTTATGTCCTAATTGTTCCACCCTAAGAGCTTCTCTCACCCACAGGATAGAGGTTTCTTCCTCATTGCTGTGGATATAGGGATGGTGAAAAGTGCTTCTGAAATCTTCGTGTGAGCAGTAAATCCAGTGCAGCTGGAACATGTCAGGGTAATTATGTATGCAATTCACCTGCTCAGGGCAAACACGGGCCAGAACTATGACCCTCGTTGACGGGAAAATCCCAGATAAGATTCCAGGGACTCTACTTGCGTGTAGTCATGAAGTTAATTTCTCTTTTTTGGGTTCTTCCCTCCAGCAGCAAGGATGAGGAAAGCAAGGTAGGAGAAATTGGCAAGGTGATTTAAAGTTGGAACTGCTCTTTGAAATGCGTGGAAGTCACTCTTTAAAACCACTTAAAAGGACAGTTTTCCTAAACCCCTGCCTGCTCTCTGTGTTACAGCCAGGCAGTGCTTTCCCCTGCCCTGTCTTTGCAGAAGGGGAAGCAAGAAAGTAGACAATTGTTTCTCTTGCCTACACTGGAAACCGAGGTGTTTAACTCAAAGGTGCTTAGTTTATGCTCCTTTTATAAATGCCAGTATACTCTAAACAGAGCCAGCACCTACCTTGGGGATAGTTCTAGGCTAAATTAGTAGTGGATATATGACATTAATGGAGTCTCTTTGAACTGAAGTTTAAGCAAACAGACCAGGGTCAGATTTCTTAGATTATTAATAAAGTATTCTTTTGAAAGAGGGATAATTTAAAATATTTTTTTAACTTTCCAGTGCTAATGCAGCCTGTATTTGGAGAACGGTATCTATGATAATTTCTCTAACGTTTCTTTACTCAAAAGATTAGATAACAGAATAGTGCATAAATAGCTGTGAAGAAAAAATAGTTTTCAGAAAGCAGTTTACTATTTTTTCATAATTTTCTTAGAAAGATTATTTTAACTTGTTTCAACTGTGGTAATGTATACTATAAACATGTTCAGATAGCAAGCTGATTGTCTCAAAAATTGTACCATTTCAAATGCAGAACACTAGACTGGTTTTTAGTAACCTGTGGACTGCTTCCATTTAATTGTAGGATTCATGCTGAGAGTGTAGAGAGTCATATCCCAAGTTAAATACAAACAAAACAGCAGGATGTTGATACAACTGTGACTTCCATAGGAAGTAGTTAGAATGGTAATGTGGCTCCTTCTAACTTGGGTGGAAAGTCTCTTGTGGCTGCTTTTGCCCCACAGACCTGTAACACAGCAGGCCTTGACTAACATTTTTGACACCAACTTGCAAACACCATAAAGATTAGAGAAAGCCAAATGAAGGCTTTGTTCTCTGGAACAGAAGCTTTCTTGACTAAAATGAAAAGATGTTTTTCTTTTGTAAACAAGAAGGGGCACAAAGCAATAAAATGTTTCTCTCTGTGAGAATAGGAGTGAGCTGTTTACTTGTCAAAGTGTTTCTCTTAAAGACATATGAGTGTCACCAAGTTCCTACTCACTTGAGAGTTTCATATAGTCAGACTAAAGGATAGTAATGCTTTGATTTTATTTTATAAGATTCATAATGTTTGAAATCTCATCGGCATGGGAAGCAGCTGTGCCATTTTTTCTCTTTGTTTTGTTTGGTTGTGATTTGGTTTCAAAATAGTTTGTCACCTGCTATTGAAGGTTAGTAAGATCAGGGTAGGATTTCTCCAAACCATCATATGAGGGGCTGTGTTTTGCCTACTTTTATATGGGTATCCAAGCCAAGGAAGTTGGAGCCTCTCCCATGTTTCCTGTCCCCTTTAGAGAGTGGGAGAGTGCAGTAACAAGCTTTTCAGAGCATTTCCCTGCCAGGAAGGCATAGTCTTCCCCTCTGTTATGGAAAGGCAGCAGTGCTTCTTATGGCACGAAGGCATTGTCTGAAGGCAAACCAGAAAGAGTTCAAACATCTTCCTGACAACACATAGTATATATAATAATTAAGCCTACTTTTCTGAGCTAGAAAATGAATCTAGCTTGTTTTCTTCATTTCGTAAGAATTTTGGCTTAATTATCATGCATTTCCATAAATAATGTTCCCAAGAAACCACAGAAATGTAACCACCTGACTCTCTGGTTGCACAAGTGATCTTTCAGGTTCCTAAGATCCATATGGTTTGAGGCACCTGCCAGACAGGAGACTTTGATGGTAATTCCCACTCTGTATCCTAGGAGTGAACTCTGCTTTCCAGTTTTGTTGCCATTGTTTTTCACCCGTTTTGGTACCTGTACTCAGTAGAAAATAACAGTCAATGCTCTGCAAGCTTTTTATGTTGGAAATTCTACAATATTTATTAGGGGTTTAGTGCTTTCCCCAGAACCTGAATGGTAGAGAGATCAAGGGGGATCCTGCAGCTGCTTTATGAGGGAGACACTTAAAGACTTTTGACCCTGGGGAGGGTAAGGCAGGAGGAGGAGGATATGTTTGAAGAATCTCAAAGGAAAGTATCAATTGAATGTAGAGCTGTTGTTTCCCCGATCTCCCAGCATGAGGAATATCAGGCACTTGCTGAAGTTAATCAGTGATCAATCTGAAAGAAAGAAGTGCTGCTTTGTGGTGTGGTTGGTTGGTGACCTTCTGGAACTTGCTTCCACAGAGGCACCAGTTGATTCAAAAAGGGCTTAGACCAATTCACAGATGAGAGGTCCATAGATGGATATTTTTTTTAATACCTTTTGGTGATTGTTATTGACCATCAAATTTATTTTTGTGTTCATCAGATTTATTTTCCATCTGAAGTATTAGCTCTTTCCTGCCACATTGCTCCCTTACACCAAATCAAACACAGTTAATGATCAGATGATTTCTAAACTATTTTTATTTATTTTATTTTTAAAAACTGGTTATATTAAGTCAGCTAATATACTATGGAAAGATGAACAGCCACACTTTGAATAGCCTTTTGCATCTTCTGTTCCCCTATAGTGGATTTATATAAGTGCATTTACAAGATGATATAAGTGACAAAATGATTGGTTTAAAGTGCAGGTTATAAGTGAGATATGACAGTTACATGACATTTTCTAGTGAGTAAACCACATAGAAGACAGACAGGATTAACAGTGCTTCAGGTTTACAGGTGTCTTAAACTGCTTGAAGGACTTGGAGTTACAGAGTGTTCTTGTCTTTTGTAATATGAGTGGAAATTCGAAGAAACAATTGCAGTGGAAAATCATTACCCTTACTTTTCCTCTTTCCTTTTATTTTTTTTTAAATTAATATCTTAAAATGCTTTTCTGTTGTTCAGTTTATAAATGTGTTGGGGTTAAAATACACAAATTTAATCTCTATGATATATATGAATTCATAGAATTCTAGATTCATGAGAGATGGAATAGTATTCAGGAAGGGACAATGATGAAAAGGACAGTGTATAAAACTGAGAGGGGACTGTGAGTTAGTATTCAGTGAAACATGGACAATGGCAAAAGGATGAGGGCTGGACAAACCTGAAGAATGAATATTCAGGTCTGAAATCTTTCAAAGGAAAGCTATGATCTAAAATACATTTCTCTTTCCTAAGGAAGCTTGTTCTTTTTATCTGAACATTACTTACTGAGCAGTTTAGCAATCTTAACTTTTTAGATAAAGAAAAATCATATGTGCTATCTAGTGAGTATTAAACACTTTTTGTCTGTTTTCTATTGCACAGCTTTTTATTTTTAATGTAAGAAAATATAAGGAATAAAAGCATTTTACTGACAACAATGCTATTGGAAAAATCATACTCTGAAATTTCTGATCTTGACAAAGCAATATCTACTTTGTTTTAAACCTACATTGAAAATGCTTTTATTAATTAAAAAAATCAGTGAGGATAAAAAATAATTAGGATGGTATTTGTTTTGAAGTTCAGCCAGCATGGGAATGTAAAGGCCTCAATCTCTGATAATACACTCAAAGGAGCAAGTGGCTCAAAAGTCAGAAAGGAAGGAGTAGGAGGCTGAGAGTACAAAAAAGAAAGAAAAAGTTAGGCTTCTGTTTCATGGATTTTTTTTAAAGCTGACTGAATTACGCCCTTGTCTACTGAAACCCTCTTAGTGTAATTCCCATTGGCCTCCGTGACACCTGGGGCAGTGCTGATCAACTGCAGGCTCCCATATTCCTAACCTCAGCCAACTCAATATGATTCTAGCAGATGTTTCTGCATTTTAAACCTCAAAATATGATGGGTCAGGGTTTTTTTTTCCTTTTTCCAGTGGCAAATCTTGCATACTTGAGACCCAGGCCATGCAATTCAATGATTGGAATTATGAGCTGAGGCTCTCCCCGGTGGGATAATGCTGAACTTAATGTAAACTCAGATCTTTGAAAATGGAGAACCAAAGAAATTTAAAGGTTTGGATAGTTTAAAGTGAACTAGTGGATTATTCTTTAATATTGTATAAAAACATAAAATATAAAATGTGCTTAGAAATGTATATAATGATGTTTTTCTGTTAGAAGGAAAAGGTCTTATGAAGTCAGAAGAGAACAGTCAGAAGCAATCGAACGGGAAAAGTTTTCTTAGTGGCAGAAGGGAAGGGTTTGGTCACCTTTCTCTCCTTCCCATTACTGCTTGGGGTGTTGTGAAGTAAATCCACTGCTGCCTTCTTCCTGTGCTTCCTCCTTCCTCCCCATGTCCCCAGCAAAACAAGTACTTCTCTGTGTGCTGTGGAAAAATACATCTGAATTCCTATTGTTGAGTTTCCTGTGGTTGGGTTCTCTTGTGTGTAATAAGGTGCAAGGTGTGCTTCAAGTTTTGCAGTCTTGTGTCCAAGAGCATTCATTAATGGTCTCCAGTGTGCCTTCTCTTATGCCGTGTAAGGTGTGAGCTCACAGGGCAGTCCTTCTGCCTGTGAGGACACAAGGAACATTTATTCTTTTTTTCTAACCGATATAATGACACCTGCAAGAATTTATTCTCCTACGGGTCTGTACCTCTGTCTTGAAAGGAGTCAAAGAGGTTGACTCTTGGAGAGGGAGACACACTTGTCCTGGTGGTGTTTGAGCCCTCCCTCTGAACTGTGTATAGCTTACTGGTTTAGAGTGTGACCCTGGCAAGGCTGATCAGTCCCCTTTATTAATGCTGTGCCAGGTATAATGGGCTCCCATCCTTCACTGGCCACCCATAGTAACTGTAATAAACAGGATAATGATAAAAACATGTATTCTGCTATCACTGTCAACACTATCTGACCAATATGAATGTGGAAACATTGTAGTAAGAAGCAAATTCTTCAAATATAATTGGTAAAATATGGCATAGCACATAAAAATATGCTAAAGCACTGAATTCCTAAGGAACGACACCTCTCCTTTCAATGCTGTGTTGCTGTTTAGCAGACACTAACAGATCATGAATTATGTGATGACAGTGGAAATTAGGATGAGCTCATCTCAATTTTCTCTGATTGTGAATAAAGTTGGCTGTATCCACACTGTTACGCAGTGTACCAGAGTATCTTAGCAAAGAGAACCCTGTTTAAGAAGGTCCATTATGTAAGTCTGTGCTATGTCTTATAGCCAAGCTGTTGTGTTCAGGATAAACATCACCTTAAAAGGACACCTTGGATTGCTTCCTTAGGGTGAAGTGGCTTCAACTGAATAGATAAACTTTTCAAGGTGAAAAAGAAGTTTGGTGATGGCACAAACTTATGCAGAATATTTTTAGTGAAAGATTTTTTCGGTTGTTGGGGAATAGAAATGCTACATTTGTAGAGGAGTTTGCATAATCCTAATAGGACTACTGTGCTTATTGTGTGCATTTTAGTATTTAGAAGTACATTGGGGGATGAAAGTGAAAGGTTTGTGGGGGTTTTTTTCCCCCCTCATATTTAATAGTGATTTTCTCTAAACCCATCCAGGTTTAGTTTTGTAAATGTGTAGGTACCAATGGGGGAACTGTGATTTACTGGCTTAGATTAGAAATGTAAAAATACTTTTTTGTGGTTAAAAGCTTCCCAGTTTCTAACCACTCCTACCTCAAACATGTAGTTTATCGTTGTTGCATTCAGCTCTGACCAAAATTAGGCCACACAGGCCTCTGATGATCACCATATTGCTAAAATCATTCTCATTATGATGGAGCATTCTGTTTTGCTTCCTGACAAATTTATCTTGCATTCTTTGAAGACCAACTTCCATGGTTCTCATCTTCTAGGTGGGTGGGAAGAGGTAGGCTGGTCTAACAGAGACAGTCATTAAATGTGCCACTTTGTTCTTTTGGATTTCAATCTCCTTGACCTTTATTATGTCAGGGAACAGACATAGGTACTGAGGAGACAATGTCAAAGGACCTTTATAGGAGTGAGGGGACTTCTTGATTGTTCCGTTCAGCTGTCTCCATGTTAGAGCAGGTTGTGTCCCAAAGGCTTGTTAGGATAGTGATGCAATTGGTAAGAAGAGCTTTTAAATTAAACTGAACTTTTGCTGGTCCCCTCCTCGCCCTCTGCCCCATTCCCACTAAAGCTCCAAAATACAGAATGCTCTTGTCTCTATTTCAGAGATTTACTAAGTTTGATAACTTAGGAGTGTCTTTTTGTGAGCTGGACAATTTCATCTGGGTCTTGTATGACTGTCTTGAGAAAGACTTTTTAGTTTTCTGTGTGGTCTGCAAACAAAAGGTAAGCAGTCCACAAGTGTGGAGTTCAGAGCAGGAGCTGGTGCTGGGACTAGTGTGAATTCAGTAGCAAAAAGCAGGGGTTATTACGTAACACCTAAAGAGCAGAAGCCCAAGGAGAGTGGTAGATCATCATCTGACATCCAGCAACCTGATACCCTCTTAGCAGAGTGGAAAATACTCTGACATTCAGGAGCTTAAAGAAAGGACTTTTCACCTAATGAAAAATGTTTAAACTTGCCACAGGCATGAAAGAAACTTGACTGCTTTCTAGCTTTGTTTTGGGTGCCCATTACCCTCCTTGCTCACCTGGATTATTTTGACAACAACTGAAAGAAAACTGGTGACATGAAAGCAGACTATTTTCTGGTTCTTGTGGCAGTGTATCCATGTGTACCCCCGAGCTACCCACTGCTGCCCCTCCCTGTCTTCAAAAAATAGTACAAGCCTCCAATCAGGATGGAAATTACCTACAGGATTTTTAGTTGTATTAAGAAATAAAACTATTTTTTCTCGGAATAATCACCCTTCACCACTTCAATACTGTGATGTTTTGTTTAGTCTAATGTAGGTTTTTGGTAGTATCTAGTCTAAAAATGAATCTAATTAACAGATGAATGTAGGAAATCCCCACTGTAATTTGGCAACTAAAGGAATGGGGGATATCAGTGTATGACAAGCAACCTCCACTTAAGGTTAATGTAACTATTACCTCATTAGAAGTGCAACTTTACACTCTTCAAATAAAACCTTTATTGAATTTAAAATATGTATTTGATGAAGGACTGGCTGAACTTATGGGAAATTGCTTTTGTGAAATTATGCTGCCTTTATTGATAGTGACTAGCTTTATGCATGTTTATCTTAATGATGCTTTATTGTGATTAAAAAAGATAGCAGATACTTTGCCTTTTTTTGTAAAGTGAGCTGTTGGAGCTTTTTCTGCTAAAGAAAGAGGTAGGGAATGGAGAATAGTCCAGCTCCAGAGAGGAGGCCCCTCACAGGCCATATGAATCCACTTACATGTAAATTGCTTGTCTATATGAATTAAGGTGAAGGTTATGAAAGAACTGCATTTCTGTGTTTATTGTAGGATTTTTGACAGTCTCTTTCCTCTTTCAAGTAAATTTGGCTTAAGTCCACAGTCAGTACAGTTTTAAGTAAACTCCTCTTTTGTTACATTAACAAGGTTATAACATCGCTGAGGCAGATTTCCAGCTGCATGAATTGGAGCCTGAGTATGAGACTGAGGGGATAATTAAAACCTTAGGGCGACTGAGTTAAACTACCAACTAAAATTGGATAAAAGGCTAATTGTCCATAGCAACATAATACATGTTTCTAAATACCTGTGAAATAAAGATAAATATTTGTGGTCTTTTAGTTCCTTTTTTAATGCTCAGATTCAGTTTATATTTTAGGGCATAACAAAAATCAAGAAGTAAATAGAGAGGCAAAGAATTACTCCTCAGATATTGTTGTACTTCACTTATTAATTGAAAAATAGTTCTTTTGAAGACTGCAGTGACTTTTTGACTTTCTTTACAATTCAGGAAGCATTTTTGTATAGGAAGTATGAGCCTTGCTGTGTGATACAGTATATCAGAATGGTCTGGTCGGTGCTTTGTCAAAATTTGTCATATCTCTCTTTCCTTCCTCCTTTTTTTCATTATTGAGAGTGGAGTTACATACCTTTGGTGACCTTCAAGAAGATGACATAGAGTCAGGCAAGATGATACATTACCACGAAGTTAAAAAAACAGAATGGGTTGTAATGGCAGCTTGTCCTGAACTAAATGAATTGTGAAGGGCCATTTGTTATTCATTAGGAGAAGCAGAGCAGATTACTGCTCTGCCTGCACAGGGAGCCTTTAAACTTAAGGTCATTTTACACTGGGACCCTTGTGGCATGGACAGCATTTAATACCTTTTTAACAGCTTTTGCATTTCCATGCTTTGCAGCAGTGCTTGTTGAATCATTTCTCTAATGAAGGTGTTTTAAAGTAGTTTAGAGTTAATTTTGGGGGAAAAAAACAGGGGGGAAAAAGTGGGTTGATGAAGTGACTTTATATACTAAAGAGCTAAGCATGCAGAACATATTGCTCTAAAGTAACGCATGCTGGTTCCCACTGCTACAGAAGTACATCCCTGGGGAACTGTGCTTTTTTGTTGTTGTTGGTTTGGTGTGTCTGTGTGTTTTAAAAAATATAAATAGAATTAAAGTTGTTTTTTTTACAGTACTCATTCTTTTCAGGAAGGAAAGTCTGAGAATAGATGCTTAGGAATCTTTTTGTGCTGTTTCTGGGTTGTTCAGGAGCCTGATGGAGAACATTCAACATTTTGGCATATTTTGGGAAAGTGTGCATACCGTCTGAATGTGGGCATCTAATGGTGACCGTATGTGTGCATCCCTGACTGAAATTTCATTATAGAAGTGTCTGCCTCAGTCTCTGGAATGGCATATAAAAATCCCACAGGTGATAGGGAAGCCTGCTTTTTTAAGAAACAGCTTCTTTCGTACCCTGCATTTTCTAAAAGTAGCTAGGTATTGACATAGTGTATCTGTGGTGGTTTATTTTCTTTGATCCTGTGTAAGTCAGCCCTGTGACTGATCTAATGCATCCAGACACACTGATGGTGTTTCCTGTGGGTCATAATAAAGTGGCTTCACTTGCTGTGGCTCAAGAGAGATGTGGTGTAGTAGGATTTGTGACAACCTGCCAGTGGTTAGAGCTTTGGGTGCAAGTGCCTACTTGCATCCAGGCTCCATGGATCTAAATCTGTGTAAATAATCAAATGTGACTAAATAGTTATTAGGTATTACAAAAATAAATTAAAAAAATGTACAGAAAGGTTACGTACATGCTAATCCACAGACAAAATTTATTGGTGGTTGTGGGGTTTTTCTGTTATTCTGTCATCATTAAACAAACAAGGAGTTTCTTTAAAGAGAGTGTAAGAAAAATAGCCTAATTTGGAAAACCCTGTATTATTGTACATTTGGCAAAACTGAGAGGCAGAAAATCTTCAGTTATATTTCTTCAGGTGACTAAACCTCAGACTGATAAGAACTGATTTCTGTACCAAGTCATTTTTTTTCATACTGACCATTGTGGTTGGAGCATATTTCATAGATGGGAAAGACCACAAGTACTTCTAACATAGAATTCATATGAAAACAAATGTGAATGCATACAGAATGTATCTGATGTGTTCTAATCCCAATGCTGCTACATCATTTGTTTCTAAATCAGGTGCACCACAAGGCAGTCGAGTTGGGGGTCTCAAAAAGAAAAAGTAGGCTTAGATAATACAGAATATGTTGATGGTCTTCAGTATAGGTGGGAGTTTATAGTGGCTCAAGGTAAAGAACAGCAGATTCCAAGCTTCCTACTTGCCAGAGAAGCTTACACTTGGCTTCCAGAATCCTACTTGCCAAATCTATGGAAAGCCTGAGAAAACTCCTCTAGTTCCCTAAGTCAAGGAAGCAGTAGTGGGACAGGAGCAGAGCTTGAATGAACTGCACAGTAATGTACTGTATATTCTTTCTGAAATGCTAATGTACTTTGTAGGGAGGTGGTAGTAACAGTCAAAAGTCAATTGTTAAAGTCTGGAAAATGAAAGTGAAGACATTAGAGAAACATCATATGCCTCAGTCCTTTAGAATTAAGAGGTGTAAGAGGGACAAGCTTTGGCAAAACAAAATGAAATGTTCTGCAGTGAGAACAAAGTCTCTGTTGTCTGAAATCTGGTACAAGCTGTTTTTTCTTCCATTGGAAGATTGGCAAATTGTCTATGAAATTTCAAGGGACTGGAGGGTTTAACTTGTATGTCCTTCAGAGATTTTGACAGTATGACTGACTCCCTTAGAGTCACAGCTGGGACAGTCTGGGGTTAGCAAAGCATGTTTTCTTCGGGACAATAACAGAGGTGCCAGCTGTTGTCAGGAACCTCATGTCAGTAACATGTGGTGAATAAACGTGGTTGATAGCTATTACATTAAAATTTCTAGTATCAGAGATAATTTTTTTCTCATTAGTGGAAATGAACAATCAGATCTTCAGCCAGTTTATAACTAGGGTTTAGATCTTGTAAGAGAACAAAACAAGCTGACACATTTCCGTGGTGAAAAGCTTCTGGTTAAATGAAGTGAGCTGCAAGAAGCAATAGTCATGACACAGTTGGGCAGAGACAGATGTGCAGATGAATAACCAAAATTAATAGCAGGCACCCTTAAGGGCTGGTTAATCTGCCAGTAGAGTCTGTCTCTTTTCTACCCACTAGTACATCAGCTCATAAAAAATACAAATGAGCCCAATAGTAGCAAGAGCCTTAAGATCTGCTTCCTCATTAGTGAAACTTCAGAGAAGCATTTCCTATGGCTCTGTATCTTTTTCTACCTTATAAGAAAAGTTGTTAACAGGACTATATAGACTCACTTCTTGGGGCAAGGGAGAGAAGGTAGTAGAATTAATCTATAGAAGGAAGAGTTTGTCTTGGATTATTTTGAAAAAGAGTAGATTTAAGAGTTTTAATGGTGAAAAATACATTAATATATTTGATAAGTGTTTTTTGTATGGTGGAGACAAAGTGTCTTGTATGGTTCATATTTTTGTTTGTTGTAGACCATTGAGAGCAGGACTCTTAGTAGATTATATGTGGTATTCTGGTCATTCTTAGCTATTAGGGTAGCAAAATCTCCTGTTTTGTACAACAGGGGCCAACCTAAGGAAAAGATCCAAGGATGGCTTTTCCTGTCAGTATGGAAAAGTTCATGAACTATAAGCTGTGTGTGTAGTGTTGAAAGATAAACAAAGTTGCACATTTGGGGTTGGAGAAAATGCCCTTTTCATAAACTGAAAATAGGAAGACAGGGTAGAGCAAGTTGGGGTAAAAAACCCACAAACATTCAGCTTTAGAACAATTCTTTTTCCTGGAGATGTGTAAGAGCTGAAAAAAAAAAGGGAGATGGATAAGTAGAACGAAGAGAAGAGGTCACTGGTCAAGAGGTACACTAGGAGTTGTTCAATTGTAATGATAACTGGAACTGATAAAGTTAGTTAAGGGGGGTTCGAGCACTAAAAAAAATAAGAGGATGTAAACAACTTTGTTCCCTCTGTCTTCCTTCTGAAGTTGCCCAGTGAAAGCTAGAGCTTGCTTCAAGTACTCTCTCACAATTTATCTTCTCTCTGACCTTCTGTTTGGGTATACTGCCTAATATATAGCTATTACCTCAAAGCTATTTGTAGTCATTTTGTGGGATCATATGGCTAGTTATGTGAACCTCTTTTTGTAAAAGTTGGAATAAAAATTGTTCCGGGCAAAACAACCAAAAACCAGAATTGTAAAACTGGTTGCACATGTGTTTAGTGTAACAAAATTTATGCCTGACTCTTTCCCTAATGCTACATAATAGATCATGATGATCTTACTCCTGTACAATGTAATCTTGTCCTGTGTGTCTGGGTTATCTGACTGTTACGCTGTTGTTCAAATTGATTTGGGTGCTTCTTTCTCTCCTTTTTTCCTCTCCCTTATAAATAGTAATCATGTAGAGTTCCATGTTTCTGTATTTCTTTCAATGACCTGGTTTATGCTTATCAATGGCTTGTACAAAGGTATTTGTGTTTTTTCCCCAAGGTGATATACTTTGCCCCTTCACAAGTTCTTTGACTGAGTATTTATCCACACTCATGTGTGGAAGAAAGGGCCTCCATTTGAAGTTCTTAGAGTGATGTATTGACTTGTAAAGCTGTATGATTCACTTCAGAATTTTGTTCATTCAGTTTTAGAAGATTTTTGTAATTTTTTGTGTCTATCTAGATCTATAAAACACATACATGCACACACATACATTTTGCATTTGTTTGGCAGTGATGTGAAAGACCCCTTAACCCCCTGCTGCTGTCTAATGGGTTCGGGAGTTACTGCTTTTAGAAGCACTTATTGACCCGATGTAGTCAGGAAAATCACATACTTTTAAAATCGAAGGTTTTTCATGTCAGGAATATTATTCATTAGCAAAATTGTTCATTTATCTAAATTTATACTTAGCCTATGTTTAAGTACTTCCTATAGGTCTGTAATTACCAGTTGACATGCCAATTCCACAGAGTGTCAAGAGATTCTGGAGCTCTCTTCCCTCTAGGGAACCTCAGAGACCAAGAAACATATTAGGTATTTAGGACAAAAGTAGTTGTACCATTTCACAAACTTTACAACGTTGGTAGAATTATTTAAATTATTCCTACTTAAGGGATAAAAGTATTTGTGTTTTCTTACCTGCCTTCTCTATGCAACAAATTTGTTAGCTGGCAGCTTCATACAGGGTTTGTTTATGTTTGACACAGTAGGGATGGCCTGCACTTTCTCAATCATCTGCTCTATTTGCATAACCTTGCAGAGTTAATGGCTGCCATTCTGACAAATTAAGCTGGTTTCCTATGTCTTTAATGGATTAAGTCCTCTTGGACAAGTTAAGCTTTATTTTAATCCATGAATAGTGTTTGCTAAGTGTTGTGAATAATACTTTCATTTGTGTTATTCTATTGTTATTTGACTTCTATGCTAAAAAACAAATATGTGATGAATCCTTAACAAATATGGAACAAACCAAGATTTTAATACATATAAAGAGAGAATATATAGATCATCAATGCTTAATAGAAGAGAAAAATCAAGTAAGTTATGCTTTAATTACTGTCAAATATTTGAAAATATTTTAGCTGTGACAATAGTCATAGTTTAAAAGTTTTGATGACATTATACTAGAATCACATTCAGTTTCTGATTCCTGTCATGATTTTTAAAAATTACATATTTTACACTGGGTACTCCAAGTGTAGCAGGACCATTGCAGCATATGGCACATGTGATAAATGAGCTCCCTGACAGCTGCAACATACATTGGAGTTGTCAATATGTGTGAACAGGTTAGAGGCAGGAGATCTGAATGGAACATAAGTTAATGTTATAAATTCTTGAAAATGCCATCTTTTGCATTAAGGTTGTATTTAAAAATAACAATCTGTGGGAATCCAACAACACCGAATCTGAGGCAATGTCCCCTACCATTTTATAGAGTACTATTTGGATGACTTGTAAATGATCAGTAATGGACATATTCTTGAAGCATTCTGGTGTGGTAGAGAGGTGGCCCTTCTGTAGTTTTTACTCTACAGAGAGCTAGAGGTATAAAGGTACTTCTTTTCATGGAAGTGAAGCTTCTAACTAAAGACTTTTTTCAGCATGGGGATTAGGCAATACATTAATTTCAAACCGTGCCTTTCCTACTTCACTGCCTGTCCTTTTCTCTGGAAATGCACCTGGGTGTTGGGAATACAAATATGCATCTTTGTTCATCCCACTGGCATTCATTTAGATAAACTAGACTTTTTTAACTCTGAAGAATCTATATGTGATGTGTATGGGATGTTTGGGTTTAGGCACATAGTGTAGCTAAGTGCAGAGGAATCGATTTGTTCCTGGCTACTAGACCTTCATTCAGTTCAGAAGACCACACATACACTGCACTATGATTTTTATTTTTTTATGTAATATGTCAGATCTCTGGCAGCGTTCCTAAATTCTGTGTGTTTCGCATGTACGGCTTATAAGCTAACTCTTCTTTGTAAGCAAATCTGAAAATTCTGTTTCTTCCATATAAGTCCTAAGCATGAACTCTCTCCATAGACTATAGAGTAAAACAATACTATTTGTGAGATATGACATAACAACAAAATATTGAACAGGAGCTTAATCCTCCCCATCCTCCTCTGGACTATGACAGCAGGCCTCCTACTGGGAAATACAATGATCTATTATTAAAATGACAGCCCCACCTAGGGAGACAACAGCCCAATTCAAAGAGGAGAGCCAAAAGTGCCTCCACTACCACCAGCAGCAATTGAGATCAGCTGGTGCACTAACAATCCCTTGATTTAAACATCTGGTGGCAGGACTCTCTCAGTGGAGGTCTGTTGACTGTGGAATTCTCTTACCCAGACACAGACATGGTTTAGCAAAGCCAAAGTTTTTTTATCCTCAGGGTACAGTGTCAAGGCTATTTCCTTTCCCAGGCAGAAGTGTTTGCTGATGGTTCCACTGGCATCCAGTGCTGCATTGCAAGAATTGTCCTCGAGGGATACACCAGTGATGCCCAAGGATGCGCTGTCAGCTCCACAGTGTCAGTTTGTGTTCTTTACCAGCTCTCCACAACTAGCAGAGCCCTTGAGGGAGTGCAGGGTTGGAACATGTCTTATTCTTCCATGGGAATTGATCGTTTTTGCACATAGGCTGCATTTTACAGAGGTGCACACGGCAGGGAATTAGGAAGGCAGGATGTATATGCTCTCCTGTTCTGCATCCTAGAATCTATGTTTAACTGCCCAGTTTCTCAGGGTGCTTCCTTAATTAATCTCTCGAAAATGCAGATACTTCATTTTTGTTTTGCAGGTGTAATTCTGCAATGCTTGTTGCCAACTGTATCACACCTTTAAAATATGCCTGTTATCTCTGGACACTAATGTTCTCTTTTCCTAAAAGTTGAGTGGTTTTTTTTTAGAATCAGGTGAAATCCACAATCTCCATTATTTATTTGGTGCTACTACACATATTTCAAATTACGTGCTCTTAAATATTTGTCATGGTTTATTTCAGCATGTTAGGAAATTAAGACCACACAGAGGAAACACACAGATATGTGAATGAAGAAAACTGTGAAGGAGGAATTAATAGGTATCCATGATATGGCATGACAGAGGAGTGTAACACCATACTAGCACTATAATGTAGATACAAAGCAGTACAATTCCTCCTTTCTGCCCCCAAATCTTCTACTTTGCTAAGTAAACATAGGAAAGAAGTTTAGCTGAAGAAGATAAAAAATGTGAATTGACTTCTGAGTGCTTATTGAACCCCGTTTCAGGTGCTTATCTACGTGATGAAAATTCGTTGGGAGGTGTATGATAAGGAGTTGCTGCTGCTCTTAAATTGTCTGTAAAACTTTTAGTGTAAGTGCAGCCCAGAGTGCTGCATTGCATTGGCTTTCAGTGAAACTGAGAACAGAAAAGCTCAAGTGAGGAAAATTAAAAAGGTTTTCTGTGCTATTTTTGGTTTGTTGTTAGAGGCAAGCATTTTTAGTAGCCCATATTGAAAGCTGTATGGTACCTTGAGTTGTTTTTGTTTTGTTTTGGGGTTTTTGGCTGTTTTTTTGGTCTTTCTATTCTCGTGATTTGCATATTAATGTAATAGAAAAATTGACCCTGGTGTTAGAACTAGCCTTGGTCTAAAGACTGTGGTAGGAAATACATGCAAGTGACTTTCCTGTGTCTCTCTCAGATGCTTAGGAATGGGAACAACAGGGGCAGAACACCACTGCATTTACATATAGGTTACTTGAAGTGATGATTAAATTAACATTTCTATTAATTTTAGCAAGTGGGTTAAAAAAAATAAGAAAAGCTTGGTTATCAACTATTCATGTGTAGTTTCTGTTTAGTTTCTTTAATTATTTTTATGTAGCTAAGTTTACACACATTCTTCTCAATGTAACTGCTAGTTTATATAGAAATAAGTATACTTTTGTATGTTAGTGTAGAGGGAAATATTTGACAATACTGAAAGAATCTGTTGTTGCTGTTTGTGGAAGATAAATACTTAAAAGACACAGGTGAATTTCACACTAACACTCTTCAGTGTAGCCTTCACTTAGATTTTTGATATTAGACTGAACATCACGTTACATTACTTTTAATTCTCTTTTGCCTTTTTCTTTGAACTCAGTTCTGTACTTTTGAACAAAAGAAACTAGAGCAGCACAGGGTAAAATTAAAGTTTTGTGTATTTAGTGTGTAGAAGGACATTTATTTCTTACTTTATGTGAGAAATTGTGTTGATTGTTTTGGGTATTCATGATAATACTCTATTTGTTTCTGGAGTAAAAGAAGTCTGGGCTTAAAAAAGGGCATGGAAATTTGTTTTATTAACTTCCAGTAAGAGCCCTTATTGAGTACATGCAAGTTAAAAAAAAAAAATAGAATCCAAAATATTCTTGAAATCACGTTATCAAACTTAACTAATACCCACTCTTATATAAAATAAACACCAAGCTTCACCACCTTCCCTCAGGCATAGTTGAGGAGTATTGGAATGTTGTTCCAAAATGGCACGTGTCTTTGCAGTTCTAATATCATCATTATCCAATAGATGCTATCCCACAAGTGGGAAAACAAAAATGTATTCCAGAGCTTTTTCTGCTCTCTACATGTGTGGTAAAAAATTTCCATGTGCCACATGTCCCTTCACTGTATCTATATGGTGTCTGCCAAAATAAATATTTTATTCCATTTATTTTTAGTTGGTATTGCACAGGTCCTCCTAAGATTAAACAGTCAAAGGTCAAATAAGTTGAGATGAACTATAGTTTTAAAATAGTTGTGCTGCTCATAATTATGTGCATAGAGGTTTTCAGATATATACACATATACGTACACGCATATAGAGATACACATACATATTTGATTAAAAGCCGAGGATGTTTGCTCAGCAGAGAAGCAAAACCATCATTATCTGATTGTACATGGAATCCAGTGGCTGCTAATCAAACCCGGGGCTGCATCTGGTTAAACATACTTGGCATAGACTTGTTACAATTAGAGGTTTTGCCATGTCAAGGGAATCTTTCACTCAAAGCAGCGACCCATATTGTACTGAATAAACACATGAGTTTTTAATTGAGAACAATAGCTTAACAAACCACTTCCCAGGACCACTGAAAGAAAAAAATGTGCCTGTGGCAATTCTGGCACTGAATTGTGTTTATTGGAATCCATTTATTCCAAGCCAGGGTTCAATATACCAAGCAAATAAAAAAAAAAATTAAAGTCAACATGGAAAACAAAGTTAAAGTGAGAAAAATATAGTATGCTGAAATGTAATGCCAATCTGTAACTGAAATACTTGTGATTTAGCAGATCTGTGTGTATATGCTTGTGCCCTCTGCTCTCATAACTTTTGAACCTAAAGATCTGCACTTAAATTATTTTGTTTCATAGTGTATGAATTTCACAATGTATGCACCTATGATGTAGTATGTATTTGCATTATATAAAGTGAGCACTGAATATAGCTTTTGTTACACAGAATTTATGCTACATCTGTATTCACAATACAACTCGATATAAATTATTGTATATTTAGAAATAGCTGGAAATGGTAACAAGAGTGTAATAAACATTGAAGAACAAAATACTTAGTTTGGGATGTTAGGTGTTATATACACTAGCCAGCGCCCCAAATTTTGAACTAGTACATATGGTGTTCTAAATTCATTAATATCTAACCTCTGTGTTTGGTGGTAAAAGTTAGACCAAGGTAGAGGACTGAAAAAAACCAGAGAAAACTTGGCACAGTATTTATGATACTGGAATAAAGATTAGAATACTTTAGTTCTCTTCTGTGGTTTTCTACAGCTTTCTTAAGATTTTTGAAGTCAGTTTAAGAATAATTTTTTGACCTGAGGTTTCCAGTAGAGAGAGATTATTATCTGCTGATTACATGCAGCTCTAGGTAAAGTTGGGTACTCAAAAAAACAAGGATCTAGATTAGTAGAGACTTCTAAAAGTTCTTATGCTGATTTTTTTGGTTTGTCATCTTGACAGTCTTATTACTTAAACCTTTAATTTTTGTCTACTCTGTCAACCTGATGGTTCAGTTTCTGACTCATGACTTGAACAAGCCAACTTCCTACCAGCTGGGGACACAAAGGTGAAAGGAGAAAGCAGGGAAAGATGGCTTGGACTGGGAGAGGATGTGCTGTAGTCACCATGGGCATAGCAACTGTATGGTACAGCCTGGAAAATGGGTAGTGAAGGGTTGAACGTGTCATAGAAGTGCTGTAGGCAGTGCTACAAACAATGTGGGAAGCCTGAAAGTGTGCCTGATTATAATAGAGAAGGAGCAGACTTTTACAGGTGAGTTAAACATTATGGAAATGCAATGTAAAGTTTGTGAAGAGGAATGCATGTATAGAGACAGTGGAGTCCCTGTAGTTGTGTGAGCTGGTGCCTCAGAGGTTACAGGCAGCACTGGGCTCCAGCTCTGTCCAGAGCTTCCAGGCATTTACATCTGTGGGGTTACTCTTGCTGGAACAAGGCTCAAAAGGTGTCCTAACCGTGGAACACGTTGCTGTCCTGTATGGTAATCGATATGTCTGTGTTTGATTTCCTATTGCAAGTGCAGTTTTGTTTTTAGTAGGGTTATGTAACTTCTGTGTTAGGATAGTTTTGATGCTGCTGCTGGTGTTTACATTAGACTCTACTGCAAATAGTGTTACTTAAACTTCGTGTTGGGTAATTTGCAATAAAAGGTATTTGAATTAGAGAACGTGAGGTTTTTTGGTCCTGTGAGCATAAGACCTCAGTAGTATGAAAAGAGTAACCTAATAAGTAAATTACTTGACTGGATGTTTGAACTTTCAATATTATTGTTTTAGTCTTATTATTTTGATATTGATAATAAGATAATCTTGAATCATGAATTGATTCAAGTAATATAAAGTTTGTGGTATCCTGCTGCTTGCACAGTATCACAGTAAGTCACTGCAGCTTAGAATTCTCTTATTGATTTCCTGAAGGCTTATTTCATCACTGGAATCTCCTCCTGGCCATAGTGTAGTTTTTTATTGCTCTTTCTTTATACATTTGCCCCAGAATAAATTTCAACTTGCTGACAGCACAGCCTTGTACTAACAGAGTAGCAGAACTAAAATAGTACTATGATAAAACTGCCAAAATGAAGTAGAAGGACATACTAACTCTGGGGTTTTTTGGGGGTTCTTTTGTTTCTCTTTTTGAATATGGCATGTTTTTAAGTCAGTCTGAAAATGCTATAGTCGGTAGGTTTCAGTTAAACTTTGTACTAGAATCTCAGTGGATGGAGTGAAAATGCTGGTACGTTTTCTATGATTGATTTAACCCTCCTGTGTGTCCCCATTCATACATCCTGTTTTGGCTGCAGCTGAGTCTGGTTATGAAGTTGCCTCCTCAGGTTCAGCACTGAGGCTTCACTGCTACAGGTGACAGTCCTGCTTTAATCTCTTTGTGCTTGTATTTGCTTCTTACCCTAGTTCTGTCAAAATGATTAAAGTTACATTAAGTTCTTTAATAATATTGAATGATTTTTCTAGACCAGATTGTTTTGATAGAAACAGATTTACAACTACATTTGTTATTTCACTATGAAGTCTGAGGGATGAGGATGTTCCCTCACATGCCTATGAGAAGGTTTGCTGTTAAGATTTAGAAAGGTGGAACTTGGGCAGCTCCATTTCTTTTGCTGATTGCTGCTGGCATATGTGGAAATCAACTCATTTGCCCAGGTGGGTATTTTTTGCCAAAGCTTGTTCTGCAACTGATGGTTTTCCACTGGATACATGATTGAAATGGGCATATTGCAGCTCCACAGCCATTAATCTTCATTCTGCCCTATTAATAAGTTGTTCAAGCATATCAGCTTGTGTGGTAAGGAAACAAAGATAAAAAGCACAGTATCATGGCCACTATGTGGGCAGAATTAGTTCTGTGCTTAACAGTTCATGAGAAAATTGTATAATCATAGTTTATCTCATTTTTTGCTTTTCAGAAGAAATATAAAATGCTTTCCTACTCATGATCTCTCCAGGTTATTGAAGTAATGAACTTCAGAGTGCTCCTTACTTTCTTTGTGAGTGATACTCAATTTTTTTCCCACATTAACTCTCAGTAAACCAGCTCACAATGCTGGCAACAACAGAATAAATAGACTTCCCATACCTACAGGACGTGACTTTTCCATTTACTGTACCCACTGTCTTGTTTCTTTTGGCATCATCACAAAAGACTTATCTTTTTTTTTTTTTTTTTTTCACATAGCACTTCCTTGGTCCATCCATGTTCTTCTAACTAACATGCAATAAATATTGAAGCACCTCCCTCTGGTTTCCTACTGGCAACTTTGTCAGTGCCAGTTAGTGCAAGCCGAAGTAAGCCAGAGTGCTTTGCCCTGATTCTTTGTGCCTCAGTGAATATCAGCCGTTGTGGCTGAGATAAAATGATGTAGCTATTGTATTCAATTGCAAGGAAAATTTTCTTCTTTCCAGTGACTGTTGGTTCTTAATGCTGCCAAAAATGGCTAGTGGACTATCATATGAATTTTAATCCATTCAAATTTTAAGGAAGAGGGGTTTCAAAGTGTCAATAAAAACATTAACATCCTTGAAAACTTCAGATTGGAGATTATTTTTGCTTTTATTCAGGCAGGATGGTATCTCTAGCAAAATTACAGTGCGTGTCAATTTGATAATGTATGGTGAGGTGTGGAAAATTTCACTGTAGTCTTGTTACTTTAGTATGCACAGATGAGCTTTTCCTTGGGCTGTTGAGAGTGGGTCATTCATCACATCTTCTAATGGAAGTCATATGCTGTGGAAATGTACTTTAGCTATTCCTAGCTGGAAGAAATAAATATACATTGAAAGGTACAATTATCATTTGGAGATAACAGAATACAAAGGAGCTTTCAGTCATTTTGGAAAGAGTCATAGGCTTTGCTCTAGTTTGGAGAATACATTTATTAGAGTCCTCTCAGCTGCATTAATTCAAGTTCATCTGAACTTGGTAAGGGAAGAACTGGAAAAGGAAGATTCCTGGTGATATGTATGCATTGCAATCAGTGATATGCTTTTTATATATAGTAATTTAATGGTGAATCATAAAAAGGGTTGTAGGCTTCATAATACAAAAGCAAATGATTAAGCATCATATAAAGCAGCTATTGTGAAGAAAAGCACATCTGCATGCATGGAAGGCACAATATTGAAGTGCAACATTTTATTTTGAAAAAGGTATTTCAGTTCTGCTGATTTCACAATATTCCTTGTGTAAAGAAAACATAAAAAAGCACCCCCTAAACTTTTTAGATACTATAGGTATTGTCATGTAATCCAGAAGGTTTAGTAGGAGCTAAAGCATAAGTGACTGAATTAATGCTGTGTAAACGTAATGATTCAGTCTTGGTAAAAATCTTACATGTATATTAGTGGATATTCTAAAGTAATTTTTTATTTCTTTTCTTTTTGTGAGATGTATTTATGTTTAAAGTTAGGGTTTTCTTTAAGCTGAGAAAATATATATTTATACTTCAGTTAGTTGTATACTGTACAGTTAGATGACCTAGAATGTGAGACTTAATGGAACATAGCTGGAGGTTATGGTTAAACTCACTTTTATTATAGCCATTTTATACACTGTTAGGACGATTTAATTAGCTAATAAGCAGAGGAAGTTATTTCAACCCTCATCTGTTAAGAGGTTGAAAGAATCAGATGGTCCATATGGCTGCATTTAAGCTTCCTGTTGTGTTTTTTTTTTTTTTCACAGTTCAGATATCTTCTTTGTATTAATCTGGGGGATCAAATAAGCCAGACATGCCTTAACTGGCACCAACAACAAAGACAAATGCCTTGTAGCTGTGAGACCTCATGAAAGCCAGACTTTGGTCTCTTTGACCTTTTTAATACCATTTACACGTCTACAGAGTCTATTAGTGACATTTTTCTTAAGGTGGAATTACTCACCTTTGAGCTTAGTATAAACTGAGAACCAAAGATTAGATATTTCATATGACACAAAGTAGATGATGATAATGGCAGGTTTTATTGAATGCATGATGCTTACATTATATTAAAGGAAATAAACTCTTGTAGAATATGCATGGTTCCTGTTTCTTTTGGAATTTTATTTCACTTAAGATAATCACTAAAAATAACTTAGTATAATGAATAAATAGCTCTATAAAGCAATCTTCCATTCAGGAAATTGCTCATTACATGTAATTTTCATGTTCAATAAGAGATTGAGGTCTATCCTATAACAATACAAATAGCGGGTCTACCGCACTATCTGAATTCCAGCACATTTAGTAGTCTAAATAATCACTATTCAGCTAAGTAATAAGTTACTGAAAAAAAAGTGGAAGTGATATGCCTGTAGATTTGCTACATGAAGAGGAAGTTGGCTACCTTGACTTCTGTTCCCTGGAAGAACAAATAGTCTTTCAGCTACTTGGTAACTTGGCACACAACTAAGATTCAGTTGTCTAACTTTTTGAATAAATATTTACGAAGGGTGCCCTGCACAGTTTCATTGTGAATTAAGAAATATTGACAGTTGAACTGATGTAAACTTACAGTGGACCAGAGACATTTCTTTTGATCTCTGTCTTACTAAAACCCTGTAAAAATGACCAGAACCTGATAGCATGGGCTCATCCCATAGAGGCTGATCTGCTGAAGGAGTCCTGTTGGACATGCTTTTGCTGAAAGGCACAGTCACAGGTTCTGAGCGTGTCACAGAAACAAGTCTCTGAAGTTTTTCAGTGTGGTTTTTGAGTTGCTTTGTGGAAAGATATTTCTTGTAAGGGGGTTGTGAAAATTAATTTATTCTCTGGAAAGTTTTGATGAACCGTGAAGTTTCAGCATAGCACTGCAACCAGCAGTTTTTTTACTGTCCCCTTATAATATTTTAAAATGCTTCAGAAAACTGAATAAAGAAGTGCATTTTGCCTTTCATATCCATGTATCCAAAAAACAGAAGCAGTAGGTTTTGCTGTACCGTGGTCTACAGCATTTCCTTTAAAATGTGTGTAAGCTAGTAGAGAAATCTGTGTTTATCTGTGTTTAGCAGTTAAGAAATCAACATTTCTTTGTTCTGGCATTTCCTGTCTGACTAGAGAAACATTAGTTTTTGCAGTGTATCCTGTAGTTATATTATGACCACAGACCATAGGCAGAAAAATTCAAGCTGCATGAGTCCCACTCAAGTGGAAATAAAGTAATGCCCTGAGTTCTCTGTTACAATTTGGTATGTGAAAGGCATATCCTGTTACATCTATTGAACATTGTGCAGATGAATTTTGTTATCCAATCCTTGCCTATTGTCTCATTTATTAAGTTGTACTTTTGTGAACAAAACCATGGGAATCCTTGCTTCCAGTGTTGAAGTGCGTTGACTGACGTGTCTTAGTGATCTCAAGGGTAATCCTTAATCGTAGCATTGCAATAATACAGGATGGAGGTCAAATGGAGCGATGACCTGCAATTTTTCAGCAGCAGAAAGCCAATACAAGCTTGCTGTAATGGAATATGAGTTGTAAAGTGAAGCAAATTCAGCAACAGGCAGGAATCAAAATTATTTTATTAGAAGTGTCAGTGTGTGACAAAAATTTACTAATAAAATAAGCTTTCACATTTCTAGCTAGACAATTGTTTTACAGTGATGGGAGGAAGGGGTTTCTTTCTTCTCAAAAGAAGCAAGAATTTTTGTGTTTCACTCACTTGTTTCTCTCATTTTAGTCATTGCAGCAGAAAGAAGGTAGTGCATTGGTTCTCAAAGAAGGGGTCCTAATTTCATTTTAATTGATTGGTTGTGGTTGATTCCACATCCCTCATCTGCCTGGAAAATGTTGTAACCCCTTGACTGGCAGTCTGTCTCTCCTTCTTCAACTATTGCAATAATGATTTGGAAGCAAGAAATATGAGTGTTTATGGGACACCTGGGGAAAACTGGGCTCCAATCCTTGTCCCAGCAGATTAAAAGAAAAAAATTAAAGCATGTTACCTGAATCTTTCAGTTATTTAAATTGTTTTACTTTCCTAGAAAACACTTGTTTCATTTTATCTGGATTGAGTCTCAGTCAATTTTTGTCCAAGCTTCTACTGGGCTAGGATTTTGGGAAAAGAGAAGAATGCTGGGATCCTGAGTTCTGGTACAGGGTGCAGCCTGGGATCAGCACACAGATGGTATTTGCTTGTGTTGCTCCTCTCATTATGCGGCTTTGCCGCTGAACTCCACCTTTGTATTGAGTTCTGTCTTTAACTTAAATGGATAATTTAGTCCTGTTGCTGGAAACCTCTGTATGTGTGTACGAACCTGCATGAAAACACGCACAAATCCATGAGAACAGACTGGATTTCCTGGGTTCTTTTCTAAACTTCCAATGGAGGAAAAAAGCATACTGCATTCAATAATGGTGATCTCCCTCACAGTTCAACGCAAAGCCTTGACTGCATTCTTAAGAACATCAGCAGATACTCAGGGTTGACATATGCACAGTGTAGGTCTGGGCTATGTTGCGTGTTTGGGGGGGGGGGAAGCATGAGGTTGTAATTAAAGTTTTACATTGTACTGTGTGGAAAGATTAATGTGTTTGTCTGTAATGTGTTTCTTCATCACTGAGAGACAGGGGAAGTTCTTAATAATGATGACAAGCCTGTCACTGAAAATATGCCATTTGGGCACTGGCATAAAACTAAGTATTGTCCCATAATTTGTCATATCCTGGGCTTGCCTTGTGAGTGATACATTTATTCATCTTTTATTTTTTTTTCTTTTAACATGGAATTTTTATTAAGAAATTTGATACCAAAGAAAAGAAAGACTAGTGCTTTTATTCTTTCAGTTTCAATTCTTATAACTGAAATTTAAAATAGCATATTAATTTTAAGGCTGCGTGAATAAGATGTTTGGTCAGACCATGCTCCCTGTTTCCTGAATCTCAGATGTTAAATATGGAGAACAACATGCAAATATTATATATATATATTTATGAATCCCATAATTAAGGTTCTAAAAGATAATTTGCGGAAGTGTTTATCATCCTAAACAACTGTGCTTGACTTCGTGCTTATGGAATACCACTGCTGTTCAATTTAAATGGCTGGAACAAGTTGAAGTAATACTGGCACACAGTAATTAATTGAGGAGGGAATAATCATATAAAAAAGTATGCTGAATATAATTTTACAGGTTTTTTGACTAGATGTATTTCAAGTTTACTTAGGAAGTGGAGTAAATGCTATGAAAGAGGTGTGTAGTGGAAAGTGTCCCTGGCTATGGCAGGACGGTTGAAGCAGTCTGGGCTTTGAGGTCTCTTCCAACCCAAACCGTTCTATGATTCTGTAATTCTGTGATTTTTAGAATGCTAGAAAATGAGAGAAGAAGGAAAACATTAGGATGAGCAAATTCTTGTTTATGTGTTTGGAAATTGGAAATACCAATTATACAGCTGAATCAGGAATAAGAGGTTAGAACTGATATGCTGGAAAAGAATTAGGAGAGTGAGTAATAAACAGCAGTGCTGTTTCTATCTAAGTGCTTATTTTAATGTGAAATATCTTTAAACGGTTTGTTTACCTCAGGGGTAATTTATTTGTAAATAACGACCATCTTTTTTCATCCCTACCCTGGACTGTTGTGGTGGCATTTTGCCAGTTAACTGAGTATTGGTTGGAGTTGTTACACTGCAGAGTTTTAACACAGCTCTCAACTCTTGATCACCAGCAAAGAACTGTACTCACGTGATCTTCCTTTTGTGATTGTACAAAATTGCAATTTGTTTTACATCTTTGATATGTGTCCTATGGAAGAGTGTGACGTTGTCACAAATCCTTCATCCCACAGAGAAAACATTTATGGTGCAAGTACTTGAGATAAACTGAACCATGAGTGTTGGCTGGACAACAGAAAATTGAACTTTCCAGGAGTCCTAGGCCCTAGCTTAGATTTGGAAGATCGGTGTAAAGCAGAAATTAGTCTTGTATCTCCACCTCAGCAGTCTTTCTCCCTCGTATTTGATTCCCACATACTACTGTTCCTTCATAGGCTCCTAACACCTTGGTAGTCGCCTCACATTCTGCATGATGGATTTATTTTGTACCCTCTAGAAATGAACATGTCTTGTTTTATAAGGGTGTTTATATTTCAGCTGGCAGTGTCTCAAAGGATGGATGCCTGGGAAAGGCAATGATAAGGGAAAAAGTCTTTGCTAACAATCATAATGGAATTACTTAAAGCGATATATGTACAAATGTGGCGGTGAGAATAGAATACACATAATTTAACAATAAATTTCTGTGTTTAATTATAGGCAGATTCAGACCAGATTTTTTCCTTCCCAGGCATGCCTATCATGGGAGAGATACCACTGTAGAGGCTTAGAACAAAAAAAAAGAAAAAAAAGGAAGAAGTTTCTCATGAGTTTTGCTGAATTAGTGACTGAACAATGCTTTAATATACCAGACATCTCTCAGAGTAAGAAATATTGCAATAAGTTATAAACTTAGTTCAGCTCTGAATTATGCATTGTGTACTTAGGCCGTACGAGACCTATAGTATGTTTATCTGTTGACTTCCACAAAGATTTAGGGTCTATTTTGACTTAATAACTTGCTTTATTTTGTTTGACATATATTTTATGTCTTCCATGTGCATGGATACATAAGATACACAATCGTGGGTGAGGGTCTTGAGAGAAAGTGCAGCGCTATACGTGCTAATAATAGTGGTTGTTACTTAAAAAAATAACACATCCATGTTTTTTTCTTGCCACTCCTTAACTGGTGTAGAAGCCTTATTAAATGGTAAGAAGAAATGAACTTATCTCATTATGGTTTTATTGTCTTGGTAAGTCCAAAACATTAAAAAAAATTAAAAATCTGTCACCATATCCTGCCGACATACAGCTATTGTGTTCAGTGCAGGAAATCATTTTACAAAGTGTGCTGCTCACTGGCATCCTATTCTACATCTCAGTTTGTGCTTCTGCTATTAAAAGAGCTTAGTGAACAAGTCTGTGAGCATATGGAGTGCTCTTAACTTGAGGTATGATTTATAATATGATGCAGATCAATTGCACTTATTTGATATTAGAGATTGTGAAAATATATACATTTTAGAACACAAAAAGTTTTCAGCAGTTTGATCTTTGTTGTTAGAGAAAGATTAAAGCTAAACTACTGTGTCTAGAAATTCTTTGGCTTCTGCATTCTGTGTCTTTTAGCTTTTCCACATTTGGCTTCCTTTTTAAACTTCATAATTTATAAAGGAAGTCAAGGGCAAACTGCTGTTGTTATGGACCCCTCCCGTTCAGTGCACTGCTAAAGCTAACCACTGCTTTCTTGGAGATGTATATAAGAAGATTAAATAAAAAAATTCTGGACTTTTAGTGGAGGAAGTGTAATCCTCTGGGTTTACTAAGGTTTTAAGTGAGGTGACAGGGCAATCCTTGCCATTTTGTCAAAGATGATAGAGGAATAAACAAAAAGAAAGAAAATTCCAGCAACAAGTCCAAACCAAAGAAGCAATATGTCCAAAGACATCTTTCAATTCACTGGAGTTCTTCGGGAAAACTGGGAGTCTTTTATTGTCTTGCTTTGGTCCTGCTTTTCTAATATGTTGGACCCCTCCAGAAGTGCCAGTGAGGTTCTGTGAGGGGAAGCTGATTTTAAAGAGTTAGTGTGGGTATGCATTGGTTTATTTGAAAATCTGGCTGCTTTCCTGTCCTAGACCACAGATGAGCAACCTTGAATGCAGGGCTGTGAGTATGGAATTGTGGGAGATGTGATTGAAGGTGTGTTTGTCCACCTGGTTCCTTTTTATAAAGTCCATGGGCATCAAAAAACAGGACTTGAAAACTGCACTGCCTTTTGGGACCATCAATCCAAGGTCAATTGAATGCTCTGAAGTGAATAGCATAAAATAGTTTATTGCACAGAATAAATTTCATTCTGTGCAGAATTGGCCTTCTGCCTTGGGTTGAAATGTTGCTAATGTGGACATTAGTAACAAAAAGTGCTTATGAATAGGTCGTTCTGTAGTGTAGGGTTTTCCCCACCGAGATGGTTGGTGTGATAATGGATAACTGAGATCAGTCTTCTCCTGTGGAACTCTGGTAAATGCATTCTGGTGTAGAAGAGAGATGCGAGTGCTTTGACTCCATTTTAAGAGAAAGCTGTTGAGAAGGTTCACAGGAGTGCAGTGTCACAAACACACTGACTGACTGAGGCTGATCCTCCTGTTCTACAGAGCAATGCAAGCTTGAATTGTAGGAACTCCAGAATACTGCAGCAATACATCACTATCTGAAACAATTACCCTTGTCAGGTCTTGTTAGCTGGGATGCAGCCCTGAGCTGATGTAGCTGGAATCCTCCTTCTCTGGAGTTACTTAATTTGTGCGAGGTCATGGCTGCACTCGAGCCCTTTGAGCTGGCAAACATCATGTGAAGCAGGATAGACTTCACTGCTATTCTTCCCTTTGCCTAACTTTTCAACTGCATTACCTGTGCTTCTGGTTTACAAAGTCGATTTCACCTTTATATTACTGAGTTTGTCATATTGTCTGACGTTGTAGCTTTCAAAAGGCCAAGGAAAAAGCATATCTGGAGAACAAGCTATTAAAACACGGAACTATTTGTGGAGACTTTGCAATGGAAATATCATTTATCATCCTAAGCAGTGATTTCAGGATCAAGCTAAGGGTGATGTTCCAAGCAATGTAACATGATTATTCCTTCCTTAGGAGCTAGACAATCTATCCTTTTTAAAAATGATTATATATTGATGACTGAAAAGAAAAGCTTGACAAACTGCAGTGAAAATAGCATCCCCCTTGAGAAAGTTTGTTTGATAAAATTATGACCTCCTACTATAAATTCAATATTGCACTTTTTCCATATTTTTTGATCACTGAGAAAAAAATTTCCATGATCAAAATAAATCTGATATGTTGAAAATGGAAAGTCTTCCTACCCTACTATTAAAACCGTGGCTTTTATGATTTCAAGATTTTGTCCGCTATTTTGCCATGATTTGTTTTTCTTATACAAAATTAGCTTTGAACTGCTGTTTCCCCAGGACAAAATATTGAGTTATAGGATATGTATTCATGTAGAAATTGGGAAAAAATTCTGTGAATGCACTCCTGAGTAAAGATCTGTTAATTTTCATATTAAAAGTGTCCTCAGTAAGGATAAAAACCAATTCCATGCATAAATAGTAGGTTTCCTTTTCAGAGGAAATACGTTGTCAAACAGCTGTTGCAGACAGCCAGGGGATTTGCCTCATCTGGAAGGTGCAGCACTGACATATCTTTGATTTGCTTGATTCTCCCATTGTGCTCCAGTTCTCTAAGAAAGTAATTATGGAAAATTGCTTAAGAAATGTTTGTAAGTAAATACTGTTTTTTAAAATTTTTAGTGGAACCAAACTATCCACCCCTCCCAGTGTTTAAGTATTACTTGATTTTTGGAATGCAAGTACTTCTGCTGACTTTTCTCACGTGCATTTGTAATCACTGACAGCATCAGAGCTTGGGATGTTCCCAAATGAGAGCAGCAAACTTCATTATTAATACAGAACATGCTGCATTTCTTAGGAAAAAAACCCAAATTCAGTGTTATTTAATGATTCTGGTAGAGGAAGCTTTGAAATCCCTGTTGAAGATGATGTTAAACAAGTTGAAAGTGCTAAAACACAGACCTACCAATCTAATTTTTTTTAAGAGGAAAGGCCTTTTGCTAGGTGAACAGGGACATTATTTATTGACAATATATGTCTGCACAGTAAGGGATAATAAATCCACACAGAAAAGCAGCCACAAAATAATTTTACTATTGCACTTGGTGTCCTGGGCTAGATTAATCCCTGGTTTTTTTTCTGGTAGATCAGTAGAATGGCACTAGGGATTCATTTATCACTTATAAAAACACCCATTCCTCATCTGTAACTCCCAAAGCCATCGCCTTCTCTTGTATCAGAATACAGCCAAATGTTGTGTATCTGTGTACATATATGCTGATTTTACATGCCTTTTGGCAAAAGTTACCATAACATACCATTGCTCATTCCAGATGTTGTAAAAAAATAAGATGCTTAAGCTAGAACTCCAAACAACGTATTCCTATTTTGTAGATTGGAATTGACCCAGAAAGAAATAAGCATTTAATAATAACAAAGATTTAAAAGTTTTAAATAATTGTGTATATATCTACAATTAAGAAACAGATTTGTAGAATTTTCTAAAATGACAGGGACAATAATGGTAAACTTTCTCATGGCAATCTAGAAGTTCTATCAGCACTAGTTTTGTGGTTCGTACCTTGGGTCACCTGTCATGAGAAAGTTCCTATATGAGATCTATAAGGAGCTATAAAAGAGAGGTTCAGGAATCTAGGTAGCCTTCTTTTCTTTCCTCTGAAGCAGGAGTGTCTTCATTACTCAGCCTCTCAGGAATGTTTGTTGGAAAAGCTGAAAACAAGGTGTAGCACGGTGTTGAAAGCATGTGAGTTTCCAGCACCCTGGTTGGTGAAGGCTTGAGATGTTACCAGCAATATATTCTGTTTGCCACAGGTTGGGTACTACTTACCAGGGTACATTCTTCAGAAAGCCCATTAAACTTCTATCTGTATCCTAAATGCTTAAATACTGTTTTTTCCCCTAATTTGCCTTTAAGCAACTTTTCCCAAGTGATTTATAGAATGTAGGACAGAGGCAAGCGGCACATCATTATCTCACGTCTGGTGCTCTTACTGTACTGGGCAGTCAGTACTGGATGTGTTAGTACAGGACATGTGACTCTGTATTCTGGGGAAATGTATGAGGATTCTGGGAGCAGGTAAGGAGATTAAAGGTGTGTGGCAATTTTCCGTCACTGTGTCCACAGGCACAGAGCAGCTCCCTTTCACTGTGCATGTTGTGTTAGCAGTTCATCTTTCTCTGAAAGCCCTGCCCTGCTTGCAGTTAACCAAGATTCATTACCTCTACTCCAGCATTCCATGTCTGCACGGTGAGAGGTGCTGAGTTATCTTCCTGTTTTCATCATCTACCTTCAAATGTGCTTAATGCATTGCCTGTTGACAATAATTGTTTCCTTGATAGCCTAGCTTTCTTTTGCATATGCTGGCAAGGATATAAGAACATAAAACTGTATATTCTCATACAGCGCCACATTCTCCAAATAGCATTTGCAGTATCACAGATGAGAGATGTTATGCATCCTCTGGAAGATGGAGAGAAAGTGTATTGAGTTTTTTCATCTTCTCTCGTATCAGTACAAAATTTCCTTGTGGTGTAGGAAGAGAATAATAATGAAACTGCCTTAAGTTTTAGTTCACATGGAATCATTTCAAGATATGCATGTTAATAGAGAGGAGTCTATCTCAGAGGCAGCTTGAAGGAGTTTATTGAAATTCTAGAGTGCTTAGCAGGCCAGTTAGTCAAATCTGTATCCCAAAAGCTGTGAACTACAGATGAATATTCGACGCTACTACTGTGAATTAAAATTATTTCTTAATTTAATGCCGCAGTTCTTTGCTACTTAGCATAGTAGTGAGGAATTTATAAACAAATAATAATGAGACACTGAATTTTTTGGAGTAGTTTTTCCTAAGAGAAAAATACAGAATGAATGACTGTCATAACTCTAGATCTTTTAAATTAAAAAACAACACCCCCCTAAGATTTAATTGGGAGAAAATTCAGATAGAAAACAAGTTTTTTGTTAGTTCACATACTTCCCCCCCCCTCGTTCTCTGGCTGTGTTTTGCAAAGTTCAGCAGTCGAGCATGACTTAAAAAACAGTCAAGTTCCCTTAGGGACACTTTGGGGATTAGAGACATACTGTAGTAGAAAATGTAAACATGATAGAGCAAAGAGCAAGGTCATGCAGAGCACTGTCTGTTAGCAGAAGATCTTAAAATTGATTCACTGCTTCTCTATAAATTCTCTCTGCAGAGAAATAATGATCTCTGACATATAGACTGGGGAATCATTCTTGCAGGAAGGTTTTGCATAAAGTGCAGTTGCTTAATAAGACTAGAAAGATGAGACTTCCAAATAATCAATTACCTTATTCCAGTCCAGAATTAATGGTCTTAGTGGAAAGGCTTGTTAGACTTAAGAAACTATCAAGATGAGGTGAATTACTGTAACCTGAAGAAGTTTCTAAATTTGCTAAGATTATAGACTTATGTTGTGCTTTAAAAAAGGACAGAAAGTGAAGCCCAGGTGAGGACTAGTGCAGTATAATTGATCTAATGTACTAGTAAATCCCAAACTCCTTGAACTCAACTTTTGGCCACAACATCAAAAATCACTGTTTGTTTCTAGTATAAAACTGGTTTGGTTTAAGTGTATTGCTTTTTAGGGCAGTCTGGCATCATCAGTGTTGAGTGTGTGTGTTTATCCGCTCTTGCAAATCATTATTACCATGACTTTAGTTTGAAGCAGTATTTCCATTCCTGTCTCCCCACATTTTTGAAGCCATGGTGAGCCTATTCCCTGTAGGCAGCACAGATGAGTGACTGATGGATGCATTCTTATGTGGGCCTGAATTAACATCCACTATGGAAAAGGCAGAAGTGTCACATCTGCCTGCCAGTGCTGAGGTTTGCCACTGGAAGTCTGAAGGGTTACAAAGAATTTCAATTTTCTAAAGTATTTGCTTAACATGCTTACATCACTCAATTTTTGGAGTACCAGGCCGTTAAACAGGACAGGTTTGTTCTGTTTAAAAATCTGGGAAGTTTTTTTTGAAGGTGTGCTTTCTGGTCAAGGAACAGGGTAGAGATATCAGAATGCTAAAGCACCTGATAGTTGCTGTTTTCTGAAGATTAAATAGGATTCTAGGGAACATGAAGGAGGTTACAGAATATTTGTGACTCCTTCCCAACTCCTACAACCACAAATGGTTGGGATTTAAGGGAGGATCTTACAAGTAAGAATGTCAGTCTTAAAAATGCTCATTTGAAGTGGAACTGTCATTAGTCTATCCTGTGTAATAGCAGTTGCATTTTATCTACCGAGTTTTTGCTTTATCATAGTTTTTCTCCATTGTTAAAGTAGAATATGCAAATTCATACTTTATTGCTGCATTATACACATTTAACCCATAGCACAGAATCAATAGATTTGAGAGAAAGTGTTGTATATAAAGCAAACCTGAAGATTTAGTAAGCTTTGGAGCTTTTGTAAGGGTAAGGAGAACCCTGCCATCCTACACACGTGAGGTCAGTAAGGAGAAACTTTTGTTTTGGATGATTTTACGTTGCAGATTAATTAGCTGCACACATACCATGCAATTACAGTTTTGCTGTATGGTATGATTAGCTTGGGAAAAAAAAAAGTTGGGCTCTTGATGAAGATGTCTGATGCTCTTTTCCATTTATCCTAATATTCTTTTTTCCCTCTTATCTAACCCCTGTTTGTCTGAGACGTGTACCTGGTCTCACTGGCTCTAAGCAAAACAAATTTGTTTCCTTTCCACTGCTTGCTTAAGAAACAAGACTGTGTGTCTTCTGAACTCACTTTTGCTCTGTGCTTCAGTCTCCTTCCCTTGTAAGTCATTCCATATGTTTATTATATGTGTCAAATTGTTCAAACTGTTATTTCTAGATTGTTTTATTTAAGATTTATTTTTAAACTGGCAAATACAAATTCAGGGAGCCTGCCTCTGTGTGGACCAGTGTTGACACCCTGTGGCTAACTAGATTAAGTCACAGATGAGTATTTAATAGGGATATCCTATGGGACATCTCCCAGACTTTACTCCTTGAATACAGTAGTCTCATAACCAAGCTTTGTACTAACTGTGCAGCAGGTTTCTGCTCTCATTTCCTCAAGGGAATGTGTGAAAACAGCACAACAATACATTGAATAACAACTGAATATTATGGCTACTTTTTCTTATCCTGATTCAGTACTTTTAACTGCTTCTATGCTAAAGGAAGGGCTGGATGCCAGGTGTACAAAAGCATTATGTGATGTGTGCTGAAGGTGTCTTTTAAACAGTCATAAAATCAATGTTCTATTCATTGACCATTCCAAACATTCAGTTACAAAATCTTTAAGTCTTTTTTACTGCTGTTGTGGAAATGGAATTTCTCTGGAAATTGTTGCTATATAATTTATTCTATATCTTAATGTCTGTCTTTACATTAAGTGCAGTGCTTCAATTTTAAAACAAAGCAGTAATTCAGAGTAGCACCACTGAATGCAGAGACTTTAAGTGACTGGGAGTAATGTGTACTTTAAGCACTGATAAAAATGTGGGGTTTTAATAACATCCATTTGACTTTTCCTATAGATTTAGGGCATCATGGGAAAATATAAAGCTTAGATTTTTTTTTTTTACTCTTGTTATTTAGCTGTGTAGTGATGGCACAAAAAAAGTCATGTACCACTCAAAGTACTTTTTTATCATTCTTTAAGGAAACTACTTATGTGAAGCCAAGAAATAAAGCAAACCTCAGAATAACTTTATCATTCATGAAGTCAAAGCCTGAATCTTTGCCAGTACAGTTACTGTGTTCATCAAGTACTCATGAATAGGAAATCATACCCTCTTTAGGCACCCAAATGAAATGTTGGTCCTTATAGCATAACCTCATGGACTGGTTCACATCAAGAAGTACATTTTTTTGCACATTTCCTCATAATTCCTCTCCTTTCTTCGTCTGTGTTCCTCTTTCTTCCCCTCTGCCTCCACACACTCTCACTTCCATAGGGAATGCTCTCGCACCAGCTGTCTTAAGCTGCCTGGCACAAAGGAAGGGTGAGAGGGAATCTCTCAGGTGAGCAGGTGCCAAGCCATTTAAGACTTTGTAGATCAAAACTCATGCTTTCAGTCTCACCCAGAAGTTGGCAGCCAGCCAGAGCAGGTCATGGAGTGTTGGTGTAAAGATCTCTGTCTCAAATATACGATTTACTAACTGGATTGCTGCCTTTTGCATTAGCTCAGATTTCCCCTTGCATCAGCACTGGAGTTGCCTTGTGTTGAGCACATTGCAATAATTAGCCCAAGAGGGCACTTTAGATTAAATTCTTACCTAATTTTGCACCCTCTACAGTGCTAGTCATCCCAGTCAGTATATATGGTGTGTAAATCAGAAGAGTTGTGCTTTTAGTTGTTGGCACTTGGCAACTATTTGGTGTGGCCTTTTCTCTATAACTGTACTAACTAGAAGCCTTCTCCTCTTCCTTTAATAAATTGTATGTCAGCTCTTTGCTGGCATTGTACCCACTGATGCTACATGACTTATGGTATCCATTAAGAATAATTTTTAAATCTATTAAAGCTTCCATGATTTCAGTTTTGTTATGATCTAAAGGAAGACTGAAAAATAAAAAATGTATTTTCTTGGGTTAACTGAGGAGTTTTGTGGAAAATAGCTAGTTGAGCCTTTTACTTCCTTATCTCTTCATGGGTAATTCACTGCACCAGTTCTTGAGGTAAAATTAATTTAATATGGTCTACTTGAAATTTCTCCTTTCATATAACCCTCAAGACTGGGCAGAAAGCTGCCCCTGTGAAGTCCTCTGTGGGTCCCATGACCCCCCAAATGATCCTCCCACTTTAAATAACACCACAGTCCAAAAGGCTCTGTCACTTCAAATTTATGCAACCCATGCTGCTTTTGCTGTGCTGAAGATTTTCCTTATGGTTTTGAGGGAGAACAGGTCTGCCTTGTGAGCTTTCCCCCCTATCTCCCTTTAACCTCTCAAATCTCTTTGCCTGGTCTCAAGTTTCATTACATATACTTTGACCAGCTCTACTTGTTGCCTGTTTTAGACTTTTGCATTCCAGTTAGTATAGTCACTTGGGAATAAAAGCTTGGTGTGCTATAAATTTACTTTTCTTTTACAAGAAACAGAATATAGTTCTTTGGAAGTTAATCTATTGTCCCCATTCGTCTGATAACCTTTGGGCTGTTTTTTTCTTTGAGAAAGTGAGTGAAAACATATTTCAGTGTTCTTTTAACAAAGTATTTTGGTGTAAGACACCAAAGTGTAGGGATTTACTGTATTTTAATATATTCTCACATGCAAAGATCTCTAAGACATAGCATTTAGAAATGTTTAGACAATGGAGAATTAATTTATCCAAAATACAGTGTGGATTTTCGTTTGTTTTTTTCTTTTACAATGGGAAAATGTATTTCTCTTCTCTTTAAGTGTGTTACTCTTCATAATCCTTCATAAAACTTGAAAGTGTCAGTCATTTAGATAATTGAAAACATAAAATAAACCTGAGACTCATGTAGTTGTTAAATTAGCTACTGAGTACATTTAAAGACTTAAAAATTATAGCAATTTTTTTTTTCTCAAGTCTTTTTTGCTTCTAATTATGCACTAAGGAAAAAAACCCCAAGATTTTACAGTTAGTGAGGTTAAAATATTCTCTTCTGCTTAGTCTTTCATCTTGAGTTTTGAGAAGATGAACTACCATGTTTATCATACTTATTTTGACCTTAACCTTTTTTTAATGAAAGAGACTTAAAATGTCCCAGCTGGCATGTCTCCCACTGTTGTGAAAAAAAAGAAGAAAGAAAACTTTGAGTAGTTCTTCCTGTGCAGTAGTTGTAGCAGGATGAATAAAACCTTATAATGTCTTAAGCAGAGGGTCAGTAATCTGTTATTTAGAGATGGAATTTGAGACATGTCTTGCCCCAGTTTGTTATGAAACTTATGAACAACCAGTGTAGACAAAAAAGGCAGAAAATGTATGAGTAAATATAGGAAAACATTAAAAGATGCTTCTTTATTTTTATTATTTTGCATCAATAAATACAATCCCAACGCTTATCATAACATGTTTACAACTTCTAATGTAAGGTAGTTTGACTCTGTGCAAGATTTGTGTGCCAGACCATGAAGTGTGAACTAGGACAATTCCCTGTGTTTTCAGTGGAATTTTCAAAATGTGTGCCGGCTGGAGACCTGATTTAAGCATGCTGAAATTACAGGTGAGAATTGGCTCTGAGGATATGTTCCCATACTAATATCAGAAGGGCATCTCTTCATGTGAGTCAGCAGATTCTGCTTTGCTGCAAAAGTAATGAAATACAGACACTCTTTTTTATTTTTTTTTAATTGGCTTATAGTTTGGGGTTTTTTTAATAAATGTGTCTTGCATCAAATGTACAAGAGGTGAGGTATAGTTATCTTACTGTCTATATCAGATGTCTCTTCGTGACTGTTGTTTGAGAGGGTGCTTCGGAATGGAGAACACCTTGCTCCAGATCGCTTCCTCACGGGTGGGGGAGCCACTGTAAGGCTGCCCAGACAATGGTAGAGTCTGCTCAGGGTCAAAGATGAGAAGTAATTCAGTGCTTTGGGTCTTATTCTAGTGAGGAGCATTCTGTTCTGGTGCTCAGAACTCGAATTGTATGCTTTTACTTTTTGACAGTTTCTGCAATTATAGAAGGCTAAATTACACTTAACAAGGGAACAATCAAGCAGGCATACACTGTGCCCTGTGAACAAGGCTTAGATGAGTAAGTTTTTGGAACTCCTAATAGAAGTACTTCACCTAAAAGCTGTTAGGAGCCACAGACACCAGCTGTGTGCAAAACCTGCATAAGTTGCTATTTATGTTATATGCAGAAATAGAATTTTATCTAGATAAAATGTTCAGTTGTCTTGGAGTACTCCAGTGTTCTTCCTGACTCCATTAAAATTATCCCTGCTTTATAGTGGCTATGACTCCTAATCAGTGCTCTGTAAAGTTCTTGAAAGCCATACATCTTAGCAAACCCATGCTCTTGTACATTGATGGAGCATGGATACGTAATATGGACCTTACCCAATGTGTTCCAAATCCATGGGTGGTTCCTTTAGATTATTTGTGATGCTGCCTTTAATTTCTATGGCACACTTGAAGATACTTTCAGTTGTGTTAATGACTTTTGTTACTCTTGTGGCATTAGCCTGCTAAGCTTATTTTGATCTGAAGTAATTACAGGTTAATATTCCAGAAAAAAGTGTTATAAAAGTGTCAGGTAGTATTATTTTTTAATCCAGTGTCTTCTAAATAAGGGAAAAAAAAATGAATGAGATTAGCTTATCTAAAAAGTGTTTGCTTGAAAGTTGTCAGTGTCCTGGTGACTTGAAATAAAAAATATCTCAAAGAATAGTAAAGAAATATAGCATATTTAAGCATTAGAAGTCCATTATCATATAGGTAGATATTCTAATTTATTTTTCTCTTTGTGATACTATTGCATAAGGGATAAGTAGCGGTAAAATGATGTTTAAAAGCTTGATTATGGTGGCATTATGTAACATAACTTTTCAACACAGTTATAGTGTTTCAATTTGCAAATTTTACATACTAAAACAAAAAATCAGTCCAGCAAGCTGCAGACTTTTAAAGACTTTAAATCTGCCAAATTATAGCCACTTATTTTTGCCTGACATTTTCAGCCTAGACCCACATAGGAGCTGCCAAACTTGTTTCTTTTCATTACCTGTTCTATGTCTGGCTCGAAGTTTAGATTTTAGAAAATGGAAAAAAGCTGTTTGTGAAATCACAAGGCTCTTGAGCTCTTAGTTTCCTCTTAGTATCAACGTTTATTTATTTAGGTTTGGGCTGGGTTTCAAAAGATTGAAATTGGAAACAGAGAAGGTGACTCTGAATACCATTTATCTGTATGTAAGCGAACATTCAATGTACATTTAATTTAAAAAATTGCTGTTTCCTACGAGAGGGAGATATTTTTCACATTGTTAAAACATTTTTAGAGGTCACTAGGTGGTCATGTCACCAGCAGGGAGTTTTTGTTTGGCAGGCTGCATTAGCAGTTAGTAACAAATGCCTCCCATGATTCTGCATTCAAAAGGAGTTGCTTTGCAAGTAACAAATACTTACAACCTGAGAACTGAAGTATAAAAAGTAGTGACAGGGGAAAATGTTTGGAAATGTAAAACAGCATCTTTAGTGGCCAAATTGGAGTGTTTAGGGAGTTAAAGATTACATATCTACTTTATACTTGAGCTTGGAGTTTACAGAAGCAATATTTTCACTACTGCAGTTGTGTGAATCTCATCATTTCTAAAGAACTGTAAATTTGCGGCTTCCACAAGTCCTTGGTTTGGGTTGTAATTAACACTTTCAATACAATTGTCATCAGACTCTTCATACTCATTTTAAATTCGTTCCTTTATGTGGATTTGCATATTTCATGAAGGCCTCTAAATTTTCTGACTGAATTTTCCTCAGATTTAAGGCGTTTTAAACAGTAAGAAGGAATAAAACTGAATAACACCAAATGTGTACAGAAAGTTTGGCTAAATATACACTTGGAGAGAACAGAAGCCACGGCTGAGAGATTGTAATCCCTTACCAAGTTGTCTTTGTTGATTGAGATATGGTGTGTAAACTAGTGAGAGTACATTAGTATTTTGGAAAGTAAAAGTACTGTGAGTTGAACTGAATATACCCATTTTTTACATATGTAGTACAGTTCATTTTCAGACAGCTGTTATTAGTAGCTGGAGCAGTAATTCTTCCTTGAACCACAGAGTTCACTTTTTCTTGATGAATGTAATAGAGACATTCTGGTTACTCCAGTGTATAATTCAGGCCCGTGCCATCCCACCATGTGAAAGAAGTCAGGGAAGGACTTGCGAAGACGACAGTGCCTACGGTGATGCTAATCTGAAGCAACTGCTTGACTTTTTTGGACCACATTGGTTCACACCTGAGGTCTGACCCTGACACCCATCCTGCTCCACTGCCAAAATTCCACAGTCCTTAGGCTTTGTGCAGTCAGTTGCCCGTGTTGGGCGGGCTGTATGTTTCATTTAAACTGACCACGTCCAAAGCGAGGCCTTCTTTGTAGGAGAGTAACTGTTGTTGGAAACACAGACTTCCCAGTTTCTTATGAGGTGTAACTTCTATGGAGAGTCTGCAAGGGATGATGAACAAAGCCAGAACCAGGATAAATTGGACACATGTGGTCTTTTCCTTTGGGCCATCAAAATACATGTTTTCTTACAATGGAACTTTGCACTTGTCAAAGAGAGTCTCTTGTTGATGGACAGTGCTGAAAGCGTGAGAGTGGAGAATACCCCTGAAGGATGGCAGGACAAGATCTGTGTGTAATCCCATCAACTCACCTTTATAGTTAACTTTCACAGGAAGGAAACTCTAGAATATGAGATAGAACTGCTGTGCCTTCTGATCCTGTGACCTGGTTAAAACCAGGCCTCCAAGCTGGATGAGCTGAGGAATAATGTGCGCCAGCTGTGCAGTCTAGATGCAGCACAGGGAACCAAGAGTCTTTGACAAAAAGAGGTGCTTGGAAAGGCACATTAGTCCAATCAATACCACATGGTGACCTTGTGAGGACTAGAGTCCTTGGGGTCCCTTTTCAGTATTAGACTTGGACTAAATCTAGCAGCTGGATTTTGTTTGCTCTAGAGGGTTGCTGTGGTTTAGTTAGCTATGCTATTGCTTGTCTATATTGAATAGGAAAAGACCAGGCCTGGAATTCTCAATATCTCAATTTTATTACACTCGGAAGACAGATTCTGATAATTTTTCTGGGGATTCCTGGCAGGAGCAGTATGAAACTTAATCCTTACCTCAAGCTCTGCTGAACTAGATTAGCTCATGCAGTGCTATGGTTAGGGCTAGAGAAGGTGCAACACAGAGTTATCTCAAGTTTATGGGCCAGTGGTACCTCAAGCAAAGAGCAAAGGCCCTCTGTTTCTCCTGTGTGAGTGTTACCTGGTTGCTCCAAAGCCTGCCAGCGAGCTCTCTTGTTTCCTGTTTTAGTCTGGCATTCCGCTCCATTGGGAGGTGCTGACCTGACAGGAATGGTTGTATTGGTCTGCATTATTGTGGGCTATAATAGGGCAATACCTGGAAGCTGTGGCTTTGTGCTGGGTAATGACACAGTCTATGGTTAAGGAGATTCACTTAAAATGTTTTCTTGACTAGGATTTACTAAAAAGTGATCTTAGCTGATTGGAATAAAGCAGTATTTACCCAGTCCAAGAGTTTGGTGACCCTTTGTAGGGTTCCTACAATTTCAGTTTCTGTGCAAAATGGATCTGTGGGATATTTTGAATGTTTTCCAAAAAATTAATTTTTCTTTAATCATTAGGCTAAACTTACAGGTTTCCTAAGAATATGTACACACATATTGTCCTATGTACAGTATGAAATTATTTTTAATTTGTTGAGTTTGTATTTTTATATTAAAGAACAGAGTTTAAGTAGTTTAAGTGTGGGGCAGAGATTTCAAGCCAGCCACTTTCCTGGCTAAGTGACAAGGCTGGCACAAGTCCAGGATGCAGAAGAGCTGTTGGTGTTGAGATTAAGTGGAAGTGGCAGCAGTACCTGCTAAGACAGAAGAGAGGTGGAACAGCCTGGAGTTGTGAACGGGAAGGATGTCAAGTTGGATCATTCCTGGGACATTACCCCTTGAGAGATTTTTCAGCTGCAGAAAGATTGGCAGCAAGGGATGTAGATGACATTTGAATGGAAAGACTTAAAGAATTACTCTGTTAGCATTCAAAAATTCACTGGCTAACACCATAGGATTTGATTATAAACAGTAATAATTATTCTAACTGTTGGAAAAATTAGGAAATACCTGTTTGTAGTTCCTTCCTTTATTATAGTGTGCATGTGCCTTATCCACTGTATTGATTGCAGAGAAGAACAGATTATTTTCTCTATTATATGAGTGGTTGAGACAGTGACTTCTTAGAAAACATATTTTGGAAGTATTGTGAGTGTGTGTGAACCTGTGTTCCTGTACACTGCACTGATTTCCTTTTCACTGAGGTAGTCAGCACTGATATGATAAGTTCCTTGTTCTTCAGCTCTCTTGCTTCAAGCTACTCTGCTTCCTGTAAATGTGAACTGAATATGTCAGCCTTTATAAACATCATATGTACTCTGTTCCTCCCAAACAACTGTAGCTGTTAGTAATTGTTCATTGCAAAGTAACTTCCACGAATGTTAAGAAGCATGGAAGTAATTTGGGGAGAAACATACTTTGTTCTTTTGTACTTGTATGCTGCGACTCTGCCTTAAGGATAACCTTAACTGTGGAACCATGAGGGTATTCACATAGTAGTTTTAAAATGAGCAGAATAATCAAAGCAATTATGTCTTTGTCAGGTTTTTAATACTTGAACGTAGTTTAAATGTTTTAACATATTGTGTTTATTAGATTTTTACACAGTTTTACTACTACTTTTCTGTTGTTAAATCACAGGCTTTGGTAATGAGTACAATAATAGCTTGTATACTTAAAAAAATAAGGCAGATAAAATTTCTTAGCACCTGATCCTGATGTGAATTTTTGATTTTGTTTAATCTTCTAGTTCAGAAAGTATAATGTTGGATTCTCTCTTTCTGCATCTCTTTGATAAGTTTTAGTGCTATTTTCTTATTTGGGGGAATATTATTCTAGCCAACTAACATAGTTCCCATATGCTTTAAACTAATTTCTAGAATGTTTCACTTCTTTGTTTTATTTTGTGTGCGCATTTTCTTTTTTATTGGACAGCACATTTAACCGCATAGGTACCAACAGAGTTGTGACTGTTTAGTTCCCTTTTGTGCAACAGGAACAAAAATGCCACACCTGCTTTGGTATCAAGACTCAGATTTGGGTAGTTCTGGCTTCTTTGAGCAGCTGAGGTGCTATTATTTCCTACCACCTGTACTGAACCTCTGCTCGTTGCACAAATCAACAGCCGTTGGTTCATTTCTTGTAGCAATAGCACTTACTTCTATTAGCATTCCTCCTTCTGGTGACAGCCCTTCTTAGAATGGATCCCATTATTTGTGTGAGTCACAAGGCCACCCGGATAGCAATTTCAGAGAGCATTTTCCATAGCAACTCCTTCTTAGGCTCGTTCTGTCACGATTCTTTCCAGATGTGCTGCTGATTCAGGTAATGTTCAAAATCCTGCTTAGAAACATCTTATTTTTCCATTGTCTTGGATTCTAGAGCTCATCCAAGGTTGCAGTAAATGCACAACTGTGTACATAGTTAAAAGAAAAATCAGATCCACCGTGGACATGCAGAGGCTCCAGAACATGTCCTTTATTTGATTCTAAGGAAGCTTTTTTTGTTTGAATTGGCTGGTGGTTTTTTTGCCAAAAGCACAGTTGATTTTTTTTAGATATATAGTCCATGTCTCAGGTTTTGGAAGGAATTTGTAACTTTTGACTGTACCAATCTTTATTCATTTAAATGTGCTTGCAAACATACCCTTTGTAGGACTGTCCCTGGGGAAACATGATTGTATGAATTTACTATGTGACCTGTCTTGAGCGTTTTCCACTTTTCAGTGTTGAAACCTGCATTGTTTTTCTTCTTTTACCTTTAGTTTAAATTTTGTGGGCTAAAGTTTTTTGCCATTGTTGAGTGACAGATTTGAAAAAGACATTTGAAAGATGAAAGTATTTACATTATGTATGGTGCTTCTAAGCTGTGCTTTTATTTTTCCACCGTAACATTGTTTTAAACTATGAAATATATGCTTCTGTTAAAATTCATGTGTCCTATCATAGCTTCACTTCCTCTTTGCCACAAAGTCATTTATCCTGATCCAAACATCAGGGTTTCGAGTGATAATCCATTTTGATTCTTTCAATCCCTTCTGATTGTGTTTCTTTAATTGAATATTTTACCCTCCGCTTTTGCAACGTGTAGTACAGGTTAAGTAACTAGGCTGCCAAAATACTAAGCCTTCTGTAGTTTGGTTGACTTCTTCAAAGTTCTTAAACTTTAGTAAGCCCATAAACATCACTTTACCCAGTATTCTGCAACAGATCTGTATTTTTTCTAAGATACAGCTATCAAAAGTTTGCAAACTAATATCTAGGTAGCATTTTTGAGTTGTGTTTTCGCAAGCATTTTGATTTTTCATTATTGATGGCTTTTCAGTTTACTTTGTGTTTTCTAAAGCCCTGCCTTAAAAACATACCTTGCACATCAGACTCAGAATATTTTGTTTCTAGTAGAAAAGTATCTTGTATCCTCCCAATTAATGAAATACAGTGAGGAGAGAAAAATGCAGATCTTGCAGATACAAGTAGACCAGTTACCTTCTGACACAGACCTGGCTGGACAACTCGAGCATGGAGTGTTCTAACTATGGAAAGAGCTGGTAGTTAAACCATTGACAAGAAAGGAAAACCAGTTTGGTTGACCTGCCCAACTAACAGTAAGAACCATATGTTTTTTTAATTCTAGTTCACTGATTTTAATAATTTAAAAAGTATCGTCAAACTTTCAGTAGTCATGTATTACAGGTTAAGTAATTTTATTATCCATCTTTATAGTAAAATTTGAACTAGCTTGATCTCAGCACAAAAACAAAGCTTTTTATTTGCCCTGAATAAAAGTCCTTCAGTTTTAGAAGTTTTGGTAAAGACTGTCAGAAATATTATTCAAATCAATAGAGAACTTCATGTGTTAGTTGTTAGTACAGTACGATGTATAAGAAGTTAATTGTTTATCAAGAGTAAGCATGCTGCAATTCATTGTGAAACTTAAAATATCTATCTTCTGTTATTTCTGCTGTGGAGAGTCCTTACTGCCATTCAGACATCAGTCCTGGTGAGCTCTACACCCTCTCTCTGATACAGTTCAGGGATGTACTTTGTCTCTTTTGTCTGCTTGGAGCAAGTCAGTGCAAACTGTCCTCACTGTGAGTCAGTGTGGATTATCTCAGAGCTCTCACTGTGCATATGCATTTTTTTAAGTGTTTCCTTAGTCTGAAACAAATTTTGAGCCAGTTAACCCACCAAAGAAGATCAATGAGCAAACTTCTTTATGCAAAGTTGAATCATATGACGGTCTCCATGCTTCTGGCAATGCTTGTGAATAGCTCCATTAGCAGGGAAGTCATATAATTAAATAACATCATGTGGTATCCTATCTCTTTCTTTCCCAATCTTTTAAGATACTAATTAGAGAAGTATTTGTGTGCTGCTGCTTAATTTCCTCTCTCCTTCCATATAAAAAAATCTCGTGCCTACTGTAGGCTTTCATTGTTTTTACAGATACTTTTCTGTTTTACAGTTATTAATTTCATATGCTGTATTTTGGATGTGCAGTATTTTATTAAAAATGAAGGGGGCTTTTTTGTTTGTTTGTTGGCTTGTTCTGTTTTTTATTTTTTGTTTTTTCCATTGAAATGAAATGGTGGTGCCAGGGTTTGAATAAACATGCTCTGATAAAATGCCCATAGGCATTTAGGTTTTTAAGACATCCCACACCTAAAGGAATGGTGGCCTGCTAGTTTGAGGAGAAATATCTTCAAATATCTTTACTCAGATGCCTAACTACCTTTTTTTTTTTAGTGGTGGTTCCACCAATAATTAGTGGTGGTTCCAGATATAATGAAATTGTCAGAAATGTTATGTTTATATTTGTTCCGTACCTCAACATAAAACACGTTGAGTTGTAATAATTTGCAGGGTTTCCTGTATCTATCAAATTAAGATACGTAACTTTTAACACACGCTCACAGTGTAGCAATAGGTAATGGATGTCATCATGTTAATAATAGAAATGATGTTTCTGACTTCACAGATCTAAAGTAAAAGAGTTAAAATATTAAAACTGTCAACCTGTTTGGGGGATGTGTGTGTTTGTTCGAAGTTGTAAGGAGTTTGCTAGTTTGAGGTTAACATACAGAGTTGTACTCTGACATATATTGGTGATAGTGGAAATTATATGACACTGGTTTACACTGGGCTGACACCCATTTAGTAAGTGAGCATTTAAACTGTGACCTCAGATAAGTTGTCAAATATTAATTGTGCACTGCCAAGAGAGTGCATTTTTTTAGTTGTAAGTATTCAGGCAGTTTTATTTCTCAAAAATGCCTTGTAATATACTGTAAAGCTCAAGGCATAAATTCTAATACATATTCATACTGATTTCTGTATTTTGTTTCAAAATGGAGTTAATTACTCTCTTTGTGATATATTTTCAAGATCAATCTGATCTATATTGGATTTTATGAGCTTTGTTATATATATTGTTCAAAGGGCAGCTTTTTGTAGTGTTACGGAAATTAGAGGGAGGACTCTCAGTTACTTCTTTCAGAAGCAAATCTGTCTTGTTCCTAAATTTCTGGTGGAAAGAAAGAAAATAGATTTTTGCATATTTTAATTTGTGTGGAGAGTTTTGTGGATCAGCATTATTAAAAGCTGAAAGAAAGCCCCACTCATTTTTTTACCATAACCACCTACTTTGTAACAAATGGTTATCTGGAATATATTGTCAACTCAAAATTAAGGGCAGATTACAACTAACAAAAGGAATAAATAATTTATTTTTTAATATTCTGTTTATGCATCTCAGTTTTATGTCTTTGACTCGCTTGAATTCCCTTTAAATTCAGTCATTCATTAACTCTTAATAGCGAGTTTTTCCAAGCTCAAACCTTTATTTGGCAGTTCAAAAACATTACCAAGAACTATATTTTAACGATCAAACCATTCCTCCTGCAAAGCACTTTCATCTTTGTCTTCCATAAACACAAAAAGTGCTGTTGAAGGATGAGGGGGCTGACACTGACAGATTACCTGTAGTTTTGGTTTCCTGTTTAACTTGGTGGACCCTGTGCAGTGCCATGTTGTGCTGTAACACAATCCCGGGCATTCAAATCCCATTGTTCTTCTTCCCAGCCTTCCTATTCCTGCACCACATCGGGCTGTGGAACAGGCAGAGGTATTTCAGCCAAGCGTTGGTGTCACTCCTATGGACAAAGCCAAAGGAACTGCAGAAGTCAGTTCTAGCAAAATAATTGTCATTTTCAGGAATAATTGTCATTTTCTGCTGTGCTTTGCAGGACTGGGAATTCCTTTTTCCTCCGCATTTCTCACACAATCTGAAGGTGGTTCCATCTCCTTGTGTGAGCAGTGCTGCCTGTTTGAATGAAATGAGAATGCAGTGGTTTTTGAAGCATGATTTATGAAACTATGATGTAATTGCTTTCACAATGTCTTTTCTGAGGGATCTGTTTTACTTATCTGTCATTTCTAAAAAAAAAAGTTATCAAGACATCAGAAGTGCAATGTTATAGGGCTTGAAAAAGTTCCAAGCATTCAAAGGGCAGTTGAGTACCTACTTCTTGCTTGAAAATTAGCCCAGAAAGTTGGGTGTGAAGTTCCTTGTTTGCCTTTTAAAATCTGCTTTTTTTTTTGTTTGCTTAGCAAAAGACCTATATGCACATTGCAAATTGCTACTAAGGAGGACAAAAGGGAATAATTTGAAATTGCCAATGCAATGACAATACAGTTACTGGGATGTCTAAGTAGAGGTGTGATTGTGGGAGTCATGAACTTGGGCAGGTAAACTGGAGGAAAAGGACGAATGGATGAGGAAGCTGCTTTTTCAAGAAACTCCTCTGTGATTATTCAGAATCAGGTCCTCTCTTTTCCTTCTTTCCATTCGCTCTGAAATTTCACATTAGGGACAGACGCATCCTCCTGTTTCTCCTTGATTCTAGCCTAATGAATTAATCTAAGACAGGTGTAATAGAGAGGCTGTTTGTTTGTCTCACACAGTGTAAGCATTGACATTTTATCCTCACACCTGCTTCCAGCAGAAGATTTGATCAGATGGAAAATTCAAGGTTTGATACTCAGATCAGATGAGGAAAAGGGCTTGGTGGGTCAGAGTGGTGGATTGGGGTGTGTAAGAGCAGCCCCCTCTCTTCATGTCCCACACTGCATGGAGCAGTCCTCTCTGCCTCTTGAGGTGTTTGGGCTGTGCACATCACTCTGTGTTTGCTTTTAGGGGAACCAGGACAACCCAAAGTGCAATTTCATGCTGTTTTTTTCTTCTGAAAGGATTTCAGAAGGGTTTGTTCTTTGAATACAGTGCAAGATGAATGTTCATTTAAAAGAAGTAAGCTATAAATACGCTTTTGTAAAAGCCACTGGAGGAGATACATTTCCTTTCAGCTTCAGATGTTTTGGATAACAGTTGAAAGTCAATAGTGATTGAATTTACATGTCTGTATCACACTACTAGCCTAGACTTGCAACTCTGTTGTTGAATATAGAAATTTTAGATTTCATGTGTGTGATCAGTATGTCTTGTTTTTAAAGAAAAAGCTTTAAAATACCAATAATATTCTGAAGTTTATTTTCTAAGATGCGTGCACATCCATAATGGATTAGCAGCATGTTTTAACAAACGATCTATTTGCTTTGGGAGTGACAGAGAGAAGCTGTTTCAAACAGGATCTCTCATCACCGTCTATCTCTAGTCACCTCCTACTGAACCTAAGGTTGAATACTGGGGGTCATGAGGGAAAGAAAACAATAATTAAAAGGAAAAAGTTGATTGAGCTGTTTTCTTTTTTCTCCTTCAGTACGATTAGCATGTAAGAAGCTGGCTGAGTACTGTATATCATTAGTTCAAACATTTCTGATTTGATTTACCTTTAATAGTGACTTTTTTAAGTTGCGTTTCTGTATTTTGTGGAGAACAGATTAAGTAGTAAAGGCAGTGAAAGTTCTCGTTAGAAGGTCTTGTTTCTATAAATCTTAATCTTGGAATTCTGTTAGATTACAATTGGACTGTTTCTAAGAAATCACTGCACCTCCCAAAAAGTTGTCATGAGTTCTTTTATTAAAGCTCAAAAAATTATTCTTAGACTAACAGAGGTGGGGAGTAAGGCAGGAGTGTTTACAGAGCTCACTTCTAAATTGACTGTGATAAGTGGCAATGCAATGTATTATGATTAGAGGTTTCTGGGAGACTGTTTAAGAAGGTTAACTGCAAGGCAGCTCTCAAAAGAAAGCATTTATCTTAGTGGTCATCCTTCAGTGTTTTATACTACTGAGATTTTTTTGTGGGTGGTTAGAACCATTTTTTGTGTTTTATTAGCTGTATCTTGAATACCTCCTACAAGCTGAATGACAGTTTAGGGTTATTAAATCTGTTCTTAGTACATTTTTTTTATCCTTAGTTAATCTTGACTAAATATATGCTAGTGAGCAACCCTTTTTTCTCAGTTGTTGCCCGTATTTGTTAAAGAAATTATTCCTTTTGACATTTGTTTAGGCTGAAGTTTGATAAAATACTGTATACAATATACTTTTTCAGTTTGGCATTCAACAGAGACTTTCATGGATTTATTTCTTCATGCATTATCTTATCTTCCCTTCTAGTGTGCTAAGACTTCCTTTTCATATGAAGTAATTTTTGCACTCTAGGACAGATGCTTTCACAAATGCATGCTCTGGGTCTGTATTGCTAGAGATCCATAAGACTGTGTTTTTCAGGTGTTAGGTAATGTTTATAATTGAGTTGCTTTGGCATCATCTGCTTTCTCTAATCCTATGTATGGTGATTTTCTTTAATTCGGGTTGTTCTTTAATGCTACTTCCAGGGACTTTACTAAAAGATTTACATTATTTTATACTTTTTGTTTGTTTAAAAGCCATCTCTATGATCAGATTAATAGTTGATCAATCCTCCAAGGAAAGGCATCTCTGTATTTCACTATCATTGTAGATCCAAAGACTCACTTCTGCCTGGCATCTTATTTTTGTTTATACTTCTCAGTATGATATTTGTCTTTTTCACAACGGATCTTTAATATGGAATTTCTCCTTAGTTTTATAGACAGTGTCTTTAGTTTGTAAAGACATTTTTATTCCTCTCTTCATGGCACTTGAAAATTCTCCCATTCTCAAGCCTTATTGAAATGTAATGAGTAGATTTTCTAGTCCATCACTCACGTAGTCAATAAAAACATTACGCAGACTGGAATCCTGTATGGAATACAACTTGTGTAAATAAATTAATCCCTGCCATTAGGAAGGGAGTGTTTCTTTCATCTGTTCCTTTGTATTTTAGTATGAAGTGACATTAAACATAGTAAGATATTTGTGCAAATTTTCTTGGTACTTGTTGGTTGAAGCATCAGGACCTTAAGGCCAGATCTTGCAGCTGTGAGTGTGCTCATTGAGAGACCCTTGTGCTCACTGTGCCTGTGGTAAGGAGATTGGCAGGAGGCAATAGGTTGCTGTGGAATAGAATGTAGTCAGTCTTTGCCAGGGGGAGAAGTTTCCTTTCATCTGTTTTGCTTTCCCAGGGAAAAGTTCTCCCTCTCCTCTTTTCAATGAGCTACATATTATAGCAGAGGATATATAAGTTGGGAATCATAGGAACTACTTTTTGTAGTGGAAAGAAAAAGGTGAAGAATAATTAGCAATGTGGAGCAAATGCTGTTAGGTTTAATATGTATTTTTTAGTCTGAGAGTTTGCTTAGTTTTACCATGTATAGTTAGAGTGATTTTTTTTTTTGGTGTTAAAAGTACTACCCTGTTATTTGTATAACAGATTAGTTTGCCAAAAAAAGAGAGGAAAAACTACTAATAGCAAAAGGGATTACTCTTTCTAAATATTACTGTTAAAGAATGTCATTTAATCCACTGCTCTAATAAATTATTTTAAAATGTATTTTATTGCCATAATTTATTAAACAATAAGGAGACATTTTGGCTGCAAATAGTGATAACATCTCTATAGAACTGTATTTGGATAGTAATTTTTTTCCCTGACACAGTAGATAATTAGGAATTATAAATTATGCTTACACTTAGACATGTTAGCTGGAGAATATGTTGGACTGTATGTTGTTCTTGGTGCCAGTTCAGGTCTTGATTTTCAGAAATTCTTGCACTGAAACACGCGATGAGTTTCGTTTTCTAGCAGCAAAGTGGAAGTGTGTTACTTACCTGAGAGATTTAGAGGAAAACCTTGCCACCAGTTTACATTTTTGACTGAAGTTTACTTCATATTTGTAAGTGGGAAAATCATTGTTGTCAGCTGCTTTGCTGGCATCTTAACCATATTCCTGGTGGCCAGATAATCTCATTTCAAAGGTTTCCTGCAAAAACAGTGATGTTCATTTTTTAGCAGGGTCACTGGATAGCTAAAATAAATTGCTTCTGTTGGTGGTTTTGTTCTTCCATAGGAACCTTGAAGGATGATGACGGGGTAGCATAGCGATGGGGGTAAACTCATGTGAAATATGCAGTAACTGGGATATGACAACGTAGAGATCCCAGTCTGTCCTCAGAGGCAGCTTCATAAATGCTTGGATTTCTTCACTCACGATGCCTTACTAACATGGGAAAGGTATTTTTCAACCTTTGTCTTCCAGGGACCTAGTGGAGGCTGGATCTAGGCCATGCAGAAGTAAAGGACAACACTTCAGTTTCCCTGGGTGCTCTGTCACACCATCTTTATTTTGTACTCTAAAAAATAGTAATAACTGTTGGGTTTCTCTGTCTTCCCTCTGTACAAAAGTAGTTTAATAAAGATGTGAGCAACCAACATGTTGGTAGAATATACCTGTTGGTAGTCCTGCTTTGCTGAACACTTGTTAACCTAGATGGCTGGTTAAATGCCACTGGATTATATATTTGAGGTTATTACTGTGCGGATTATCCATGGTAATAGCTTGCCCTGCCCACACTGCACAGGCTGCGTGTGAGCCACTTCCAGCCTGGAAGCCATCAGCATGTTGTGTGCCACCATGCCCAACTAAAACACCTTGTCTCTTAGATAAAAGAGGCTTTACAGCTTCTCAGCTGAAGCTGACTCACATCTGGGTGGCTTCAAGGGTGCTGTCAGTGGGAGTTTGCATTTGGTGTAGTCATCACTCCACATTGCTGTGGAAGGACTTCAGTAAAAATTCCCATCCTTGTATCCTTGCACAATTGTGTCTCAGTGGTCGAAGGTTTAAGGCCTCTCAGCTCCACTTATATTAACTATAAAGATAAGAATTAAAAAAACATACTGACAATAATTTTGTGGGGCCAGTTTAAACCTGTATGTGCTGTGGGTTTGATTCAAATCTTAGGACATCTCAGTGGAGCACTTGTGGTGTTATATGACAGCAGCTATTTCACATGACTATGAACCATTATTTCCTGGAAGCATTGGATATGAGTCATTATTTCCTGGAATTAAGTGTTTGGTTGCATATTTTCCCAAGATAGGAAAATCCCCATCAGCTGAGAAAATACATACTAGGGTCTGCAAAATATTGTGGGTTTGGGGCTGTGGAATGCAGAGTGCAGGTTTTTCAGAGCGTGTTGACTGCCTCTCCTGTCCCATGGAAGGTTTCACCTCATCTGCTGCTTTAAAGTAGGGGTAGTGTTGCACAGTTGAACAGTTGTGACCACAAGAATGCGTGATCATTTTGGCTGGCAATACAAAAAATATGGATGCAAGTGAATACTATTATCAGATGTTGGAATGATACCAAATAATTCAGTAGTTCTGACTCTTCTTACTCACTAGTCAGGTTTGTGATTTTTTTGTGCCAGTTTTGAGGCAGAGGAGAAGTAAACCTCAGAGGAAAAGTAAAATTTCAGTATTGATTCATGAAGTTTTCAAGTTAGTTTAAACCTTTTATTCTATTCTTGGCTCTTTACAGCTCTAATATGTGTTACTTATGATGGAATAACTATATATCATTAAAAACATCATAGATGTTGAGTCTTTACTGTGAAATTTGCTATTAGAGAGCAGACATACTATATTGGGTCTGGCTGGCATGGAGTTAACTTACGTAATTTAAGAGTTTGGTTATATCAATGTTTATTTTCAGATATTAAATAAGTATATCTTATAAGAAGGTTATTATGGTATAAATAGATTTATATTTTGCTGTTTACCAGAGGAACCTATTTTACAGCAATAATTACCATGAATTAAAGATTAGGATTTAATCCCACAGGTGTTAATTGCAGACAGGGCAAATCTTTTCCCTACATATCCTGAAAACCAGAGGAACATGATGAAACCTATTTTTAATAATGTCTAAAATAACAACGAAATTGTTACTTGGTGCAAGTTAAAAATAGGAAAATGTTTCTTGGTGCAGGACCCCTGGAACGTTGTCAATACTTCTGACTAACGTTTCTCTATACTCTTGCTATCGAAGACTGTAGAGGAGCCAATCTAATCTTTATTTAATTTGAAAGAATATATTTCATGTATATATGAAGTGTGCTGTTTCTGTTTCTTTGGCATTAAAGTAACAGAATAGCTGTTGTTTCTGCCAGAGAAGTGATGTTATCGCAGGTGACATCTGTGAGGGTGGGGAGACCTTGGCACAGGTTGCCCAGAGAAGCTGTGGATGTCCCATCCCTGGCAGTGTTCATGGCCAGGCTGGATGGGGCTCTGAGTAACCTGGGCTAGTGGAAGGTGCCCATGGCAGGGAGTTGGAACTTGATGATCTTTAAGGTCCCTCCCAACACTAACTATTCTGTGATTCTGTGATAAATTGCTTGCTTTCTGCAAAGTTTGAGAAAAATTGAATACAGTAGCTTGCTTCTTTTTCACTGCATTAAAAATTTACAATTTTAATGGAAATGTTGTGGAATTGATATTGTGTTTGAACACCATACATGAAAAAAATTAAATTCTCTTACAAACTATTATGCAGCATTTTTTAGACATTGTTATGAGGTTTATAGAAAAACAATATACCTGTATCTCATTTCAAATTAGCGTTATCCATATGCAACCCTCTGATTTTTTTTTTTTAATGTTTAATACCAGTTATTTAAAATTATTTGTACCTATAGTTTAAATAAAGACTGTTGAAGTCTTATGGCAGCCTCTTTTAAACACCATTTAACTGTGATTAGAATGAAGAGGACAGAATAATGAATGAGACTGTTTAAGTGTATGAATAAAATGCAACTGTTTATCTAAAATTGATCCATGTCGCATAACTTGGAGTAAAATAAATGGGTTGTTTTTCTTTGACTCCATCAGAAATATTGTCCTATAAATATTTACATTAATACATTAGGAACTTTGAAATAAAAGTGAAATAGCTTTCTTGACATTTTTGCTGGCAAGCAAAGGACTATGAGAATTCCAAACTTTTAGCTCACCTTGACTGTATGAAGTTCATGAGCCATATTCGTACATTTATTAGCAGTTGGAGCATAAGGTTAATTTACGATTCATTTATCCATGTTTATTTTTTAATGATTGATCTTATATAGTTCTGGAAAAAGGCAGAGGCCATAACATATTCTGTTCTAAAAGCTATGAGGTATTATATGCTTTTTCTTGGCTGATAAGTCATAGTCTGTCATTGAATGCATTGCAGAAGGTGAATGTATTTCTTTTATTTATGAAATTAAAGGCCAGATTATGGCCTTGCCAACATGAGCACTTCAGAGTGTAAGACATTGCAAGATCTGTGCTTCCAACTGCATGTTGTAAAAATTGCTCTTGTCGTGTGTCCTCACAAACTATTCATGGTGTGCCCCTCTTAGTGCCCATGTAATCCTATACGTTTGAGTCCTGGGAGGTTCTGTTTGCCTTATGGAGATTGAGGCGTCCAGATTGCGAAGGAAAAGATTCCTCATGAGCAATTAGATCAAGAAACTTCTGGATGTTATAGTTTACTCCTGTAAATGTATTTTTGTGGTGACACAATGAATAATAATAAATCCATAGGAAAACATGTAAGTAAATATGAGGAAGATGTCCAGAGATTTCTGCACTGAAGTTTCTAGGGTAAAAAATTAACAGGATAATATAAAATTATTTGTATCACTTTGCTTTTTATTATTCAATTTCTATGATTTGATTAAATCATAAGAGATTTATGTAAGATACTTTAGAGTTCAGGAAAGTGAATTGAAAAAATATCAAAGATTTTTAAAAGCAAGAAATTTCACAGAAACGTTGTTAGATATGTTGTAGTAAAATGGACTGAGATAAATGTTTTATGAAGTAAATAATGAGAGCTTTTCTCTCTATAAAGAGAACTTTTTTGGATCTTGTTTATTTCATTATTTGGTTGGACTTGACAGTGTTTGTTATTTAAAGTGTTCAGAAGGTAGTTGATTTTCTCTTAGCGATTGAAAGAAACATCTCACACAATGAGATATAGTGGTATGTGATCTGTTTTAATGAGAATGTAACCATTTTAATTTTTGTTTTATTTTATCAGACAGGAAGCTTTGCTTGCTGCAATTAGTGAAAAAGATGCAAATATTGCCTTGCTTGAGCTGTCTGCTTCAAAGAAAAAGAAGACTCAAGATGAAGTAATGGCTCTTAAACGAGAGAAGGACAGATTAGTACATCAGTTAAAACAGCAGGTGGGGAGACATTAATTTTCATACTTTCACGGCAACAGAAAATTGGCATTATTTTCATTTGTACTATTTTATTCTGACCTCATGTTGGAAGTGTTCAAGCTAGGTCTGCCATGTGACAGCAGTTCCCAAAGGTACGAGGTGTTCAGTCTAAGTGTTTATTGCTGTTCTGCAGTTGTTAAGTATTTAGCTGCACCTTTGCTGGGCTCATTTTAGATGCAGCCATACATTTTCTGTTTTCCCTCCTCATGGAGTTTCCAACCTTCTTAATTCTGTGAAAGGAGAGCAGATGCTTTTTGCATAGAGCAAGATCTGTCTATCCTCTTGACTCTTTTTAACCTTCTTCTGTTCAGTTATTTGCTCATCTGTTATAAAATAGTTGTGTTTTCAGAAGGTTGCAGGCTTTCTGAGAGGTTATCTGGAAATCAGGATTATTCTTAAAATAAATTCTCAAATGGGTAAAAATCACCTTGTCTTCAACACCATGAGTCATTTGAGGTTTGAATAAAAACCACATAGTAAAAAAATCTCTAGAAATAGATATCATGGCAAGGAAATTTATATTCTCCTTAATTAATGAGGAAAATAACCATACTAGACACAGCACGCTTGTACCAAACGCAGTAAATAGCTTCTTCTCTGTCTAGTTAACATGTTTTAAACTGTGCATAGTGTGCAGTGGCTACTGCCCCTGAATTTTAAGAGGTCTATAATCATAGCCAGAAGAGGTCCTGTAGGTAAGGGGGCAAAGGCTGGCCTGACAACCTGGGTGCTGCAGACCTGTGCTGTGTGTCAGGCATTGTGCTACCCTCCAGATGAGCATGCTACGCTAATAATGGCTGGGGACACAGGTTGCATGGGCAGTGCTAGGATTCTTTCTTCGGAATCCTGCATTACGTGCTGGAGAGCTCCAAGCACCCAAGAGCAGAAAGTTAAGGTAAACTCTTGCTGCCCTGCTAACTTAGCAATAGCTCTGCCAATCACATGTCTGATCATTACAGCTTTTCCCCAGAGGTCTAAAAAAGTAGCAAACAGCCGCTGAGTATGAATTCATCATCCAGTCCTGATGCTGAGTTCAGCTCAGATACTCCGGCCAAGTACCTGTGTTCCAGCCATGATGCACTCATGTCTCAGGCCAGTCAGCTGGCCAGGAGACATTTCACTCACAATTTATATGCTAGGTAGGTAGACAAGCTTCATGTTTTTTAATGCTTCATCCCATTGTGCTGCACCAGAGCAGATGAGGTTAAGTTCCAAATAATTTTAGGGATTTTTGTTTTGTTTTGCTTTGCTTTGGAAAAGAGAAGGCAATCATTTTCTTTTTTAGATATTTTTTCACCCTCATGTTACTGAAGAGTGAATGAATACACCACCTCGCATGATACCTGTCATGGATATTTTTAAAATGTTCATCAGAGACTTGGGCAACTGTTTTGTTGGTTTTGATTTTTAGTTTTTTTACCTTTAAGGTACTGCCCCAAAGTGTTCAAAACATTCATAACTTTCTTCAGACAGAGTTAAGGAACAGCAGAAGAGGATTGCTAGAGAGGCATTGTTTTGGATAACTTCAGTTAGAGTTGTAACCAAATACTTCAAATACCTCCATTATTTATAGTGATAAAGATCTTCAGTAAAGCTATTTAACTAGATTAAATTGATGCCAAAATAATCTCCCTGTTATCTCAGACACCACAAAAAAAGAGACACCAGGAACAGGAATGTGGTTTAACTAGGTCACCACTTTATTACACTTACGAATTATCTGATAATAGAGGTTGTAGACATCAGTCATACTTCTTTAATCCCTTTGGGAAGAACCACTGTCAAGCCCCAAAGCTTTCACATGTGCATCCAACACAAAGGCTTGTGAGTGCAATTCTTCCTTGCTATGGCTGTGCCAGGCCATGGGGGAGGGACAGATTCCACACTGTGTGATGTATCTGCCCAGTTCCTCAGTATTTTTGACATCTGCGCTCTCTAACTCTGTTTCTATTCACTAGAACTCCAGTGAATGATCAGCTGCAGTATCAATTTTTTTTTCTTTTGGTATTATTTTCCCCATCCTCCATGTCCACAGCTGTTACACTACTGAAAGAGAGAAGAAAAAAAAGCCCAACTTCTCCACTCCAATGTGATCATCAGAGGAAAAATATTTATAAATATTAGAAGATCACTCAATAGATAATGACAAAGGTTAGACCCCTAAATCTGTCCCTGTTCTATACTGTAGGAGGAATTTTTGCTTTGAGAGGCAAAATAGCACGATGGTCCGTGATAAAAATCTATATTCCTCTTATATCCATTGTGTTGCAGACAAGCTCTTCCTTTCTCCTTGAACATATGCAATTCAGGCATTTGTTCTGATATACATGTGACCCAGAGGAAATCCCATTCTTGGTTTGCATTACATCAAGTAATGCATCTCCTGAACAAAAAAAATTACTGTTCTTATGTGCTCCAAATTTTTCTAAGAAGTGTTCTCTTCAGAACCAAACTTTCCTTTAACCATTGTGCAGTGTGACAGACTGACAGCAGACATAGTAATCTAAACAGAAATGGAATTAAACCAGAAATAGAATGGGTTCAAACAAGAAAGTTTAAAAAAAGTCTCAATTGCAAATTTCAGGCTATATATATATATACACATATATATATAGTTCATGACTTAAATAATACTCATAGCACCAAATATGTCATTGAATGTCCTTATCCAATTTTTCTGTTTTAATATTCTGGTCTTTGGGGATTTCAAAAACATTGTAAACTACTATCAAGACACTGATTTTGAAGTAATTTGTTACAAAAAGAAAAAGAGACATCTTAAAGAAATGAAATATGGTGCCTTTGTAAGGAAATGAGAACATCAACGATTTATTTTAAATAAAGCTACAGATAGCAATGAGTTGAGCCATCTTTTTATGGATTGTGGCTGTGTGAGTTTAAGTAAAACTTCTGTTATTTCTAAGCTGGAAGAAGAGAATTGTTTTTATCTCAAGTGCTGGATTACTTTTGGAGGTTTTTCACATTATATTTTGATAACCTAGGAAAATTATTTGTATCACAGTGTATCCAGCTGTAACATTAATAGTAATAATACTGACCTCTGTGTTGCAAACAAGTTCTCGTAAGAAACAAACATATTTAATTATAATGATTTAAATATAATTTAGCAGCTGCAATCTGTCACTTTAAATATTTATTGTTTAGTGCTTTAAATAAATGGGAAGCATAGTAATGCACTCCCAGCAAAAAAACCACTGGAATCGCTTTGATTCATACACCAAATGCTGTATTTTGAGAGCCATAGAACTTTGTAGTAGGCTTTTAAAAAGCTTTCAGAAATACAGTATTAAACAAAATCACCATGTGGGCTTGGCTGAGTGATTACATAATATGTATAATCACCCTGGCCAAGATTCCTTTGGAGAATTCTGAGGCAGCTATTTTTAGACAAATTTGTATAGTGATGCAATCCTTCATGAAATAATTAGCTTAAAGTCCATTTTTAGAACATCTCAAGAGATTTTGGTAAGCTCAGAAGACACTGCTGTGTTACTGATTCATTCTGAACTTGGATACTGCGAGAAAGTTTCCCAGTTGTCTCTTTTCACTTTTAGGATATAGAGCCAAAAATGTAAGTGTACTTGGCCAAAATGCAAGGTCTTCTAACTCCTTGAGAGCATTTTATTTTTCTTCTCCAAACATGAAATTAGAAACCTTTCCAGTGTTTTCAGGACTGCAGGTGTACAGAATACTCTGGCCAGAGGCAAAGCTGGTGTTTGGCAGCCTTCTCCAGTCTCTTAGTTCACTGCTCTATATTTCATCACACGAACATATTGCTAGTGAAACAAAAAGGGTGAGAAACAATCAAGGAATTTAAAAAATGTGTGTGAGCACAGTTTCTCAGCAAGCTAACAGCTCGCAATATTTTCTCCTGCATGCAATACACAGAACTATTTCTCACTAATTACCATGTAAATATTTTAAAGAACTCTTTCAGCAGCAGAGAAATAAAGTGGAATTGAAGGCAGTGTTGCATTACATATACTGTTCTAGCTGGTACATCAGAAATAGTGCTACTGTGATATGATGGTGGTGATGGCAAGCCTTCAAGAATAACAAAATACCCCAAGTTGTGTTTTCCCTGATAGCTTAATTCAGTTGTATTGCACCGTGTATTTTATGCCATTGGGAGTGTTTATATTACTGTATGAGAAAAAGAATATGATAAGAAGTTGTTATGATTGTGATTATTCTGACAGCCCAAAACATTGTTCTGCAACACTGTGAATTAATTAATTGCATTTAAGCTCTCTATATGTTTAACAAGTGTGGGGGAAAAAAGTCTTGCAGTGTTTTCTTACAGTGTCTGTAGACATTGTCAGCTGTAGCACTTGGGGTCAGCAGCAAATCCTGCTGGTTGTTGGTTCCTAATCACTATTGCTTCAGTTGCTGATATTGTTAAACCAAGTTCATCTTTGATTGCCTTGAATTTTACAGATGGCAATATTATAGGAGCATATTACTACTACTACTATTGTTATTATAATTTTTCCCCGTATCTACATCAGAACTATTTATTGTAGAGTTGAATCTAAGTATTGCTGCACATTAAATAGAATCCATGGTATGAATTCATTCTGGGGGATGCTTCAAGACATAATTGACCACTGTGCTAATTTTTTTTCCTCTTCTGTTTATATTATTGACTATCATTCCTAATACTGGTCTTGCTCAAGCTTTAAGAACCTAACTTTGAATAAAAGAGGAATCTGAGACCCTTGGGTTTTATTTTTGTTATACTTACGCTGTACAGGTTCCTTTGTTTATTTTGGACAGGTAAGAATAGATGTTCTAATAACTTCGTCTCTTGAACTCTCATATGAGGATAATCAGTCTGGTAGTGTTTTCCTTTAAAAGTTCTCAGAAACTGTTACTCTCTGATTTTAAATGTGGCTGTTCAGATCCCATTTACATCAATACAAGCAGCCTTACATTCTGTGGCCTTACTATCTTAAACATCCTTTTAGTTTATGCTTTTCTATTGATTAGATATAGAATATTAAAGTATATAATATATATATAATTAGGAGGCTCCCTATGGCCCAAGGTAGGAAAGAGAATGCGTGTGTGTGCAACAAGTAGTCTTTGCCTGAACAAACTATTGATTCAAAAGACACATTGTTGAAAAACTACTGAAAATGTTGGCAGTGCTCACGTAGCACTTTTCACATATTCTCAGTAAGATTTGACAATTTGTATTATAAAAGTCGAAGGACTCGAGTCATAACTGGATACGGCATCACTTTTTCCTCCTTACGCACTCAGGAATCCAAATTCTCTTGGATGGTATTTTTACACAAACATTTTTCCAATGAGAGGGGCTTTTTTTGCCTTGCAACCCATAGCAGTCAGCCCCTAAAGGCACCACAGGCTTCATACATAAATCCTTTCCTGCTTTAAAATCTGTTTCTGTTTGAAAAAAAACTCTGAACAGAGAACATTCTTGAAGGAAATATATCGGAGCTTAAGCATGGCCATGTCTCATGGCAGCCTTTTCACTGATGATAATCTCATTGTGAACTTATCCCAGAACCTCTCAATAGCAACACTGTCATAATGCTCTTTGTTCAGACAAATGGTTTAACTCCATTGAGACTGCAAATCTTAAATGGAAAAAGTGGGTAATGCACATATCAAATAATATATATATATTAACACTAGAACTTTTGCAATTTTGGATCTGGCTTGCTCAGTAGGTGAAAATGGGTATTGAGTATGTCAAATAAGAGTAGTGACTATCTCCATTATAATGATCTGAACTCTCGAGCCAAAAAGGATTTTTTTCTCCATAAGACATTTTAGTAACAACTACTGAAGTTCTGCTACAATATACCCCATGATATTAAGGCTAAATACAGTTTAACAATTGATCTCAAGTATAGTGCTAAGTAGCTAGCTTAAAAAAAAGTATTGTAAATATTTGGTGTAAAATCTTTCTGCTGTTGTAACAGTGGATAAAACTTGTAATTTCTACAATCTAGTTATAGGTAAAGTGTGTCTGTAAAGCATATCAAGACAGTGGTGTATTGTTATCTCAATTTCAGCCTATATTCCAGTGTAGCATCTATGTAGTGAAATTTATGTTTTATTTATCAATTTTTATTGCACGCAATGGAAAAAAAATTAGTAATTGCAACTTAACTTATTTTTTGTATGTAATACAAATGAGAGACCTGAGCTTGGTACTGAAATTGCAAAAATTACAGCTGAAATTAACTATTCAGACATTAAAGATGCTGAAAGACAGCCAGTGCTGCTAACTAGAGATTTGCTGTTTCAAAGGTCTTATTTAGCTGCTGAAGTTTCTGATTCGTGTCTGGTTTTAAATAATTATTATGGGGAAGTATCTTTTTAATGAGTTATTTCCTGTTGTAAAAAGGGAAAAAGAGAACCTGCTGCTGCTGCTTGTCTGCTTTTAGTAGAACCTGGCCTGAGATGTCCTCTGGCAGCTACTGTTTCAGAGCTTTAATTACGCTTTTTACCCCACTTCTTTGTGTCTATGTTCTTACATACTTCTATGTAATTACCACGTTTAGTAGTAGGACTCAGACAAATACCTTTAGCATGACTTTAGCCTCTACATTACTGAGTATGCTGCATTATTACAAGATATTTCCTGCCCTTCAAGCCATACTTTCAGTTCACAGAACTTTAAAAGACTTCAAAAACACAAACTCTAAATGCAGAAAAAGCAGCTAAAAAGTCAGAGAGCCACGTTCAAATCAACACAACTTTTTTTAATCGCAAGTGTCAGGAAAGTTGAAATTTGGCTGTAGTACTTGAGTTAAGTGTCTGCTTGGCACTGGGAGCTGCTGCCTCTGTCTGTCTGCCAAGTGTCCAGTATCCCAGCTAGTGTTTGTGAGACCATTGTCCTTCAGCTGGGGAAGAGGGAGACTTATGTGAGCTTTGGCTTCCTACAGGATCAGTCAGTCACATGTTGTAGTCTTGCAAAGCAGCAGGTGTAATGCTTGTTCGTATCAGTTAAATAGTACTCTCATTAAAAAAGAATGTAAAGATCTGTAAAGCTTCTGTGCTCACATTCAACACTAAATTATCAGCTCCAAGTCTTTGAAAGGATCTGCTTTGGAAGCTGGTTTGCACTGCTACACAAGGGTCAGAGTAGCTAATTTGACAAGCAATTGAGTTTTTTTTATTTCACCTGGGAGGAATTTTGGATTTAAAACTCGGAAAATACTCAGTACCATTTCTGAATCTCTATTCTCTACCCTGTGGGGGCAGGCAGAGGCTGAAGGTCAAGTGTTCTGATTACATCCATGTTACAGATGATAAGAATTGTAAGATTTTAATGTGAAAGCATCACATGAATTGTTTAGTATATCACTAAATATAGATATGAAAAAGAAAAAAATATATACTTCCTTAGCATAAGAACTTTACTGTATTCCTTACATCATATGGAACAGTCTTATCATTAATGAGGTAAAAAATAGAGTTAAATGCCGAGTAGCCAAACTTTTCTCCAGTAAGTTCTCAAGCACACTTTCAGCCTGCATGCATCCTGTCTCTCACACTTTCCAAGACAAGCCATACACTGTAACAGGAAAAGAAAAACATGCTTATTAGCCCTTTTGGAATTTTAGCAGGGAAAAATTTGTGTTCTTCAATGGAGGCAGGCAACAAAGCAGCAAATCCCATGTTAAAATGTAGTTGAGTAAGAATATAAGAACAGATTACATTACAGGGATGTTATAAAAAGAAAATGCATAATTAAAGCACTCAGTAACACATAATTCCACCCCATAGTGATGCATTCCAACACCCATACGGTTATGATTATGAGAGTTATTTAGCATTGGGAGTTCCTGCTTAGTTAACATACTGTAATGTTTTCTGTTACTGATGAGTCCTTGCAAACTTGGAGTCTTTGTAATTTTTTTTTTCTTTTTTTAATTGAAATTTTCTTGGTGTCTAAAACCTCACTGCAGAAGCAACAAAAGAAGCCTGAACTAAATATTATTGTGTGTCTCTAAGCATGAAAGACGAAAGTATAATTTACTTTGGAAATAATTAGCATGATGTTGTTAGTATCATGCTGTTAAAAGTGACCTGGATAATTAGGATAAACTAATACAGTGTCTGGACTAATACTCTGAAGTATATTGAAGTCCACTTCTTCCATGCAGCTCTAATATTGGCAAAGCAATAACTGATTAACAGATCTTTTGGCTTGTGGAAAAATGACACTTCTGTCAAAACCACACTTGGTGGATATGTTTTAACAATTTGTCTCATTTAATCGTGTGGATTGAAGAAGCGTGCTACCATTAAAAAGAGAGCAGTCTCCAGGCTTGGCTTTTTGACAGTGATAGCCTTGGAATATTCCTTTCTGCTTCAGCTAGACAATTAGTGAACCAGTGCCCCAAAATCTCCAAGCATATCAAGAAGTTTAAACAAAGTTTAAACTGAAACTTTGTCAAGGAATCCCTCCCAAGTCTCTTTTCTAGATGGCAAATTAATTTTGCTATTTGGCTTATTATCAAATCACTTGTGCAGGGTGCCTAAGCTTGAGATGCTGCAGGCAGCTCGAACCAAAGGACAGCGAAGTTGAACATGATTTTTTTTAAAAGGCTCCAAGGTTGGAAGTTGGTATTTTTGATCTCAGAAAAATATTTAATGTTTGGATGGTTGAGAATCAAGTCATCATTTGTTGTCCAACACTTAATTAGCTGTAACTTATCAAATAACAAATCCACTCTAAATGTATTCTGTGGCAGTTTGCAACTTCTGTGTTGTGCAGCAGTAGAAATGGTAAGAAATTATTCCCTTGTCTTCAGATGATAACAGTTTTCAAAGAATGTGTAAAAATACTGTTCTAACATGAAAAATGACTATTTGGAGAGAGTAAGTACAGAGCTGGCTTAATTAGCAAACATTTTGTTAACTCTCAGTTAATGGAATCCAAGCCTGAAGCGCTGGATTTGTGCTGAAAGAACCTATTGCAGTTGCACACGCTTTCATTAAATCCAGGTTAATTCCACTGAATTTATGCAACTTCTGGATAAACTTGGTGAACTACGTAGTCTGAAACACACAATTTTTTAGATAATTACCTTTTCATGTTCTCTAAAATATTGTCTTAGGAGAAAATAGCTCAGATAAAATAGTTTATTATTAAAAATCATGAAGACTAGAACTAAATGCCTGCCACCTGAGTTCTCAGTGTTTTGTGGAAATACTAGAATGCTTATTTTCAGAAAGTGAGACTGCAAGGAACAGAGTTTCTGTGTCACTGAAGACAAGAGGCCATTGCAGAATCAAAGCTAGCATGTGAGTCCCTAATTTTAAATTCTGTGCTTTAACAATTAGACCACAGCATAGCTCCAGGATAGCTTGTAGGCCTTGTATCTGCCTCCTTCTCATATTATATAGGGAAAACTCCTACCCTATTGAAAGTGAATATTCTAGAAATACTTCAAATTCCATTTAGTGAAGAGAGATTGAGAGGAAAATCCAGAGGAAAGTAATAGCTATTGAATTGTATCACACCTATATCCCAGAGCAACAAATCTTACTATTTTTCCTCATTTGAACCTCATTCATGGGAGTTTCATTGTTAACTTGATCCAGATGACAGATCAAAGCATAGTTCCCTATTGCCACCTTGCTAAAATATTTTTTAAAAGACAGTTTTAATATTATAGTTTTACAGTTACAGATTGCTGTTAAGCTATTTAGTCTGTTACCAGTCAATCAAAGACTTTCATTTCACTTCAGTATATCCTTACTTAAACTCAACAGAATTTTAGGAGGACAAGAAATAGCTGTCAGTTTTCCTACAGTGCTAGATCATAAATTCTTTGGTAAGTGGGTTAAAAATTCAGTTACACATACCATTCATGACCTTGACAGCTTAGCAAATAGTGATACTGAATGATCAAAGACAACTGTTTCAAGCCCTAAGGGTTAATATACCTGTGCACCTAGATTTAAGCTGCTTTTAATTCCTTGATCGTTCCTTTATTTGAAAATAGATGCAGTATTTATTGAATGTAGTCAATAAATTTGAAGCAGAAAAATCTGGGAACATTGTTTAGGCTTGAGCTAATAAGGCCATACCTGGTCTGTCGGAGATGCAGTTAATTAATTGTTGCATTTTACAAGTTAACATCTTTTTTTCTTTTCTAGTATAAATCCAGATTAAAACCTGCTCCTTCTCAGGTGTGGGCCTGTTGTTCACCAGGTGTTTTCAAAAGAATCTGTTGGTATGGCAATGTTGTCAGAGCTGTAGTGATGCAAATTTTGGGAAATCCCATTTGCAGGTTTGAAAGGAAAATGTGAATAAAAGTTTGACCTCTGCAATATAACTGTTTCAGATGGGGAGTGACTCGTGCAGAGTAACATGTGATACACGTTAGATGTGGCCCCATTTGAATGTGTGTACAACCACTCTAATTTTCATTAATTGTGTGTTTCAAGATCGAAGTTTCCCCACCATCCAGAAAAGTCATATTCAATAATCTGTGGTGCTTTCAAAGGTAATACAAGAAAAGATGTTGGATGTTCTTGAATAGGAAATTTTCAGGTGTGCTGGAGATGTAGCAGGAAGGGATGCCATTGCCAGTGGTGTTTCCCGTCACAGACAGTACTGAAGCAGTCCCTGAACGTGCTGATAGAGAACCCAGACCACGGGGATTTGCTGTCTGCCTGACACGGATACACCTTTCTGTGTCTGTGGATGTGCTTGTATGTAGGTGTAGGGCTGTGAACCCCGCGGGTCCTGAACAAATTCCAATGTGCTTAATTAATTTCTTCCTCAAATGAAGCTATAGCTGGCATTTCAAAGCCTGCTAAAGATTAAAAGTTAGCAAGGAGAGCAAGCAGAAGTAATGTTGCAGATTTCTGTTCAGAAGCATGTGGAGAGGATTGTACTGTTCCTCAAAATGGCTCTACTTTTGTTCTTCCTACAGAAATCTTCCTATTCGTCCTCCTCAAAAGTTCTGCTTTTAAACATTCGAAATCATACCGTGTTTGTGCTTCTTAAGTCAAAGCTAGACATGCCTGGAAAATACAGTTCAGTGTGGAACTGCAGAGTTCTGGCAGTAGCTGAAGTGATGAAAAACAGAACCTCAAAGTCTTATTTGTTATCATTGTGAAGAGTTAACAAATAAAACTGAAAACCCTTTTAAAACAATATTTTGTGAAATACTTTAAGAAATGATCATTTTAAGAAATTAATGACAATCACAATGTAAAAGTTTGGATGGTTTGATGGTCACTTGGGTGGAAAAGAAGTTCTCATTTCATGTGTCTCGTATATTTTGCTTCCGGAACAGGCACCCCAAAGGAGGGCTACTAGAGCATTAACATTTCTTTGTGCACATTTTACTGCAATCTGGCAACCAAAAGGAAGAAACATTAGAAGTAGTTTATTTATATTTCAGCACCAAATTAGAAAGATGACATCATTCATTTACAGTTCTTATCCCATGACACATCTAATCCCAGACACCTCATTACAGAGGACACTTTTAGGATTGCATATATCATCTTGTTTAACTTTTGCATTCTTTTATGGAATACAGTTGAAAGGTAGGAAATTTAAGGCTGTTCATTGATAAGAAAATAAACTAATAAAATGTTAGGAGCTTCCCTAAAGAGGCAGGGTATTACAGTGTTTACAGTAAGTGGCTTATTATTTGTCTATTAATTCTCCATCTTTTCCATTCTTTTGTTCAGAAGGCCTTCCTCTTTGAACCTAAAGACAAGCAGAGCAACTATGATGGTTAAGACTGAGATGGTCTTTTTAGCAAAACTGGTAGAGAGTCATAGTTGAAATTCATACAGCTGTATGCATCCATCCTCTTGTTTGGGAGAGAGAAAATGAAATATTTCCAACTGTTCTGATTCCTCCTATTCTGTAACACAAGACAACGTTCCTCCAGTGCTATAGAGATGCTCACAAAGTCTGTCAGTGCACATCTGAACTGTGATTTTTCCTCTGTCTTGTTGTTCTGGATGCCTTAAGGTTTTCCTTTGGTTGGTTGTTTTTACTTGAACTGAGTACAGCTCCCCTCCTGTAAAGTAGTTTTCTCTGGTCTTTAATGGGCATCATGTGAAGTGCTTGAGAAGCATTGTGACAACTGAAAAGAAATTAATCACTGGAAAGACACATCAGGATTTCCTGTGAGCCTGTGGTTAATAGTTTTTCTCACATTAGATTTTGTTATACTTGAAATATTATGTAATATGAATTTTGTTTGCTTTTTTCCCCTAAATAACTTCTCAGCTTCATTAAAAAAAAAACAAAAACCATTAAAATTGGGGAATTTAATAGCAATCTCTGAGTTTTACATTTCTGTTAAAATATACCTACCAGTGAAATTTTCCAAACAGAGATTTTGATACGGAGTTGTTCTCGTAGGAAAATCGAATTACAGTAGTCCTGGAAGTAAATTAACCACATACTAGCTGTGGGACACCAGCTATCTCATGGGCACTTCAAACTGGAAGCCAGTTAGACCTGTTAATAAAGGAACATACCTGAACAAATGAGTTGTGTTTAAAGTCATCTACTTAAGTTGGTCCTTTAGAATTCATGCATTTTGGCAAAGTCCTGGGGCAATGTGTTTAGCCAACATCCCCACTGGGGCTGCCATATATCCTGCTGCCTCGGAGCATGACATTAAGTGTGGTAAGACTGCTGTCTTTCCTGCAGTTATGTACATGATATTAATTTTATGTCTCTAGTTGATTATTTTAATTTTGGAAGAGCTTTTTAGGAGTGGACAGCATTTGCTTCTGGGTTTCATTAGTGTAAAATTAAGCAAAACTTGATTGCAGTTTAACAGGTTTGCCTGTGACAGTCTTCAGTTCTGCTAACACAAAAAAATAAGGAGTGTATCTACTGGTATCAGACAATTGGTAGTGAGATATTTTTGGTGTTATGAGCAAGGTTTGAATTATTCCACTCCATGTATTTCATGGTATGGAATAATTGTAATAGTGATAAAGAGCAGTGATATATCTTGTTATCTTATGGTGACATAGATTTTTAGTATCTGTACACAGCTGTAGCTGAAGTGTTGATCTCTTTTTCAAGATCTGTATCTAAGACTTACTTCCATTCAGTAATGTGTCAAGCTCCAGAATCATTTATTTCTCTAAGTGCCTGTGTCTCTATCAGGTAGTTTTCAGATTGATTTTCCTTGTGGTTTAGCAGGGTGATCCTGGTGTACAATTAAAATAAGTAAGCCAAGCTAGAACTTTTAGCATAACTCTCCATGATTGTTGTATACAGGCTTACTGCAAATATTTGAAGTGCATTTAATCTTCCTTTCAGTGAGATTTAGTTGCTAAGACATAATATTAGAAAATATGGAAAAAATAGAAAACTGCTCTAAATAAATTTAGAAAAGCTGAATGTCTTTCACACTTCAAACACAACATCCTTGTTCATTTACTTTTCTGACGTCTTTGTGCAATGTATGTGAAAGCTGAAACAGAGGACGTGTTCACATACTTTATTTTTGTTTCTGTTTTTTTTCTTTGTGAGCCAGCAGTCTGAACTTCTATTCTTAGATGCTTGCAGTTCAAAAGAAAAGAGCCAAGATCTTCCTAAAACTCGAAGTCCTGTTAGAGCAGTATGTTTCAGATCTTCCTAAAACTGTAATTCCTGTTAGAGCCATGTGTTCCAACTTGTAATAGAATTGTCTTGCTTTGCATCTTAAACAGACACAAAACAGAATGAAACTGATGGCAGATAACTATGATGATGACCATCACCACTACCACCACCACCACCATCACCACCATCATCGATCTCCTGGGAGGCCACAACACGCCAACCACAGACCCTCTCCAGATCAGGTAGGTCACCTCATTTTTCACCTTCAGTTTTATAATTTTGTTGTTTTGCTATTTCAAGGTAAAGTAAATTTTGCAAAGAATTAATAAGCAAGTGACGTGTTCTTTGAACCAAAATGAATAACTCTGGTATTTATTTACATCCTTGAATTAGTTTAAAATCTTGGCTTTTTTTGTCTGGTGCATTATTTCTCTGGAGTAGGAGAAGCAGTTTACAGAAACAAGTAATTCATTTTCAAATGGGGAACCCTGAGGAAAAATTAAACATTGCTTTTATATGAAACGTCATTGTTTGATACTAAAACAGGTTATAAGTTCATCATGTCTGAGTAGAAATAAAAGGGGAAAGCATTGATGAAGTTGTATGAGGATGTATGATAGACTACTTAATTGGAAAGAGGAAGCAAAGAAGCAAATTATGCTTTTGTTAGAGTGATCAATGGAATCATATTAAAGGCAGCAACTGGTAAATATGAGAGCTCCATCTCTTGGATACCAACTCAAAAAAATGCAAAACAAAAAATTAAACGAAAAAAACCCAACAACATAACACAGAATCCTTCAAATTCTTGGAACATGTTAAGAACAATTTTTTCTGTCAGAAAGGGGAGAAGGGTATTAAGGACTTGCTCAGGACTTGGTTTAGTTCTGTTTCTGATTAACAGAGGCAAGCTGGCTGAGTTTATAAAAGAAGGAAAAATTGTCTGGAAATGTCTGTGAATTAAGGAAAGTTTTGACTTTTTGCAAGGAATAGAATAAAAAGAAACAAAAACTTGTCTTGAAGACAAGAGAAGTAAAAATAGAGGTAACAACCACTGCAGTGGTACTGAAACCCAGACAGTGGTTTCAACTATTTCAAGAAATCTGAACCTGTGAAAAATATTTGAGGGACAAAGCAATGTAAGAGAACTAACATTTAGTGAAGAAGGTGCTTTTCAGTGTATGGTAACAGTTAATCAGGGAAGAGAATAAATAAGAACCATAATGAATGTCTGTATGAGAACATCTTCAAGAACATTATGATATGATATGAATGATAGAAATGGGTGCACAATTAAAGCTAGGGCACATAAAATACTAGCTATTTTACTAGTATTTACTAGTACTCTCAGTTTTACTCTGAATTATTTATGGTTATACTGAAAATCTCACATAGGATACAGGAGATCCTTGGAGCCTTGAGGAAGGCAAAACTGTTCTCAACTTAGTAAATAAAATGTGTGGGTATTTATGAATAACTTTATTTTAGACCCTTGAAAGTTATGGAACAAATTATTATTTAATCATCAGATCAATAGAAAACCAGTAGTCTTTTTATTGTTCATTTTCAGTAGCTTGCTGTATCAGACTGTATGACCTTATCTATCTATTTATCTCAGCGGATATCAGACCACTTTATATTTGCTTTGTTCCTTGCCCTGTTTTCATCATCATCAACTGGTGGTTCCTGTCCTAGACCAGATAAATTATTTTTTTACCTTACATTCTTGAAGATAACAGGTCATTTATCACTACTTACTTTATTCTTGCACTTTTTCTTAGGTGGCAGTTTTGGACCACTCTCTAAAACAGAACGCAGGTCTAGCATTCCCATCCCATATTTAGTCTGCTTGTATTTGTCAAGGAAAATAACATCAAGCAAATCTAATTCCCATTGATAGGGTAACTGGTTTTGTGGCTAAAGAAGAAAATGCTATTGCAACATACTTTGAATTCATAAGGTCTTAAACACTGTCCCACCATATATTTGTAATATACAAATAAATACATACTTCTGTAATGTAATTAATGAGCGATGTAAAATGACTAACCATAATCAAAGCTGTAACTATAAATAATACATCATTTAAATACTTTAAATACTACTATGAAATCATCATGAGCTGGGTGTGCAACTGATACGAGCAACATACCACAGATAAATTTTGTGTAGCGCATTGTCAGACAGGAGGGCCAGTTACAGAGGGTTCCAAAGAGACAACTCCTTTATCTGCTTCTGTGGAGTATTGTTTTAGAGATTATTTCAGTGATGAAATAGAAAAACCATTAATATTGTTGATCTTGAATCAAGCTGTAAGAAGCTCCAAGTATAGCTGCTCCAGTCTTGATAAACTGGAGAAAGTCTAGAATAAGTAATTTGAAATTTGGTAAAGACTAGTCCATTTACAAGAGAGAAGTCACAGGTACTGATGAGGTAATAGCATGGAAAAAGGAATCTAAACTGCACATGGAATACCATTGCAATGAAGTTGGATCTAATTCTGGGCTAGATGTAATACTGGAAAAGAAGCAGGAAGCAATTATTCTGTTCTTTCCAGCACTGGTGAGGCCTCATCTGAAAAGCTGTATACAGTTTTGATCAGGATGCTCTGAGAAACACAGACAAATTAGAAAGGGACAAAAGGAGAGCAACAAGAATGACAGGAGTTTTAGAGAACATGACCTGTGAGAAAGGCTTAAAGAACATGGTTTGTTTCGTCTAGAAAGTACCAAAGGGGAGACATAAGTCTTTCTAATACATAAGATATTGTTGTAAAGGGGATGATAATCAATTGTATTCCAGTGCCTGATGGAGAAAGAGTAGGAGCAGTAAATTTAATTTTGCCAAGAATAACTAGGTTGGTTATTAAAAAGAAGACTTTTTCACTTTGAGTCTGATGAATCTGTAAGTGGAAACAAAACGTGGACATTCTTTCATATACATGTAATGGAATGTCTTTTCTTGAAGGTTTTTAAGAACAGGTTGGATGAATATAGCTTTATTTCACCTCGTGTTGGACTTGGAATAGGTGTTCTCCTGAACTGCTGTCCACCCTAGGTTTCCACAGACTTTGTGAACCATGGATTAGCTCAGCATATGTTTACTTGCAAAGCGAGCAAATAGGAGATCCACAGCAAAATCCTTGTTGAAATAATCTTTGAGAACAGCACAGAGAAGGATATTCATGAGAGAACTGTAGTCATTGCTTTGTCTTACATTTTTCGGTCATGTATCTTTCCTTTCTGTGTTGTTATTTCCCATTCTGTCTGGCATTCATTTGTGCAGCAGTTTGAGTGCCATGTGCCATAAAGCCTGCTTTTCCCATTCAGTATTCCACACAAATTGTAGAGATGTGGGGTTTGATGACCATAAACCAACATGGGGTTTAAAGGAACAGAATAAACTGAGAAAATTATAAGCTTGAAAACCATCAGAGAACATTCTTAATTTTGTAAGGAGACAAGGAAGTTGTGCATATTGTAACATAAATATTATTTAATTTATGAGTGCTAGGGAGAGGTTTTTTTGCTCTTCTTTTTAGGGAGAGGCATAGATTGGTGACCTCTTTTGCCTTTGTATGTCCTTGTCTGGATGTAAACTCTGGTGAGGTTGTAAGAACTTCACAAATAGTAGGAAGATTGTAACTCTCCTCTGCCCATACACATGGCCATGTTACAGTGAGTCATGATGTGATCCCTGGTTATGTTGGTGTACCTGATTTTTATTTGATATAAATAAATTTCTGGGGATTGAGTGCTGCCATGTTGTTGACACTGTGATATTACCACTTTTACTAATCTTAAAAAACCTGGAAAATAAGATAATTTTGCATCTTTGCACAAAAACAATTTACTCTCTTCAGTTTTGGCTTGAGAGCTGGCAGTCTTTCTTCAATTCCACCTGGAAACATGTTGGCAGTCAGTGTGTATCCTGAAGTGGGGGTGTAATAGTCCTAGCATGAAAATGAACTTAATAAGCATTCTCTACTAGCTTCAATTTCCAAGGAGTTGTAATATGGAGCCCTGTGTATAGTGCATTACAGTCATCTAATCTGGATCGTTGCATCCCAGATCTATCTGGAACAAAAAACCCCATGGCTAAATAAACTTGAACTTCCAGATCGAGATGCTGTCCAGCTCCCTGTCTCTCATATTTCTCACCTCTCCACACTCACTGTTTTTCCTCAACACCTTTTTCCTTTGGCCTCGGTTGGCCACATCACCTTTCAGTTTTCTTCCTTGTATGGAAAATGTCACGAAGGAAATGCCTGTTTGTGTCACACCAGTGACTGTGTGCACTCTTGAAGCAAATTGCTGTTACTGGTGGAAGTTGTTAGGAATCAGCACATTTGTATTCTCTGCCACAGCTGCCTTCCCGCACTGCAGCCCTTCTGTCAGCTTTATCCTTTTATTTAGTATTGGGGTAGGCCTGTAAGTTACTGACCAAGAGGGAATTCTGCCTCAGTGACCACCAGTCTGGTCAAACTGAGACATCTTGTTCCCTTTGGTTTCTAATCTCAGGAGCCTCTCTGCCTCTTCCTATTTGTCTCCTGTTCTGAATTTCAGGCTCTAGTCACCCATATTCACTTTCTATTCATTTCTGTGGGTATTTGACTTTCCTGCTGAAAGTTCTTAAAGTCCTTAACTTACTAGCACATATAACAGAACTTGAACTCTAGGATGTTCTCCACATAATGAATAGCATTCTTTTGCCATCACCCTGGGCTTTCTTCTTCAAGTTCATGAGGACTTTGCAATGTGGCTGAAGGTCCCAAGTTCAAGTTTCTGCTTAGTACAGTTTCTTCCTTAGTACATAGTAAAAAATTGTGATTGACTATTTAAATTAAAAGCAGTAGCTCTACCTGAAACAGGGACTTTAAAAGAAGTGTAGGTAACCTGTAATGTGTATGTATCTTGGATATACATAAGTTAGTCTGATGGCATTCTTAATAGGAAATTAGACCATTTGAGAATCTGAATCTGCATCCATGCAGAGGAAGACCGAAAGCATAACATCCAAAGAATTTTCACACTTTAAGACTTTATTGCCAGACCTGCTTATTATAAGAACTATCCAATCTTCTTACTTCCTGTAGCATTGGAGGTTTTTAAAGACATAAAATGTACAACATTTCTAATGTCCTAAGAGTTTCCTGAATTCTCGAGCTGTAGTGGATTCAAAGCTGAATCCTTTCCTCTGTGGTCACCAAGGCTACAAATATATTTTAATTTTGTTTTATGATGAGAGATTATGTTTTCATAAAAAAGAATCTGATTTCTAGAAAAATGTGAATATCATGGAGCATGCCATAAGGCTTTAGGAGCTGGCTGTTTTCCAAAAAGTTGGCCCTATTCTTAGAAGCTGTAATTGGGGATGGAATGGCACATGGTGTCTAAACATGTAGAAAGATGTCCTTTTACATCTTTTAATCCTGTCTGGCTACATAGAGATTTTGTTCCTACTTAAAACATTTTTGATGGCCCTTCTACAAGGTAGTGGTGTTTAAAAGTAACACTGAGATCTCAGCAAGGAGGCCTAAAAGGTAGTTCAAGGTTTCTGCTATCCTCTTATCTAAAGGAAAAGTCCTCCTTATCAGGACAGTGACGGGACAGGATGTTATCTCCAGTCACAAAGCCAGCTGTTAAGGAGCTGGTCCGTAGCTGCCTTAGGGTTACATGTGTGCCATTATAAAACAGGCTTTTAAAAAGTATGCTGGTAAACGCATTCGTTGGAGAAATGAAATCTCATGCAGTGATGCATGAAAGTTGACAACAAACTGGCTGTTGCCAAGTAGTTTTAGTTTTAGTATGCCACTAAAAACTAACCTTTTGAAGAAGACCATGTGCTTCCAAAAAACGTGTGTATTCTTTTGTAAAGTGGTGACTGGTCTTGGCAACAGGTCTTTGTTCATCAGCTGGAACTGCTAAATGTCCTTGGAGTTGCTGAAAGACGATATGTGAAAAACTCTGAACAGGTCAGATGGGATTTGGTTTGAGGTGAATGACTTTGAAATCAGAACCGCAGGACAGTCAAGCAACGATTATTATTTTAGTGTCTGAATCCCGATCTACAAATCACTGTATTGATCCATATGTAGTTTTAGGGGAAGGGAGAGCTTGCTGCTCTGTGTATTTTGGCAGCCCTGGCTGTTAGCATAATGCCTTATATTCTGTGTCCACGCTGGAAAATTGCCAACCTCAAACTCCTGAATAGGCGTCAGGAATATTGAAACTGAGATTTTTCCTTAAAAAAACCCAACAACACAAACCCACACAACACAACCTAAAAGCCAGATAAACATAAACCAAAACAGATTATTGTAGCTAATGCCAATAACCATGGTTATTTGAAAAGCATACAATTCTTTAAACTCCTTGTTTGCGAGTAGAAAGTTCAACCAGAGCAGAAGTTTTAGTACCTGGAAAACTGAAATATCTTGTTTGGAGTTTTCTGAATCATTGAAACTTTGTCTTTTAGCTCAGGAAAGAAGGGGAAAAAAAAAGGGAGGGAGGAGGGGGACAAAACCCCAAAGCACCAGTGATGTTGTCATGTATAAAAGCAGTGATATGATATAGTTGTTTAATGCAATAAATTGAAATTATTGACTTCCTCCCTGACCCAGATTTTGTTTAATATTCTGTGTGTTTCTTTATCCTCTGTGTTTACACGTTGTATTTGGGCAGGTGTGAGCTTGCTCTTGTCTGTTCACTAAATGTCTATGAACTCGTTCTGCTGGTGCCTCAAGCTGCAAGGAGACACGCAATTGCATTAGCACAGAGCTGAGCCTGCACTAAGCTCATTGGAGTCACATGGATTTATTTAATTTAGGAATTTGGGCAGGGCAAGGTTTGCTTGTCGGTACATTCACTGTAAACAGTCCCAGGCACATCCACTGTAAATAACTAGTATTGTGCTGAATTAATTAGTGTTTTGAGAACTCAGAAGCGCAGTGCAAATTAGTCATATAAATGCTTTCACATTTTTAAGAATTTCCTCTCAGTTTTCATCTTTGCTACACATATTATTCTTCTGGAACAAAGAACTTGTGATTCACATCAACCATTGTTCAGACTTGCTGAACTGTATGCAGTAAAATCCTATTTGTGTCACCTATTTGTCACCTTTAAAACGTCAGTTTTCCAGTTAAATTGTATGGAGTTTATCTTAGCTATGTTGTTTATTATAAACGTGCTTTTAAATGGCAAATTCTTCTCTTCTATTGAGGATGTAATTTCTGTCTGAGCGTTTCCCAAAAGTCAGTAAATGTTATCATAGGCTTATTTCAGTAGATACAGAAAACTTTTCCTACCTCAGGCTCTACTTCACCCTCAGAAGAAAATTGAAAGAGTCTTCCGCAGAGGCTTGCCCATATTTTGAGGTTAATATGATTGGTTTCAAACCTAAGGATTATTGTAAGTCACATTGTACTTGTGATGGAACAAAAGAAGAAGCCTTGAAATTTGGAAGAATCTGCTCTGAATTTGAATTTATCTTTCAGGCATACTCTAGCTGTGGATTTTGGTATGCTGCCATTTTGCAGTTACAAGCGTTGTACACTACTCAAAAATTCTCATTGAAAGTAAAAGCCAAGAGAAATTTGTAATATTTGTTAATTGTTTTGTTATTCCTAATTCTTAACTATAATTATATTGTAGTCAGATTATTTTTGTATACCTTTTACTTATACTAAATTTGCAATTAACTAAAATACCAGCTAAACCTGAGCTGTATTAAAAGCAAGAAGTAGAAAATAGGTCTATGATACTCCAGGAGATGGATTTTGTATATTGAAAAGTTATATCTCTCCTTTGCTTACAGAAATGAATTTATTTTATGTTTTGAGGTTTAATGAATGTGATATAAATGTATACACACTGCTCAGTGTGTATATTTATATATATATCTATATTTATATGTTAGATTTGCAGTCTTTTCCACATATGGAAGAATTTTTTGAGATCATGTTTAGCTATAGAAACCTCCCCCCCACACACTTCCCCTGAATGTGTGTGTTATAATATACAACACATATAGAGGTTTACATTTATCTTATATTTCTTAGTAGAAAAATTATCTGCCACCATCATAGTCTAAAATAGGTCTTTAGACCAGCTGAAAGCCAAAAATGCGTTTCTGGGAGACAGTAACTTGATAACAAAAGTTGCATATCTGGCACTGGTTACTTAAGTGAGATAACATGTCACAGGCTTTCACTACAAAGGGGACCATAAATTTTTGCATTGCAAATCTGATTTCACGGACCACTTCTTGTAAGAAGCATTGAGTTTCCGCTTCATCTAGTGGTAAAACTTTAGAACTCATGAGTATCTGGTGAGACATCTTCTTCATGTTAATGCTAGTCTGGGTGTTGTAAAGTAAATGGTCAGAAACAACCTTTCACTTACCCCCATCTCCAGTATTTGTGATTAATTTCAGCCTAACTATATACAAATAGAACAAATGGTGAGATGGGCTTTATGGTCATTTTCATAACTGGGTGATGTATGGTTACCTGTGACCCCTTCTGTTATGGATAGCTATGAAAAGAGACCTCTGACATAGATACAGATTGCTGAAGCAATTTTTAAGATTTATTCAACTTTCTGAATATACAGATGAAACATAAAATAAAGACCTTCTAAAGCTCAGCGCACCAAAGACTTAAATGAATTCACTGTTAGTCTTCCTGCTTTCTAGTTACAGGCTCAGTTCTTCAAATCACTCATGCACAAAACTCTTCTGTAGCCAGTTGTTCTGTGCACAGAGAGTTTGGGAGATTAGTCCTCAGCTACGTTTGCTCCTAGAAATTGAGTAGCAGCTAAAAGTCTCCCTAAGCTCTGAAAGATTCTGGTTTTAGACTAAGTTCTTGACTTGAATGAAATGTCATTGCTTAGCAAGTAGATTTCTTTGTAACAAGGGGAAATTAATATTTGTAAATGTAAGTATTTGCTGTACGTGGGACAGTTTCACAGTTCAGAGCCAGTAGTTACATGTTTAATGACCCATTAGTAGCCATAGATAACAGGGGGAGTAACGTAAATCAGTCATCAGCAAGTTAGTCGAAGAGATGAGCAGGTTATCGGTAGATTTATTTAACCCAAGTTAAAGACATTAATTCTTAACATGCAGCACATGAAAGGGAAATGTGATGAGCCTTGTCAGGAAGGGTCTTCTATTGTGGGAAGAGAGCCAGAAAAGCTTAACTCATCAAGTGTTTAATGTTGCCTGTGTTGCAAAAGCTTTTGGCTAAGAGGAGATTAGGACTTTTTAATTAATTATTTTTTTGAAAAGAACAGATTTTAAAAAGATACTTGTATGCCACAAAAATGAGGGGAATTGGGCTGTAACCAAATTTTACAAACATATTTTTATGAGCTGGCCTCATAGTAATGCATATTTTGCAGTCTTTAGTTCTGATCAAGAAATAAAGATTTTAATAATTTTTTAATCCTTATCATTCCTACTTCCTGCAGTATGGTTCATATCCAGAAGTGGTGTTGGAGCGGGCACCCCAAATTCCTTTTTGATTGAACTTAAATGAAAGATACATTCCAGGAGGTTCTCCAACACGCTGAAATTGCTAAAGGGAGCTTAGTCCTGGAGATAAGGCAAAGTAAATCCAGAATACCCCAAGGCAGGTGTATTGTACAGAGGCCGGCCCTCAGTACCAATTGTACTGGCTCTAGATCTGCTGCTGTTGCAACACACTGCCAAACGCAACCTCCTGCAACGACTGAGCCACAGTCTGATGAATGGGCTGATGATTCCTGGCATCTGATTATTAGAATTTTGTAGATATACCTAATCATGCAGACCGTGATTAGAGTTATCCTTTGTTTCTAACCTGCTGTGTAATGTAGCCCTTGTTATCTGAAAGCCACGGTCTCAAATTTACTCCTAGAACAGATGAACCTTATAGAATTGATGGCTGAGAAATGTGCCTGCAAAACTTGCATTGAGATACAGTCCAATAATAAAACAGAAGAGGTATTTATACAAGCCTTCTACATCTGTGTGTAGTGTTTTCCAGCACTATTCTTTAAATTCCTCATTTTGCTACTTTGAAGCCAGTTTTGAAGTTTTAATGTTGGGGTTTGTGTCAGCTGGATCAGAACAGCAAATCATATTTAGTAACAGCAGATAGTTGTTTTTAAGATGTCAAACAAACAGGATAAGTAGCAGCACAGAAAACAAAAAAGGACTAGGGAAAGGATTCAATAAACTCAATGAATTTATTATCTATTAATAGCCTATGTAAAAAGGCTTTGATAGTATTTGAGATTATACCACTGTATATAAATGTATGTCCAAATTAGATACTTGGACATCAGTCCTAAAAGTTCAGAGCATTCAATGTTTTAAACACTTTGAATTGATAACAGTTGTATAATAATCAAGTGTGAATAGTAATCCATCAATTCAAATGGTATGTCTCAAATTTAGTTTTTTCCTGTTTTGCATGTAATGAAATTGAGACTTGGCTTTGCAGTTTTTGTCACTGAGTTGCTATTCTTGACCCTATAAAGCAATGAAAGATCCAAGTTTAAAAAGCAGTTAATGTACACAAACATTAATCAAAAATTGCTTGATTATGGTTTATTGTTTGAAAGAGGCATAGATTAATGATTCTGTAGGATACACACTGATATGAAAAAATAAGCATACTTCTGGAAGACTCTGATCCAATATTAATAAATGATAAGGCATTACTGCAGCTTTTATTTTGCTTCAGTGTGTCAAGAATGCAAAAATAAGTAATGAACTTCATTTTTCTCAGAAGTTCAGTGAAGAATTCTGTATTCCCATCATTTTCTGTTTGCATTGAGACACCAAACCTTAGCTTCTTGATGCAATACTTTATTCATGAACCCAATTAAAGGTACAGTCCTGATTCTTACATGCTTTTTATCCAGTGCTTTTGGGTGGTTGTTCCTATCCATACAGAAATATCTGTAACACTGAGTTAGGATTTACACCAGTAAATATCCATTCTTCAAAATGTAACGCTCAGCAGAATGACAAGGACAGTTGAGGCTCATCTCATAACTTCTCCAGTATCTGGAGGAGTTTTACTTTTCTCCTGAACTATCATCAAGCACCAAGTATTTATAAGTCAGTGCATTGTGTAGCATCAATGACATAATTAGCCAAACAATAACATGCTAGATAATAAAACATGTAATTATGTCATCTTTTTCTGTTAGTAGTTAATAACGATCAGAAAATCTCTCAGTGTTTTCTGAGTGATCAGGTAGGTTAAGTCTCTCACTGCCACGTTTATTTTTCAGTAATTTTCTAGCTGTTTCCTGATCTGGTTACAGTCTTTCCAATATTCACAAGAGTGTGACATGAGCACCAGAGGTATAATTCTGTTTATGGTCTTATGCTACTGACTAGAGATACAGCAAACCTTTTGATTTTTATTTCTCTGCCTCTATTCGTCCCGGTGAGTTCAACATTGTATCACATGGCCACTTGCACCATGATCTGTAAGGCTCTTTTGGATATCACTGATTTCAGATGCAGTCTCCTGTCCCCTAAGCTTGCCCTGTGTGCTTTCCAGTGATGATCCTGCTTTCCTCATTACAGGCATACATGTAGGTGGCTGATAACCTTCATTCAGCTAATCCCAAAAATGTTCACTTTTCCAAGCAGTCTTTGTCAGATCATGGAAATATTGAACAAGTTTGGGATGAGAAAAGATACCTGCAGGTCCCCTTTCTTCTCCAGCAAACCTTCATTCTGTATAGAGCTAATTTTTCTGACACTGTGTCATGTGGCACGTAATCAAATGTCATACAGAAATCTCAGCATATTATTTCAAAGCACTTACCGTATCAAATAGAGTCTCTGTGTAATTGGAAAAGATAGAAAGTTATTTTGACAGGACCGGTACTCAATAAAGCAATGTTGATTGACATTAACTGAGCTCCAGCTTTTAATTTATTGCTTATTGTATATCAGGATCAGTGTCAAACTATATAGTCTTTAATTTTCCATAAAACTCTGTATAAATATTTGACAATATTTGATTTTTTCAACTCTTCTAGAATTCTGCCAAAAAGAGATCACACAAATAATTGAAGTAAAAATGAACGCCTGCCTGTTAGAAGAATTACAATGCCCTGAACAGCAAAGCAGCTGTGTGTAGTTAGGAGGAGTCATTTGGAAATGTACCGAGTTGCCGATTTTGTTGATTTTTGCTGTTTTTAAGGATATCACCAAAGATTAACCTAATGCATTCTGTTAGTGAAATAGGATCAAACTACTCAGTAGGAAAGAAATCCTTCAGTCTTTCTTGAACCTTTACTCTGGCAAAACTCTTGTCAACTTTAAAGTCAGTTCAATTCGTGTTACCAGGCCTGAGCAAGGGTGGCTCCTGTAGAATTCCAAGGGAATGACTTGTGTTTCCAGGGAGGCAAACCCAGCTTGTTGGAAGTTTTACAGAACCCGTCCCTTTGTTGCAAAAACAAATAAGAATATTCAGGCCTTGCTGTGTCTTTGCTTTGTGGTGTATTTGTGCAGACCTTAGAACTCAGATGTGTTCCAAGTTAACTGTAAAAAATTTGCCCACGTTTCTTGTGTGGTAAATGATAGCTAAGTTTATAGTGGACTGTCAGATTTCTTTACTTAATTCAGCAACATGCAAGACATCTATCTGAACATCTGGTTTTTAATAACAGTTGACGTCTGGGAGCACTTTTTCATTCCAAGAATGGACTAGGAACAGTAGTGATACTGGCAGTGTATATTTTCAGGCTAAAATTCCTGTCCATTTCAATCATAATTAATTACCATTCATTTTATTTAGTTTTTAGATTTAATTAAGTGTCAGCAATATGCTACACCAGCTAACTTTCAAGGTTTAGAAACTATAGAATGTATTTTTTAATGTTTTTAAAATAACAGCGGGTGAATTTTAAGGATATCTAAAAAGAGATGATTTTATTTGATTTTGAAATGCTGAGTTAAATGAAAAACCACTGTGTTGTGCACGTCTGTGTGTTCTACAGGGTGAGTATCACATCATTGGACACAGTAGAACTGTATCCAGAGATGACTATGCACATGCACATAAAGAATGATGGTAGAATTGTAATCTTCAGTAAATGTATCTAGGGGAGAACATTTCACTCTTGTGATGGGGTTCGTGCTTTTTATTTTGTTCTTATTAACTTCAAGTTAATAATCAATGTGAAGAAAGACCTTCTGCTTTCAGCTTATATACCATAAAATAATCCCTTTTAAAAACAATTTCTTGAAATTCTTGTGAGTTTTTTGTATTTGCAATTCATGTTACTTATCACTAAAACTCAAAATAATTGAGTGATCTTAATGGTTCAAAAGTAGAAAAAAGGAGAAAAACTATCCAATAGTACTCAACAATATGCAGTGTTTAGCATTTGTTTAGAAGACAGAGTTAATTGATAGCATGATGGAAAAGTGTACATTGCTAATTATTGATTATTCACTATTGTACTTATGAATAGTCTTATTAATTACAATAATAATTATTTACTGTATTATTAATTATTGTACCTTGATTATTCAGCAGTTTCGTATCTTTTAACCTAACAGAATGTAAGACCATTTGATTATAGTAATTACTTTGCTTACTTCTAAGCTTTGATTTTGTCTTTGCTGTCAGTGTTGTTTTGAATTGCGTGCAAATAAAAAATAGATAATCTTTTAATATTTAATCTTATAATCTACTTCCTACACACTGTTTTAACTGGGAGGAAGGAATGTTTACGTCATTGTTGTTGTTTTTTGGTTGCTATAGATGCAGGTTCTTATATATGTAACACAGGCTTGTTCAGTTGTTTTCACTGGTTTATATTAAAAAAAAAAGTCTTGTTTTTAAGAGCCAAGAAAATTGTATTTTATATGCACCAAAGTAACTAACCTTTCCTTCTTTCATTCCAATGCCAACACCTTCTATGTGCATCTCCTAATGTCTGGCACACAGGATGATGAGGAGGGTATATGGGCATAGCCGTCCCTATAAACCAAAGTTCCAGTTTTGTTTTGCGGGGTGAGAAACTCTCTTTTCTATCTTTTTCATTGTTGCAGTCTAATTTTTATGTTTTATTTTAAACTGCATGGAGCTGTGTGTTTCTTGACAAGTGTGTTTGTGAAGCCACAAGTGTGTTTGTGAAGATGTTTTCTCGTGCAATGAAAAATGAGAAACTGTGTCTGATGGTTTGTTTAATGGTCTAGTGGTTTAGGGTTTTCATACCTCATTGTGGCTAAAGGTGTAGGTAGGTACAAAACTTCAAGAGAAGTCTATTTGTATCTGTATATATCTGTCTAAACAGTTTTCTTCATTCAGTAGGTAAGAATTTCTTTAAATTAGTATTAATCTGCTGTATCATCTCGACAACCTCTGTAAGAACACTGTGATATTTTTGCAGAATGTGTATGGTACTTCACGAAGTTTTCCACAGATTAAGCCTGGAATTTTACTGGAATCAAATTTATAATATGCATGGAATAATGAGACTACCTCTTAAGCTGAAATGGTTTAATGAAATTTTAAACTAAGCAGCAGATACATAATTAGGAAAGTATAATCCTTCTGTGCTATACATGCTCTGGCCCCTGTCACCCCAAGTCAAAGACTTTATGATTTGGTTTGTTTCCAGCTTTCTTATAAAGCCATGTTGGAAGTGTGTTGTTCTATTTGACATGAATAAAATCTCCAAAATATTCTTTGTTCTTTGATGCTTGCTTTTCGGAATAGTTGTGAAATGCAAAATTAGTGCTATCCATAATGAATAATTTGTATTTTGATTTCAAAAAAATGTAAAAACTTCAAATTCTGTTGGAGAGACGTTTAAGATTCAACAATTTGAAAATAAAATATTGGGCACTTCGATACCATTGACATTTAAAAGAAAACCCTTGGTTTATCAGGGTATAATTCTAAGGCTTTCTTGGTTCTGTGCTTTCTGGTTCAGTCCTAAATGGCACGCTGGTACAGGTTGTGTGTGCAGGTAACCTCTGTGTCTGTGGGCACACGTGTCGCATGTGGCAACAGTAGGAAAGGATGTGACACATTCAAAATATCTTCTAGCTTCTTTTTTTTCTTTCGTGAAAATAAGCAGCCTAAGAAAGAATACATGCAAAATGTATAAAAGGTTTATGGGCTTCCTTAGTGTTGTGTTTTAAGTAATTAACAAGTTCTGTTAACTGCAGCTGCATGATATTTTAATAGCAGCTCATGATGTTATTTAAAGTAATGTAATTTTCAGCTGTTTGTCAACATAATTCGTCTGTTTTGGGTGTGGAGAGCAGATCTTGTTTATTTTCTAGGCTTGTATTTATTTCCAGTTTAAGAACAGACATTCCTCTCTCATGGTTTTGTTCAAATGCCAGCATAGTTTATCACTCTGTATCAGACCCTTGACAAATAACTTGTTTGCTGTTCCTTTCCAAGGGGAGGATCCCTGCAAAGGCAGTTTAACAGAGCCAGTCCTGCCCACTGAGCTATGAGTAGACCTGTCTTTGTGGGTGAAATAGCCATGGCTCTGGTGGGACTGCTGTCCTGAAGCGACAGTTTATGTCATAGACCTCTTTCCCCATGGGAAAAAATAATTTAGGTCCCAGACCTTTCTGAAAGTACATGTGAGAGTACTAAATTTCCTCATATTCACTGTTAAGAGCTGGAAGTGTATCTTACAAAAGATATACTTAGTAAAAATAATGGATGAATGTCTCTGTTGTGCACAGGCTTGAGAGCAAACAGCTTGGTTTGGCTGTGTGAGCACAGGAGTTTGCATTCTCCACTCACGCTGCTCAGGTAGAACTGAGCTACTTAGCACTTGTATTTAACCACACAAAAACTGGATTTAGTTCTCAGAATTCTTCTTGAGGAGTAAAAGTTATGACATGAACTATTTTCAAGGCCTTTATTCCTACTTTCAGACTATGAGCAGAGCAGCAGTTAAAAGTTACTTGATTGTCAGATAGCTTTGTAGTACTGCCTGTCACATAAACTAAAGTCCTGGATCTGCTAAGGAAATTAAAATTTTTGATAATTAGGTTATTTCCTGTTTCTACTTGGAATAAATACTAACAATCAAAGGGCTGATACAGTTGAATGTTGTAAACATTTCTTTTTAAAAAGTCTGGACATGAGAATTAGTTATGTTGGTAAAACTTGCTGTATGTTATTGCTTTTAGAATCCACTTTATGATGCTATAGTTTTGGAGAGAAAGGAATAGTGCCTGTGATTGAGTTTTGGAAAATTTTAATAATTTCTGTGGCTATTTAAATAAAACATGAGATTTGTCTTGAATGCAAGTGGCTCAAGGCTAAGTGAATTTAATATCTTAAATAGTAATCAGATGAAAAGAATTGTCTTGAACATTGCATTACTATTTATAAGTGCCGTTGTTAACACGAGTAGAAAGTTCAAGTGTTTGCAGTAACTCCATTTCTGTGCAGAGTAGTAAAGCTTAAGTCATAAACTCATAGACATAAACCCTGCAGAGTGCTCTGCCCTGTTTTTTGACAATGCCTGTAGGAAAGAAGTGATAAAGCTCCCTGAAGAGCTGTTTGTCACCAGGAATGGTGGGTGGGCAGCTCACTGGCCTTGTGTTCCATGGCTGCACGATGAGACAGAGCGGGTCAGCCTTTGTGTGGTAGTAGCAGAGTGGATGAGTGGTCAAACTGGTGAACTTTCAACATCCTGTTGGAATACATCTGGAGACCAGATAAATGAAATGGGAAGGAGATAGAGATTTTATCTTATCTCCTTGCAGGAAGGAGCTGATTTCACTCTCCGTAGTGTAAGGTCTCTTATAACAGCCCAGAATTCATGGGATTAGATATTTTACCATTCAGAGGGAAATCAAACCTCTCAGTCAGTTGAGTGATATTAAAAAACAAACAACAAAATTAAATTGAGCATATGTCTATCTTCCTTAGAAAAGCCTCTCTGTATTTGGTTTTTTACTGCAGACATCTATCAAAAACTAATTGTGAACATGAAAAGACCAGGAGACCCAATTAGAATGAAGATGAAGGATATATTTTATGTTGAAGAGGAAAATAGAATTTTAGCAACAATTTAATTTAGAAGTATTTCAACCGCAAGAATGTGGGTTTCTAGAAAAAAAAAACAACAAACCTTCACCTTACTGTTTTATACTTTGTTTATATGCCATAATTTTTAGTTATACGGTTTAAATTATGTAAACTATAGATGCAGCTGTTCCATTGCATCATGAAACATGTTTATGAGCCAAAGCATATTTCTGTCCTTTTACAGTCTCAAAGACATACTTAATTTGGTTGCAAAAAACTTGTACGCAAAGGGTACAATGATTTTTAAAATTGACTGTCAAGAAACAAATGGAATCTTTAATTAACATTTATTACGGTAGTGTAAAATAAATGATATGCTTTTGAATTGGAGTTGGTTTTCCTTTAAGAGGATTTTCCCCTTACAAAATGTATACCAAAATGTTTAGCTTCTGAACTTGTTTTGTTCCAAGACTAATTGTTATGATTGATTTATGCAATCAAAGCTTTTTCCTGAGGCCATGAGGTGTACTCTGCCTCGGTAAGGATAGTGCAGAGTAGTCCTCTAATTATGTTTAAAAAGTTGTAAGCTAAAAATCAGGCAAGTCCTTTTAAAGTTTACCCCTTCAGTGCTCAACTTCTGCACAGGAGTGACATGAAATGATGGTGGAGATATGGAGTGGCAGGAGGACAGCGTGCTGTCAGGTTATAAAGAGCTAGTTACTCATCAAGGAACAGACGAGGTGCTCAGGGCAATGTCTCTGGCCAGCCGGTTGAGTAGCAAATGTAGCTGCAGTGCTTGAGCCTTGTTAGAAACAGGATCTCTTTCCCTCTCCTCACATTTACAAAGGGAAAAAAGAAAGAAACTCAGAGGTGATGATAAGTTTTGAGAATAAAGCCTATATAGCAGTCTGTCGTGGGTAACTGAAGCCATGTGACCTTCAGAAAACATGTTTTGTGGCACAGCTGGGAGGGCAGGTAGAACACAAGTGCTTGTTTTCCTTTTGCAGTTCCTAGCACTGAAGCGCAGCAGCCGCTGGAAACACAGCTGGGACTTTGCCACAAACTGTGCATGTGTGTCTGTAAGAGAAATCAACACAATATCTGTTTGGACAGTATTTGTTTGGACAATACTGTAGAGTTCATTCTTTGTCAGGTGAAGTAAATCGGATGTTTGCAAATATGCTTAGGAGTGTTTGGAGAAATGTATATCCCTAAAATGGGTTTACCTTCACACCTGAAACAAAGAATGACTGAAGCTTGTGCCTGGCAGTAGATGATGTCCAGTGCCTTTGAAAATAGAAGCATAAGGCTAATCTGCTAAATTTGGATTTAGGAACAGAACCTAAAGTCTGTAATTTTAAAATTTAAAATTTTGCCTTGGTAGACACTGTGGAGGAATTGTTCAGGAGGCATCAGTGTCATTCAGTAAAAAACTCCTTCAAAGCAGAGATTTCTATAGCATGGGCAAAAGACTTGCTCAGACAAATAGTCACTGTGCACTTCTAATGACTGGATGTGTTTTAAATGCTTCAGGGAGGAGGAGGCTGTTTAAAAACCAATGTGGTGCCTCGCTTTGTCTTTGCTGAGACGTGGAGACAGTTCTCTTTCAAGATGTCCTTACTAATAGCAGTATAAAGCCCACAAAATTTGGCCATGTTGCTATATAAGGATATGTTTAAGGACATTAACTATTAGCTATTGTTCTGCTTTTTGTTTTCATTATTTCAAGTTATGATTTTTGTAATTTTTTTTTTTTAATGTTTGGATATTCTGTTTAGCCTGTTTTGGAAAAAACATGTTAACTTTGAAATGAGCCTCAGTAGCATGCAAAGCAGTGGAAAAACAAGGAACATGACTGTTTGCAGTGTTCATTTTAATTTTCTCATAGAGGGTATGAATACCAGCTCTATGCTTAATTAGCTAAATGGGTGTTGCTACATTGACTGGAGCCCAAGGGCATTTTGGATTTGTGAATTTTTAGGCTTGATTGTTGTTTTACTCTAACTTAGTTTTTACTAAACAAAAGGAGGAACCTCCTAAGGCTCTGAGTTCTACCAAAGTGAGCCAAGACAGTTAAACAGTTTTATTTTAAACCAGCAATTTTTTTACTAGAGTGAGCAAGTTATTCACTTGAACGGTGTTGCTGGAAGACTGGAATAGGAAGAGGGATAAACAGCTGGAGTCCTTCAAGAGCATATGTGAATGTAGATGAGGATATCAGAGCCCACCCTGGGCAGAGCTCTGCAAACAGCTGTGCCAGGCCAGGACGTTGTTACCACTCACCATTATCTGCTTAGGACTGTTTTTCTGCTGGAGCTTGTTACCCTCCCAGATCTATCAACAATCAATCCCTTATCCACTGCAGGCGAACTGAGCCAGGTTGGCATAAATAGTGATGAGTACTCATTCATCAGGCCAGCCTGTTTATCCTTGTGTCCTGTGGATAAGAGAGCACAGGGATTAGTGGTAACATCCAGCTGATGGCTGGTGAAGGAAGAGCAGCTAGTGGCACTAACATCTTCAAGTGGAAAAGCTTAGTCTGGAAGAGAATTATATCCATAAGTTAAAAACAAAAAGACCCTTACTGAAATGGCTTTATCTTCAAAGGCTCTAGCACCAATTTAGGTAATCAGGTTATTAAAATAATCCAGTGCAGTTTTCTAGTTTAATCAGAATCAGAACCTCTTTGTTCATTTTGCAGATAGACTTATTTCTACCAGATGCAAGCATGGAGATCAGTAATAAATGATATTTTCCATGGAGTTATAATTTTGGATAGTTATTCTGTGTTAAATTTTAGGAACACCAGTTCTTCTGACTGTGTTTTTTGTTGGGATTTTTTGATGGATCTTGCAACAGGCTTTTTCCGAGCCAATTATATTAATTTCATCACACCTTGAAAGGAATTAGGTGATAAATCTCAAAGAAAGCTGCAAGCTTACAAATGGCTACTGTTGCCTAAGGTGGCTGAGGCCTAAATGTATATTTGGTGGAGCCATCAGAGCACAGTCACATTCCTTGTGTGGTGTTTCACATCTGCTGACCTGGCCTGCACGAGAGCTCATCATGAGGATTCACTTTAGTTCTGAGTGTGGATGGGGTCGAGTGTAAACACCGAGGTAAGGTTTTAATGACTTAGGAATTCTGTTAGCCAGGATGATTTTGATTATGGCAGTGAGAGGCTTTAGGTCTGACTTAGGTTGGTTCTGTAGCCCCATAGGATTTATACCTGTGTAAGTAATAACAGATCCTAACATTCTGATTGAATTAAGTTGTGTTCAAGCGTTTTGCATGGAAAGTGCTCTAAGATTGCCCTTTACATATTTTCAAGCAATCGAGTATTATATCCTACCTGTATTAATTGTAGGGTGAAAAGATAATAAAGGTGAACAGCTTTACTCCTTTTGCAAAAACAAAAAAAATATATTTTTTTAATAGCTCCTAGTCCAACGTTGTGCTTGCCTTCAATGTCATACTGCTGAAAGAATTTTTCTACCAAGTCTCTAAATTTTCTTCTGTTCTTACTCTATGCGACAACTGTGATTTAAATCTGTGGTTAGATTTAGTGAAAACATAACTCCTTATCCACCCTATTTAACTTACCCACGCTCGTACTCTGTCTGAGGCTGACAAAATTATTGAGACGTTTCCATAGATCCTGCAGCACCCATTTGTAAAATATTTATGGATAGTAGGTAATTCTTTTAAAAACTTATAAAACTGCTTAAAATTTGCTAGCTGGTTTTTTTCACCAGATTTCTTTACCAAACCACATTCAGCTTTTATTTCATCTATTGCACAATTCATCTTCTAAGAGTACTTTTTCTTCATTTGCAAATTTGCTTGATTTCTAAAGTCAGTAGCAGAAATTTTAGTAAGAAACTGTTTATTGTTAACTATTTTATAACTGAAATGAACTATTTTACAGTTGCAGTGTTGCAAATCAATTTGTCTCGAGGCTTGTCATCTATTTCCACTGTGTAATTAATAGATGGGAAAATATTTACAACATGGATTGCCATTCATTTTAAGGAATATGAATAATGCTCAAAAATATCTCCTAGTAGGAGTAGTCTTAGAATTGAACCTGTCAACCAGAAAAGCATGCAAGAGAGAAATGGTTCATTCTCAGGGGTGTTAATTCTTTTTTTTTTTCAATTACATATCTTTTACGTAATAAGTTCCCTCATTTTTAATTAGAAGAAGGTAAGACTACTTGTTCAAAAATTGCAGTGCCTTAGAGTACCTTTTCTTTAGGTTTTGTAGGAAAGAGAGGTCTCCCTATGAAAACTGCTAAAGTTGTGTTTGAATCCTCCACAGATACAGTCAGTGCTTGAAGGAAGTTGGAAAAGTTTCATCTGGAAATGATCCTTTGATATAAGAATCAGAAGAAAAATACCCTTTCTTTCTCTCTTGAAAGCAGCATAGCTTTTAAGGATGTATTTCAAGACAAGCTGAGTGAGAAAACCCTGCCTTAGTTAGAGAAAAAAGATACTTTACAGAGAAAAAACATGAGCTCTCTATTTGACTGCTGTTAGCACCGGGGCAAAATGAATACTGTCAACTGTACTTTTAGCAATGCACTCTGTTTTTCCTGGAGGATTGATAGGTTTAAATGTACTGATTCTCTCCTTGAGTCTGTCTGTCAAACTTTGATCTGATGTTGAAGTGTTCAAAAGCTGCATGAGTTGCAGGGTTTCGGCAAACTTGATCTTACAGGTTTAACTTAAATATTGTTTCCATTTTGAAGTCTGTCATATGGGCGTACCACAAAGAGTGTTTGGTTTTAGCCCTGATGTCTTGGGTGGTGGTATGCAGCAAGTAACAGAATACTTGGAATAAAGAAAAATCCTGAAATGAATCCCTCCAGCTATGGGCCAGTTGAGAGCGAGAGAGACAGGATGTAAAGTTAAACCAGTATGTCTCCCTTTGATCAAAGGATAGATTCCCCACCACCACCCAGCAGGTGATTAACACATAAGTACATTTTCCCCTCAGTGGGCGGATAGACAAAGCTGAGTATCTGCTTAGCACCCATAAAGCAAACTTCAGTTGAAATACTGATGGGAGAAATATTTCCAATGCTGCCTTTGTGCTTTCAGCTTCATGATGTTACGTGATCTGATGCACACAAGTGCTACTAAACTGGCAGAATACGAACTTCTCTAAAGGAAGAATTGCTGAGCACCTTGTGAAACTGCATTTTTATTTTCAGAAAAAAAACAAAACCCCCTTTCCACGTGTAAATGGTTACGCTTTTTTCACTTGTGTTAGCTTCCCATATGTGGAGAAGTTAATTAATAGTCAACTGCACTCTGAATTTGGGCTATGGTGAAACAGTCCTGCAGGTGTGGTGGGCCATGGTTTTCTACAAAAAAGCTGCTTAGAAACAGACTGTGCCAGCTGGAAGGGTCTGTAAGCCACAGTGTGGTTTTACTTCAAAAGTAATGACAGTGGGTGTTTCAATTTTTTTCCAGAACTATAATGATGGGTTTAGAAATCTTTATTTTCTCATGGTTTCATCATATTTTATCTATTACGTGTCAATTACATGTTTGTTGAAGAGGAAGATTGCAGCACATGAAGCTTCCACTATCCTGAAGATTTTACAGTGCAGTAATACATGAATGTCAGTAAACTCTGTCATTGTCCCATTGGCTTCTTTGAGAACAAAATTTCACACCAGCAATTTTGGAGAGGGTGTTGGCTATGCTGGTCTCATTTCCATGGCTTTGACTGGCTTTCCAGTACAAATCAGAATACAGTGACCAAAATCTAAGTATAGGACACCTCTGCTGTATTTCACTACTGGTATGATAGAAAAATCTCATTAGTGAGTGCCTTTTTAATAAGAGCTGCACTTGAGTTGCCTGATGGAACGTCAATGTTATTTACATATTGTTTTTCTATATTCTTCGCACAGCAAGTGGGTAGAAAGCGCAGAGTTTGCAAGAACCTAATATTCTCCTATCAAATGTTTCAAAGACTAATGATCAGGTAGTTCCGATAGTGTTGTTCTTAAATGATTACAGCTAAAGGCTTTGCAGCAAGAAAAAAGCAGGTGCTGAGATGCGGAAAGATTTATTCTGTGTGTTTGGGTTTTGGTTGTGGGTTTTTTTTAATAGCAGAAAAGCAGCTTTCTTCTCCAGTGCCTCATTTTATATTGCTTTATGATTTTAGGTAACTGCTCCATCTTTTGTGCCATTCTGCTGCTGTCATGGTGCAGCTCAACAAAGCCCTGCCGGGTACCCTGATGTGCAGCCCTGGCTGCCAATCACTCGGTGCCGGAGCAGAAAGGCCCCGGCCCGCCTGTCCTCGGGGGGAATTCTTGTTTGCATTTCCTTTACAAAAAGCCTGCGGTTGTTATTGCACCTGCCGCTGTTCAGTGTCACTGACCTCTCACCTAATGTGCGATCAGGTGCTCTTTTTTAACAGGCAATCTGGCATTCAGCCCGCTCAAATTAGGTTCATTTGTCATGTACTCCTACCTGCCAGCGAGCAAACTGGGGGAAGAGAGGTCAAAGCAGGGATTTTTCAAACGTAAATGTTTCCTGCAAACTGCTGTTGGAACTCAGAGCTGTCATTCAAAACGCATGTCGCTGCCTGCCCGCTTGCTTAGCGAGCTAATTGTCTTTTATAAGGACTTGCCTTTCTCTGTGTCTTTGCAAGTTTTGTCTGAGGTCGTTGCATGCATGTTCTTATTGCCAAGTATTGTTGCAAGCAATAAATAAATCACTTGGCTATATTTAAAGCATATTTTGCCCAGATGCTGCTTTGAAATACTGGATTAAAATAGGAAAAAAAAAAGTTTTAAACCACTTACAGGAAGTGGGATCATGAAAAAAAGCTGGTTTCGTTTCCAAGTCTCCTGTTACAAGCAGTGCTTTTGTATTTGGGATGTGTACAAATTTATATTACAATATGATACTAAATCTGCATTTTACATTTTCCCCCTTTATTTATTCTTTGTTTTGTTTTTGTTTTTTGTTTGCTTTGGTTTAGTTTGTTTTTCTTTGGGTCTTTTTTTGCTAATTTAGTCACATTGACCCTAGCACAAGTAAGATGCAGATTCTGGTAGTAGGTGATGTTATTTCTTTTAATCCTGAAGAATTGTGTGGATTCTGTCAAATTACTAAATGTTTCAATGCCTCTGACAACTCTGCAGCTTGTGTAAGGTGTAGTGATCCTTGAATCAAGATTATTGCCATAAGACACAGCTATCCCCAGTAAGTGACCTGGAGCAAGATGAGGTGGCAGGAAATTTCCTTTCTGCCTAGTAGAATAATAGTTTTACTTTTGCCATTCACAGAAAGGAACTGAAAATCCATCAAATAACTCTATATAGTTGCACTTGGGTCAAAATTTAGCAAAATTGTCTAAATAATGTGCTGTCTTTTTCTTCTGCTTTTTCATTCCCACTATCGGTAATGAGGAGGGAAGATTTGGATTGATGAGATGGGAGTGAGAAGAGGTTGTTTATGAAGCTGGGAATTGGCTTTCTGGGACTGCTGATTGAGAATAAGAGGTTTCTTCAAACCTGTGATTGTTCTATGTGCTTGAGAGGGAGACAGACCTGCTGTCCTGTGTGAGTTTTCAGGCAGGGGGAGATAGGAAGGTGCGGAAGAACCTGGCTAGCACCAGGGTGAGGTGTAGTTTGTTTTGGCAGGATTGAACTTCAACTTTTAACTGGAGTGAAGAGGTGAATGGCAAAACAGGTTATTTGGGTTCTGTCCAATGAAAGTGGTAGGTAATTTGTATGCTAAGAGTTAGTTTTAGGGATAGAATTGGGATATGGGGAGAACAAAGGATTGAGAAATATAAAAATAGTCATAATTGCTTTACACTCTTTAAGCTATTCTTTGCTTGATTTTCTCCATCATTCTTTTGAGGTTCCCTTTGTTTCTGTTTTCTCTTATTTCCTTTTTCTCATATCTCTACATGTTAATCTTTGCATAATCTCACTGGAAAACATAATTTATTTACTATGTCTTTGCTATAGTTCATAATCTGCATTCCTACTCCAGATCCAACTAATTTGCAAAAATTGAAATCGTCAAGTATCTAGTTATTTAATTAGAGTATGTCTAAAATAGATAATCTACCTTTTACTTGTGTTTACTTGCTTTCATAATCTGCCTTTTCTAATAGTATGTGTCAATTAGTTTGCTTCGATTCCCCAAACAGTCAAACTACCATGAACTGTAATTTACTTCTGCAGGCACATAAAATGAGCAGCACACAGCTGAAACCTCAAAGCAAGAAAGTAGAGGTAGGTGATGTCTAGAAAACAAAGGAAAAGTAAGTTTTCCTTCTACCTTTGTTTTGTCTGTGTAGTACCAAAGCAGCTTTTGTTTTGATGGTGTTTACTTGAGGCTATGAATGTGAAAAGCCCCTTTAGAAACTGGCTTCCAGAATAGAAGCCTATTGTTTTATTCATTGCTAAAGGTATATAAACTGTTTGCTACTCTAGGTGAGTCACAACCCAATAGTTTTAATACAAAGTAAACTGCCTGAGATTTGTAGCATACACAAATGTAGCATACGGAAATGTAGCATACACATCATCTTATCAGCCCACAGAAGAACCTTCTGATAGAGTCTTCCCAGTGGGTTACATGATTTTTGTATTTGTTACATTGCTACAATAAAGCATATCCAAAACTATGTAAGTAGCAAGAAATAATCATAATTGGCACAGTGTGGTAAATTGTCTTCAGTCATATGCAGAATGGAGTATAGAAAAAAGGTAGTTGAAGAACAGGTCAAATCTTAAGGAAAAAAAACCCACAATAAATTATTAAATAAATTATTAAATCAATAGTATTGTAACTGGTATTACTTGTTTCAGATGATTTTATTTGCTTTTGTGAGTCAGCAATATCACATGAGCAGTGAGAAAACTTTTCTTCTCTCATGTGACCTTTTGTCGTTTCTTGCAAAAGCCCCACTCCCTCAGGAAAGGCTGAAAAGTTGTTCTTTTGTTCTTCAAAGCTAATTGAAGCTACACTGGAAAAAACTTTATCTGACTCTTCCCTGTCAGATATCTAAATTAAACAGGACAATACAAAGCAAAAGCAGGCTGCATTTGGGTTTTGAATTTGGTTTTAAGAAGTATCCCTTAATAGATGGACACTCTGGACATATATGACTCAGGAATGACTCAAGATTTTGGGTGTGTGGCAGAGAAAGAATTTCAGATCCTTATCGCCAGTTTTCAAGGCAACTGCTGAAGTCAGTCTTGAACACTTGTTCTCACTTTAGCAATTTCTGGCAGAGACAGTGTTATATTGTATAGGGCAGCTTGTATGATATCCGAAATAGAACAAAACTTTGGAAACAATGGGAGAATTTGGTGTTTATCAATCTGTAGGGTGTGCGCATAGTTTAAATAACTTTATTATGTGAACATCTCTGTGCTTTAGAGTCAATAATCAAAAGCTTTACAGATCTAGCAGAAAGAATTCCATTTTAAAACAAAATTAAGATGTCAAAAGAAATTCTCAACGTTACACTGGAAAGGCTGACATGTCCAAAGCCTTTAATGTGCCCTTTTCTGAACACAAAGCCCGGTACATACACAGAGACCAAAAAAATAAATCACATGTAAGTCAAGCATCAATATTTGTGCACATATTTTTGCACCTGTATTTGACAATATTGGTTTCCCTAAATTACTGTGACTCAGTAAATTTACATTTATTGTCATGCTGTTTTACAAAATGTCACTGACAACAGATGAATGGATCACATGCTTACAGGTACCAGGAAACAATATACCCTTTTGATAACTTCATTTTTGTCATTTGAAACGTAGTAAATTTCCCTTTTCTTCCAATTTTCTTAGAATTGTACACTATTTGCATTACTGTGGTGTAAGAGGTGTATCATGGTAAAGAACATGACCAAAATGTCTGAACACCATCAAAGAATTCCCAATGCTAAAAAAATGTGAGAGGGTTTGATTCACCAGATTTAAGCTGTCTTTATGTCCATGCAGAAATCAGCTCTACCAGATTCCAGATCAGGCCTGTAGTGTTTTCCCAAGGGTTTGCCACTTAGTAAAAAGGCGGCTTGTTGTGCAGAAGTCTTAAAAATATAAACTCAGCTTTTTTGGTTTTGTGGTTAGGACAGTGCTGTTTATTGAGTTTCCAGGTAGGAATCTGGTAGGTTATCTAGCACTCAATAACTTACAGTATGGCTATTGAGCTAAAAAAAAAATCAAGATGCCTACAGTGTCATCACTGGTAATTAATCAAATAGTCAATCTGCTTATTTAAAACAATATTATTAAAATTATGGCATGTCTTCTGGCATAATTTCCTGCTTCTCTAAGGGCATAGTTTAATTTGCTATTCCTATGTACAACAGCTTCAAAGCTCATTAATTGCCTTGCCATGTATGCTACATCTTTTGCTTTATTTTTTTTTATGTTTGCAAGCACGATGTAAGCCTGAATTGTAAATATATAGTGCTGATTAAATTAACAATTTCCTAATTATTTTAGCTTCTGAATACTTGAAAATTTGGCATGCATTGAAAGACAAATATATCAACATTTGGGATTGAAAGAATACATGTCATGAAATACAATACATGAAAGAGTACATGCTCTTTCTTTATTGAATAAGATGTATTTTTAATGGACTATTTTATTATCCTGACATATCCAAGGAAGTCCAAATCCAAATTCCTTTGGCCAGTTGGCTTGTCTCTCCTTCCAGGGATTGAGCAGTTGTGCCAATTTTTTTTATTCATCCTTATTTACACGGAGTGACTGGAAGCTTTCAGAGTCAATCATTCCGATCGCTCATACCTGAACTGAGCCCACATGAATGTAAATCCATCTGGCATTTACCCATCCCATTTAATTTGCATATTTAGCTGTATGGTTTGTGTATTTCTTATAGGGATAGTCAAATAGTGTTTATTATTTTGTGAGACCAGCTTGACCAGTAGCATCCTCTCTGAGGCTGGGAGAGAAGGCAGGGGTTATAAAGCACACACTGAGGGCTGTGCTGGGTTGCTGTTGCTGCAGGGCTGGAGCAGAACACGTGTGCGCTGGGGGGTGTGCGTTAGTGAATGTCCCTTTAACTCGCTGTGTGGTACGAGGGCCAGCGGGATGAGGTAGAGCGTGCCAGCTTTCCTTCCCAAAGGATCTAGTTGTTCATATTGGCAGGAAGTTTTACTTACCAAAGTGGTTAGCAACTGGCAAAGTGAGCACATCCAGGTCTGAGGTATTCCTTACACGCATTTCTTCATGGGAATTTCTTGTGTTAACAAAGGTACAGTATGCAGCGTGCTTAATATTCTGTTTTATTTATCAAGGCAAAGAAACAACTGTATGAGTAAGGTCAATATACAGTAAAAGTTATTTTAGGTGGAAGGTCAATATGTTGGTCCTTGTGGTTTGTTGTTCAAATCTTTAGAGATTTTATGTATTAGCAGCTATTTCCTGGAAGCAATAGGAATGATGTGAAATCCTAGAAGGATTTTCACTTTTCATTTTCCCTATCTTCCTCTTAGAGGAGAATGGTTCTCATCTTCCTAAAATTAGTTCATTGCTTGGTTGTAAAATTTATATAACTTTTGCGGACTTTAATATTTTGCATGCATTAAAGAAAATGTGTGACTGTGTTATAAAAAGTACACAGATCTCATTTATATAAAAACTGAATGAAATTAGATCAATTAAAGTCTTATGTTTATGAAAATTTTGCTCTCATCTGCACCAAATAAAAAGCTCCAGAAGGTCCTTGTTTAAGTGAGCTAGTCCAAGGAATTCTCTCTCTCCTTCCTCCCGTGGACATGATGTCTCAATGCACTGTCCTGGCATAGTGGTGATTCCTTTTCACTACTGCATTTGATTTAGAACATTATTTTTATGGAAATGACTATGTTTTAAGTCTTTTGCCTAAAGAAACATGTTTCTCCAAATAATTCATTGAACAAGAAAAGTTAATTTCTACATTTAATTTAAAAAAAACAAACCCAAACCTGCAAAATTATTGCCAATCAAACAAAGAAACACTCCACACCAAATATTAAAGGTCGGAAAAAATGGTTAGTTTATTTTCAAAGTAATTTTTTGTTAATATTGTTGTTAACATCAAGACACACATTTTGTCATGGAGGTTTTCGATGGGGCAATGATGTATATAGTATTCTGTGATCATTCTGGCAGCCTGGCTGCTGAAAGGCCATCCCTGTGGTTGTCTGGGGGAGATCAAGGTGCATCAACTGTAGAACAAGGCCTTGGTTTGGCTCACAGCTGTCCTGGAAAAGGGAGCACAAGACTGAAAGAATGTTCCTGCTAAATCCATCCTTTCACCTCAGTTACAAGCTTCCCTGTATGTGGAGTTTAAGGGGAGATGAGTTATTTCCACAATAAGGCTCCTGTGTTAGCAGGTTTTAAGGCTTGCTGCGTGTCCTGCTCTCACTGTTTTCTCAGTGGGATGACAGCAGCTGTTCTTTGATTGCAACATGAAGAAAGATGTGTTGAAGTCAGATAAGCATCACTGCCAAAGCAGCTTTACCTCCCAATTTGCTCGTCTTTGTAATGTGGCTTGTAATAAGGCATGCTGAAATTGAGCTTTGTACTTGATTTAAATTGAATTCTTACAAATTATGTGAATCCAAAGAAATTTTGCTTCATGTAGCTCTGCTTCTGGAGAGAGTATGCACTCATGGCATTGTAAAATAAAGGGCACAGAATAAGAGGACATCATCTGACCCTTGGTAGTAGTTCAGTGGGATTTTTTCTTGTCATTCCTTATGATTATGATTTGCCTTTTGGATGATTTTTTAGCCTTTTTTTTTTTTTTTAATCTGAAGTGATTTGTGGTTGGCCAGCAATACCTTTATCTTCGTTTTCAAAGCTGCACTTGTAAGACCACATTGAGCAGCAGATTAATTCTCAAATACCTTGGTTCAGCTTTCACAGTTGCTGCCAAGGAGGCCTTCTTTCAGAGACCAGTTCGTCCTTTGTGATACTTGTAATTAACAATTACTTATAGCAACTTTGCTTCTGTGTTCTGCACAATGAAAAGTAAGCCTTACTGGTGCAAAACAGTAATGAAGATAAAGGAACATGAACATTTACAGGAAACTTTCTCTCTTTTATTTTTAAATGCTTTGAAGAATAGTGGGCAAATAATCTCTTGGTGATATGATCCCAAGTGTTTTGGCAGATACTGAAGATTTTTAGAATTTAAGTAGGGCTAAAGATTTGCTCAGATCTGGTTTCTTCTGATCTCATTTGATTTTTGGTTATGTACAATGATGAATGGCATTCCTTTAAAAAGAGTGCTGGCTCTAGTATCTGCTTAAATCCACTGATGTCCTATTAATTGCATTAAGAATAAATGGGTCTGGTAAGGCATATTTCCAAACAATACATCAGATGAGAAACTAATGTCCCAGCTTTTTGATGACTTTAAAAAATATGTATCATTGCTAAATTTTCTTGCCATAAGATTGAACCAGTAAAATTTTCAATCCATCTCTAGAATGGGTTTTACTACATTTGAAATTGTGTTTCAGTTTTAGTTCAACAAATGTCTAAACAGTTTCACAACAACAAAACATCATATTCAGTTGCAGTTAAAGGTAAAAAAAATTAGACATTCAGTAGGGTTTAGTTTCTCTCCATCTAATCTTTCTATTGCAATTAAAATAAGAAATATGTTACTTTGGTATTTTAAATTTACAATACACTCAAATAAGCATTTTTTTGACAGTTGCAGAAGCTGGTTTTGAATTTTGTGAACCACTCCATGCCTATATTTTTACAAAAAATAACTGTATCTGTTGCTGTACATGGAGATACCTTTGACCATGACCCCAATGGTGTTTTTAGCCCTCAGAAGACTGTTATTGATCACTAGTAAAATTTTTATGAAAGAAATACTAATGATGAGAATTTATTTAAAAAATGTGAAGGTACTGATAAAGCACTGAATAGGAAAAAAAATACTGCTCAGAAAACTGGCATGAAAATTCACATTCCAGAAAATATTAATAAGCAGAAAATTTCCTCTCCGGTTTCCTTCAATCTCTGCCTGTGCCCTATTGAAGAGACCCTTGATGGTGTTTTGCACAAGGTAGACGTGATGATTCACCATAATAGGGGCAATAATTGTGACTTTGCTACTTCTAATAATAGTAATAATGACAGTAGAAGCTTTTCTTCTCTAAAAGCTGCTCATTTCTCCTAACATTTGAAATGCAGAGTTTCTGTGTTGGTGTGCCAGAGCACTTTGAGGATGTGCCCACTGGGACACTTTAAAGGGCCATATCTGTTTTATTCTGTGAGGAGCTGCCCCAAGCAAACCAGAAATCTGAAGGAGCCCTTCCAATGTGGGCCCTTCGTTGTGTTCCTTTCTGGGGCTCACAGACCTGTGGGCTTTACAGAGCTTCACGGTGTGCAGGGGCTCCCAGGGGAATGAAAAGCGGGAATGAATTGGAGCCCCCATAGTAGAAAAATCCTGAGGAGGGATTGGTGAGATACAATGAGATCCTCCTAGGGAAGCAAAGAATTTACAATACAATTAGAGGACATGAGGAAATTATGCTTCATTTTAAATCTTTTAAAATTTTAATGAGACTGTAGTTCATTTCTGAAAAGGTTCAATGTCAGTTCCAAATAATTAGCCTAATGAAAGCAATTAGGACATCCCTATTTGCAAAGAGAATTTTCAGACTTTTTTTTTGTTCCTTCTCCATTGTTTTTAAGGGGAGACTCAAAAGTATTTTCGCACAGCTACACTCACTGTATCCATTATCACTCTTTCTTTTCTCTTACATATTAGTGAATGTAAACCAAGACATTTTTAGCCTCCCTGGTTTTCATTCAGTTTTTCAAACAAAGTGGTAGTGACTAAAACAGCTCTATCAGCCTCTCAAGGAGGCCAATTTAAGCACTGGCAACTTGCCATGAACATAAAAATACTATTTATTTATTTAGTTACAGGGTGGGGGGCTAAGATGGGGCAAATGCCCCTTTTTTGTTTTCTTAAACAAAAATAAAATTTCCCCTGGCTTGAATCTTCTCCAATAATAAATAATTCTCTTTCAAATATGAAATGTAATTAAATAATAGCAATAATTGGAAGTGTTGAAAGGGGATTGTTAGATTGAGTACCCTAAATCCATTGTAAAGTATGAAAGCAGGTCTCAGGGTTTTTAATTACATTGTATTTATATCCCAATGGTTAAAAAATCCCTTTATTTTGTTTGCATAGTTTTGTCTAAACAGCAATTCACATTACTATTGATAGTTAGCACTCACAACCTGTTTTATGAAATGGCTGCTTTGTTTGCTCTTTCTGAAGTTGAGCCAGTGTTAGAATTTAGGGTTGAAATTTCATTTTGAAATTCTGTGGATGCACCTCCGACTCTGCCAGCCAGTTTAGGTCCACGGCCCTGCTTTGTTCCTAGGGGTGATGCAAGTCATGAAAAGGTCTGTTTCCAAGTCCTTATTGCATTTGTATCTGGGCAGCATTTTCTGGTGGGACTTCACTTCATGGGGATAAGTTAGTTCATCTCAATTTCTGAAAACAGTTTGCAAAATTGCCCTGATTTCTGAATCCAGCCCATCAACTGCTTATTTGGATTGGCACCTGGTAATCATTTTGCCCTGCTGTGAATTAAAAGACTGACACCTCAGCTGGTCTCTGGTTTTTATTTTCCAGGCTGTAAATAATAGCCGTGCTTTTTAAAAAAATTATTCTCGGTAGCATTGATATCACATTCATTTGCTTCCCCTTTATTTGCTTTTTCCCTGGTCAAAAATATTTGTGTCTCAAACTATGAAAATAAAAGTCAATGAAATGAAAAAGGCATGTGTTCATGTTAGTAGGACCATCTATGATGTTCATCTTTTAGCATAATTTTTAAGCAGTATGGTGCTTCTTTTGAAACACAAATCAGGGATTTTTGATGATCTAACAAAGTGCACAGTATGGAAGAGTGAGTGATAAAAAACTTAGAAGCAGATGTGAGTTAGAACAGAGAAACCTGGAGTATCATGGCTAAGTTATTACAGGGATCCTTAGAGGAAAGTGATACAGTGTTGGCTTTAAAGGCTAGAAACGGCATCCTGCTGTATTTTATAAATGTAGAGCTGGTAGAGCTGCACACACTGGGCAGACTGTGAACCGGTCCCTCTTCTTAGGGAGTAAGTAAGGCATCTTTAAGTATCACCCAGACCACAGAAAATTCACCCTAGGTGGAGTGAATGATAACAGTTCATTCTTCCACCATGGTATTAATGTCTGGTTTCTTATTGGAACAGGAATTTCTGTAGCTTTCAATGTTAAAGCTCACAAATTGAGATTCTGTAATGTAGATAAGTCTTGACTATTCATCAGCTTTCTTCTTAACCACTTATTCTGTCATGCTAATTTTTGATCTAGACTTTCTATGCTAATATATTGCTTTACTCATTGTGAAATCATTATGATAATGCTGCTTCTAACAAAAAAGCACATTAGGTTGTTTGCTGTCATACAGGAGCGAAGCCATTTTCAGCTTGTCTCCAAATTATTGCATTTTTCACGAAAGTAGAGCTCTTTAGTTTTCTTGATGTTCTGCCTCACTTGAAAGTCTCCATTGTATTTTTTGCTGGAATCAGTATGCTTTATTTTTTTTTCCTAAACTATTCAATCACTTCGCTAGTTTTATTTAACTTTTGTTGATTTTACTCAAAATGAGGTGTGGCTTGAAGTGTCTTCAAATATACTTCATCTAAAGGTTGGGTAGGTATCTGGATGACAGATGTTACGAAGATAAACTACTGTCATATGCCCTAATATTGTTTCTGGAGATGATTTATCAAGTGATTAGCAGAGCTGTCAGAATTAGCTTATATTTAGTTCCTAGTCTAGAAAGCTTTTCTTTAGCCACTGACTTGTCTCTCTTTAATTCTGAACAGTAAACTCTACTGGTTCCTGTGGGGAGACAACTAGCCTTAAAATAAGATATTGTTGATATGCAGATTCCTTATTTGAAGTTTGTCTTGGAAATACAAAGTTTCCTGTATTACTGTATTCCTGTATTACTTGGGCACATGATCAGGGTCAATGCACAAAAATGAGTGCTGTGGTTTCAGATCTGTATTTGTAAATTTAAAAGAAAAATAGGCATGATTTAAATAAAATATCTTGTTTTAGTACTTAAACCTTATATACTTATTCTGGAGGAAGGATATGAATGGAACTACATTCTTAGAGACAAAACTAAACAGCAGTTCGTGAACAAAAATAGATTAATTTTTGAATGTATTTTCTTTCTGAATTTCTATACAAACGTTAAAATGTGAAGGATTTAGCTGAAAGTCTGAGAAGCTTTGGAAATGGAATGAATCCCTCTTCCTTCTAATGACACATTATAAAGGTGGTTTAATCTTACACTGTGAGTGAGTGTTCTACTGGCAGGTTCTCATGTGAACAGATTAGACATCCATCTGAGACAGTTTTATCGTGTTGATTCATTCTCCTGGAAGAATGCAGGCTTTTACTTATTTTAGAGATGATTCCAAGTGGCTTGTTGAGATTACATCTTGCATGTGAATTTTAGCTGGGATTATGTTACATGGGAGTGACAACTTTTAATCGGCCCAGTTCAGGTGGTACTGCGGAAAAGGAGTAACAGCATAATGGGAAGGGCTAAAATACACACAGATAGCAAGCAGATCCAGGGAATTCCATGCGTAATGTGCTTGGATACTGCACGTGTACATACAAAGTAATATAAAAAAATGCTGATTTATGTTCTCAGAGAATAGGCAGTTGTACATAAACCATCCTTATGTCTGGGCACATCACAACCAAGTGGCAGCTCAGATTATTTTTAAAGGCATGTTCATTGATGGACAAAAGGGAATAAATATATCCTAAGCCAAACTTGATTGAGGCTCTGTAGTGCTGTGACACTTGGTCCCATCCAGACAGGCTTCAGGGATAAATCAAAATTCTACATAAAGCTTAGCAATTATTATTTTGTATAAACTTTCCACTATTTTTTATCACAAATAAGTTTTTGCTGAGGATGACATTCCTGCTTGAAACAACACTGACTTCAGAATTAGATTAGGCTTGTTTGGACTGAGACTGTTTTACCAAGACCTCAGGGTATACGGTCAGTGGAATATACGGAGACATATAAACAAGTAGTACAGAAATAAGAATAGTTCATGCATTTGTCTATCTGCTTTTCATGCATGCAAGGGTGAAGCAACGACGTTGTGGAGATTATAATGAACTAGCAGATGTCACTGAAAGGTCTTTGCTGGCATCACAAGTTAAATGTAAATGAGCCTTCTCAGCAGCAGAACTTGGGACTGACTTGAATTCAACAGTCGGTCAGAAACAGGGAATTGAAGGATCATACAGATCATTAAATGCTCTTTTTCCATATGAAACTGAGTTGCCCTGAAGGGAATTTAGCACATACCTTGCTGGTGACTCCACCAGTACCAATACAATTTTGGATGTGTGTTTATTAGTCAGGAGAACCCTGTGAATGAATCTCTTTTCTCTATTTGCAAACCCCATATTTTGTTATCTCTGCCTTGATTTCTCTCCTTAGATTGCCAATAATGCTGTATTGGCCACCTATATAGTGGTACTTAGTGTATATTGAGAGCTCAGGTCATAGATGATAGTAACTAATTCATATTATCCAGCTATAAGGCTATTTGAGTATAGTAATTTTGCAATAATTATTAATGTGAATCTGTCACCTAAATAAGAGCTTTAGATTCCTTTATCAATAGCCTGCCTTATGCATTTTCCTAGCTTTATAACATAGAAATCAAAGAAACTTGCAAGCTACCTTGAAGATATTTTATAGGAGAGCAAGGCATTCTAATTAATTTATTCTAATTAGTTTATTATTTTATAGCCATGTGATATGAATAACTAAAAAAATACATGTCAGAAGGCAGCAATTATGTGTGAAAAAGCTGAGCTAGAACAGTGTATATGGAAAATGCAAAATATTCAGGCTTTTTTATCATCTGTGAAAGCTGGTCAAAGTCGGTGCTGCCATGAGGGATGCTCCTGCCCTTTCCTTGACTCCTGGGTGCTTTTTTCCAATTATCAGTACTCGTGCTCAGCCTGCAGAGCTGCTGAAGACTAACCTATACCAAAAAAATAAAAAGATTGCTTTGTTGGATCAGTGAGTTCATGCAGCTCACCAGCTGCCAAAAGAATATTCAAGCCAGAAAAGGTCAGTGATGAGAACTGCGTGTCTGTGGCTGGGAGGTGGGAGGCTCGGGGAGAGAGAGGGGGCTTAGGAAGGCAGGATGTCCCCTTTAGGCAGGAGAGCAGGTAAATTGAAGGCAATCGTAAAATTATATCCACTGGCATCCACTGAAATATTCGTAGTTGCTGCATGTTTTGTGCTATTTTAGGAATATGCTGCTAAAGCAAACAAACAAATAGTCCAAGGAGTTTGGACTACTACTATGTTCAACTAATACAGGGTTTTTTTGTTTCCTTTAAACTGTTCACTACATGAAGTCTTTGAATTTTACCTGCATAACCGATTCTTAAAGGTCAAATACAAATTCACCCTGTCATGTCTTTACTGATTCAGCATAACAAAAATGGAGTTTTCCCATCCTTGCCGGCTGTAAATCATACAGACTATTCTTTCTTTGGATAGATTTCAGTTGTCATTTCTTATATATGGCACTTGAAAAATTATTTCTAACCAGAAGTTGAACTTCAGTAACAAAGTGCCTATTCACTAGACATGATATTTCCTGGATATCAGAAGAGTATCTGCAATAGCCTTTTATCAAAGGCAAGATAAGATTCCTCTTTTCCCTTTGACTGAGCCAACCCAGCAAGGAGCAAAGAGGCGAGTTCTGTAAGAGAGTTTTGTATCATGTTCCAGGTAGTTCAGTCAATTGCTTTTCAGTTGGCATTAATAAAATATTTCTTTCAGTTGCAGATTAATCCCTGGCTACAGATATCTTTACATAGAAATGCATTAAAGCTTTTAAAGTTTGAATGTGTTAAAGATGCTTATAATTGAGTTAGGATTGGATTTAAATATGCATTATTTTTAAACACATAGAAAGTTTTCCATTTGTCACAACTAAACAATCATAAATATCTACAGCCTTTTCAGGGAAAACTGAGCAACACAATGAGTGAAGTCAAAGCAGTTGGAAATAGAATTAGTTCTAGATAATGGGCCGCACCAATTGTAGAAAATAGGATTTGAAACGTAAACAAACCAAAAATATATAAATAAATGACAGCCATTGGTCTGCTGTAATTTACATTCCAAAAGGTGACCTACACTTTAAAGCCTGGCTCCTCCAGAGCTCAATAAAAACAATAGAAGTCACAGCCAACTCTCTGGTTTGCCTTGACAGTCCCCTAACGTGGAAGAGGAAAAGGCATCTGAGATGATGCAAACTGAGAAGTGCTTCATTATGACACTGAATTTAACAGGTCTTCCGGACAACAAAAAGGTTTTTAGGAAAAAAATGCATTTTGCATAGATTCCGTTATTGATTCTTTTCTCTTAATATGACAGAATTAAGTCTGATTTTAGAAGTTTAAAAATAGTCTCAAAAACTGCATTTGCTTTGCTTAGATGTCTGAGCCCCACACTCAACTCATGGCATTTTGCAAGTCTGTAGGCCTGAATTTTGCATGAGATTATTCCATGTGTTCTTACAAGACAGTGGCCAAATGTTTGGGTTTTTAATTTTTTTTAAAGTGGTTTGATTTAGGCATTGTTTGCTTATTAATGAATGTTTCCCCAATGCTGATGTTAGAATAATTTATGTGTGTTGCCTGTATGAATACCTGAGTGTCTGAAAGGTATGTAGAGACAGAATTTTTTAGGGAGGAAAAACAACAACAATATAAAAGTCAGTAGAAAATACTGACCTTCATCCATAGCATGCTGGTAGCAGGAGCATTAGGAGCTTGAGAAGGCAGGTTCTGTGAGTCAGGGCTCAGCTGCCAGAGAACAGCGGAAGGCTGCACGTGCAGCGTTGTACATGAGTGTGGATTGCAGTGTGTGCACAGCCTCATCAAGGGCACTTACATGGCACAAAGCACCTTCCCAGCACGTATTTTCCAGTTCGTTCTTTGCTCTCTATTGCACTGTACTCTTCAAGACACTTAAGGAATCTGTAATATTTTCAGGATGAAAAAATCAATCTATATCTACCACACAAACACCTCTTTTTGAATGGGTTGTAGTTAAGTCTGGACAGAGTCTTATGTGGGTTGACTTATATCTCATTTTTTATTCTTAAGTTGTCTCTCATGAGTTTATACTTCTAGATGCCATCTGCATTCACCTCCACTCAGTGTGAAAATAACACTTTTCATTGCCTCTGAATGTAGTAACAGTGCAAAAATGTCTGAAGTAGCATAAGTGGCTTTAATCATAATATTGGGGCATAAAGAGGAAAAGCTCTCAGGAACATATGTTAAAAGGTGAATGTAGAGAGGGTGTTCACTTACATTTCCTTTCACATTTCTAGTTGCAAGGTGCAGTCAGAATGAATTCTACTTCACTGTGGTTGGGTGGTCAAAAATTAAAAATGAAATGCTGCTTCATTATTTCCCCTCCCTGGATTTTCCAGCCTCTTCTAAAATCTTATATTCAACCCTACTGTAATTGTACTGAATTTTATTTGGTACACTGTTGCATTATCTGGATATTTGCATTATTTCCAAATTTGGGTTTGTCTGTTGTAGGTTCTTTATCATAGAATCATAGAATGGTTTGGGTTGGAAGGGACCTTCAAAGGTCTTGTCATTGTCCCTCTGCCACCAGCAAGGACATTATCTCCCCTTTGCCAGCATTCTTCTTGACAATTACAATGTGCTCATTTAAAAGCTCTAGGATTCCCCTTGGGGGAACATGGCAGTAAGCAAATAAGTTTGCACATTACTTCACGTTATTATGTTATTGTTATTTCTTCTATATTGTTTCATATTCCCTATGCATTAATTTGGTTCTTATGTTATTAATATCACAAGCCTTTCATTAATTTAATTTTACCAGTGGCACGCAGGTTAGAAAAAATAAATAAATGGAAAGGAGGATCATTTCCAGGACAGCTCTAATTTTAGGCCTTCCAGTCTTGATCTGGCACTTAAAAAAACCCCCAACAAAACAATAAAACAACCCCCTTCTAATTCTGTGAAGACATTACAGTCTATTAAGGTAACAGTGTAAATGTTTATTTAAAGAATAGTTTTTTAAAAAACTTGTCAGTGACCCAGTGTGATAAATAATCAAGGCTGGATTAATTTAAAACCTGTATCCAGCCATAAGCCATAGGTCATAAGAAGTTTATGTGAAGAATGCAGAGCCCTGGTCTCAGGCACTTGCACTGGAGAGCTTACAAGCAGCAGGATCTAGCTCTTCCAAAGTTTTGACTGGATTTTGTCATGTACACAATTGGGGAGTGCTTCAAAAGCATTAACATTAGCACTTCAGTTGAGATTGTGTTGCATGTGCCGAAATGTCTTCCTGTTTTCAACGTTTTTCCTCACTTAATTTGGCAGTGGGAAGATGTGCTGGGCACACTGTATAGCTGTTGCTAACCAGAAGAGATGAAATTAGGGGAAAGGAGTGGTTGGCCTTACTTTAATGTTTGAATTATAGCTGGTCTGATTAAATTAAGTATAAAACTACTGTTCTAAAACAAGAACTTGCTCTGTAGAATAGGGTGAGTCTGACTCCGTGTCTGCCGGGAACGTCGCTGGCAAAGTGCCTAGGAGGGAATGGACTGAAATGTTCTCTGTCTCCGGGAGGGCTGCTGAGCCCTGTCTTAGAGCAGCTAGGCCAGTGTCACTCCTGAGCTTTGGAAAACCCAGCTGCATTTGTTCTTTGACAAGAAAAGGCACAGGTTTTGTACATGTCAATGCAAGTTTCACAAACAGGGCGTCTGTACTGACAAGTGCAGTACCCTGCCCTGCTGTCTCTGGTCAGGGTACTGACCGTGGTGAGCTGGGCAGTCACGTGTGGTACAGAGACAGTTCCATTCGGTGAGAAATAGGGTGATGTGTGCCTTTCAGTGCAGACTGACAGGAGCATTTGAGCTCCTTCTAAAGGGAATGTAAACGTTATTTTTTTTTCTGTAATAGCATCTACTAGCTCCTTACGTATTATATATTGTTTTTCTCACAGTCGTATTTGATGGGGAATTTGGAAGACAGGGTGCTAGGAATATGAATTCTTTCAAATCCTCTCTTAAAGACAAATTGAAGAAGGCTATCTACCCCTTTTCTCCCAGCCCCTAAAAAGCGATTTATTTATGGGCAAACAAACACATCAGCGTTCCAGTGTGGACTGTATCACCACTTGATGTTTTATGTGCCTCAATTGTTGTGTTTTCAGATTGTAAGCCCCAAGGGGCAGGGACCATGTCTTCTTTTGTTTGTACAGCACTGAGCCTACTGTCAGCACTCTATAAATAAGAAGTAATTACAGCGTTATGCACCCATGTATTTTGAAAGCTTGGACCTACTCCTGTTGAAATCCAAGGAAATTTTTCCCCTCTTACTTCAGGGGCAAAGGATAACATACTGTATTAGCTAGCTGAATTTGGTTTAAATTGGAGGAGGGTGTTTATGTGAGGAAAATAGACTAAAAACTATAATGCATCCTTTTCAACCAGGGTGCTTGATTATATGAAGCTGTATTTTGATTATGTTAAATGAATATATAGGAGGTGCTGTGAATTAAAAATACTGTTTCAAAAGATGATAACCAGTTTTCCAAAGCTAATGACTTGGCTTATTAATGCGATAGTAAAATAAGAAATGAAACTGCTACCAACTATGGAAAATTGAAATTCGAATGGAAAATTCCATCATTCTACTCAGTAGACACAGAGGTTTTTCTGAGTGCAGAGAATACTAGAACAAGAATGGGAAACCTGTTTTGAGCTACTGTGTAATCTGAAAGGCACACCATTTTTTTAATATATGTGAAACATACTTTAATGCTGAGACCTTGTGTGTTAAGGTTCTGCCTGAAGTGAAGTTTTACGGCCAATTTATAAGGTCTTGCAAACAGGAGTTTACAGTGGAAACAGTGACTCTTACCTTAATTGTAGCAATGTCAATAGCATTGCTGTAATGAGCATCTGGCTACATTCCACGTGTTGACCACACCAATGGGTTTTGTGTATCATAAAAGAAGTGTTTCCCCTCCATATTTGATTTTCCACATGTCAATCCCTCCTACGTGCTCCAGCCCTCTCAGTTTATTGGATTCCCAACATGTGAGCTGTGTAAGTGAGGGAGATGGGTGTTTACTCCCATGGCAGAGACATGCAGGCCACGCTTTCTCAGCTGCATGACTTGTCCTTGTCCCATCCCCACTGCCATCCAAGTCACACTGGGTGCACAGGGATGATTAGCCTGTCAGTTGTGTGCGGCTATTGGGCTATGGATTTGGAGAGGAAGCGGCTCCATGCTCTGAAGGCACGAGGTCTTGCAGCAGGAGAGCATGAGAGAATGGATTTTGTGTTTAGCACTTGACACTTGACAGATATAGTTACTGGTATGTGTTTGGGGCAGCTTACATGTGCATTTGTGCAAGGGAAAAGCTGCATTTGACAATGTTACCAAAACCAAACTGCATATTTTTAAATGAATGCTGGGCAATTTCAGTCCTAAGTCACTTTATTATATTTTTAATAAAAATGAGAATTGAATAAGTGCCCCTACTAAGGTAGGTAAATAATTTGGAATAAAGTATACTTTGCATGAAATACAAATAAAATGTCTCTTTGTATGAGGCAAGTGTTGCCCAGATGTGCATGTAAAGTTTCACAGCAGTACATACAGCCACTCTTGTTCTTCAAAGGTATGTTCTCCTATTACTAGAACTTTTAGTGGGTGATCTAATCTCTTCCAATATCAATGGCTCTTCCATCTCCACCAAGGTGAGATGCTAGGAATATCCAAGCTGTTTAATGCAATGATAAACTTGCTACTTTTAACTTGTTTAGGGCCCGGTGCCCTTATTCTAGGGGCAGTAAAAATAGAGTCTCAGGTTGGAGAATGAAAGTTGGTCGGTAAACTTTATCTTCCAGGTGCTCAGAAAAGTAAGTAATAAACTGGAATATATTAGGCCTGTCTCATTTTGGATTTCACGTCTTCAATATCAGTTTGACTCCATACATTTAGATCCAATATTGCAGGGCACAATGTCATTCCCTCCTTGGCTGAGTCAGGACGTCCAACCTTTATTGCTTATATTGTCTCCTTGCTTCTCCACCAGCTTTGCACTAAGCAGGAAATGTGCACTTGGGGAGGTTCATTGAAAGCAATTCTATGAAATAGCAGTTCTTGGATGTTCTTGCGCGGACCATTTGGAGGGGTCAGGGGAAGCTTTGCCCCCCATTTTCTTAGGATTGAGACAGGCTTTGGAGAGCTGGGATAGTTGCATGCTCACCTTTACAGCCATTGCATTCTCTTGCTCTGAAGTGGGTGATTAGAAAGTTTCCTTTCCTTAGAAAGTTTCAATTATTATTTTTGACTGCATGAGGCAAAGAGATAAATTAATCTGAGTATCTTTTCCAAAAGCCATAATTACCCAATATACTTCACTTTTTTTTTTCTTTTTATGCACATGTAGAAGTAGTATTATTTCTGGAAGTGTAAATTACTAGGAGTAATTTAGATATGTAGTTTTGCTGTTTAGGCTTTTTGTTTCTGAAAGATAGTTTCTTTGCTTTTCTTGTACATAATAAGATCTTTAGTTTGTATGTTGTAGGCACAATAAATGTTTGCTCACAACAGAAGATGAGTCAGTCCTTATCTAATAGACCTTAGAAGGAGTAGTAGTTTTTGAAATGCCTGAGGAATACTACAATCATAGCTGTGATTGTGAATAATCTCTCTCAGTGAAGGGAGCTGCTCAGTGAAAAAAGGGGAGACAGGGAAGGACTATTGAAGCAAGAGGCTGAACTCAGTTCTGATCCACAACCTAATGAGTGTTCCTTGGCTTTGTTGTGTGCTCTATGAGAATGTGCCCTGTAGTCACAGCAGAGCTATTAATGTGTAGTTTAGGTTACTGAGCGTGTTGTTTAGTCCTGGATCATTTTGTGCCTCCTCTAGTGATGTCTCCCACAAAATATTTGATGTGGGAAAAACTTTGAGAATTTAGAAGTGGAATTTTTATTTTTGGTTTTAATTTGTTGCTGTGCCTGCCTTGTAACTGCTGATAATGGCTCTGAGAATACAGGGAGCTAACCAGGCATGGCAAGAGTACAAGTGATTGAGAAGGCTCGTGCCTGAAAATGTTCAGCAGATCTTTCTTAGCTGATCATTTGCTTTGTAAACCAACTTGAGATTGTTGCTTTTCCTTTCACCCCATATTTAGAAAGAGAGAGAGAGAAAAAATATTCCAAGCCAATCAAAAGTGAAGTATGAGAAAAGGATGAAGATGTACATCTAAAGTGCATGATATTGACTTATAAGATGCTTCATGTGTTTAGAGATAGTTAAAAACCCTAATATTCTTGTGTATAGTGGCTGTCATTTTCCTTGTTCTAAGCATCTCCATGGTACTGTAAATATGATGTTTGGATTCTTACTGTGAATTACCTCAGTCAAGTATTGTTGTTTTCTTCTTAAAGGTCTTAGGCATAGCAGTTCAAAGTCGAGTTATTTATTTATTTGTTTATTTTCCTTGATGTACTCAGAGAAGATAAGTATCCAAAGAATCAAAGACTTAAAAGATGCTTATTCTCACAGCCAAAAGTTTTGGAGTCTTTGAGGATATATCTCTTGGAACATCAATAAAGAAGTTTTATTTCATTAGAGCCAAAATATTCTTCAAATGTTGCTAATTAAATTGAGTCCATAAAGATATAAATATCAAGGATGGATATTTCAGTATTAGGAGATGCTGGCTTGCAATATTTATAATTAGCAGTGTGGTTCAAAACTATCACAGCTCTACCTTTAACCTGCAAACTGTCGTGATTCAAATCACAAGCCAGACATCCACACATAACCAGGGCACGCCAGTGGCCTTTTTGTACTTTACTGTATAATAAATATATTCAGTGCAATCGTTTATTATGAATCTGTTAATAGCAGGTGAAGATTTAATGTATTTAATAATTTCTAGGAGAAAACACGATTGCTGGGTTTCCTGTGGGAGGTAAATAAGACATGTCTGATATCCTCACTTCCAGAAGGAAAAGCAGGAGCAGCGGTGAAATCCCAACAGCCCCGTTCTGATCTGATCTCCCATAGCTGCCGTGTAGGGTAGGGTATCTGCACAGGCATGACCGTGGAGAAAGTGATTGAAGTGCAGCCTTCTTTTCTTCAGGTAGACCTCTGCACAAATTCTGTAGCACCGTTTCTATCCCAGAATTAAAAAATAGTTGAATGCATTCCTAGTCTGTAGGAGATCAGTTTGTGGAATGAAAGGGCTTTCTTGCTGTAATATTTCAGTTGGTCTTTGCTAGTGCTAGAGAGGTAATTATCACTGTTACTGTTTTCCAAGTTGACAACAAAGAGGGTCAAAAATGCTTTTTCTGTCTGATTATGTGCTTAACTAGCTTTCAATGAAGTTGTATATTATGGTTCATTGCCCCTGAATTTTTTTGAGGCCCTAAAGTGACTGGTTTAGTGACTAGCAGTAATGTATCAGTGCAGATCAGCAGCAGATAATTTAGTCTGATCTTGCTTGATTTTATGGGTCTCCTAAAAACTTTGTTTCCACATACCTACCAGCTTAAGGGACAGACATATGATTTCAAGCTGCTGAACTTCAAGGACTGTTGTAGAAGGGGCAAGAATGCATGGTGGAGGAAAAAAGGGTGGAATTAATGCTGGGAAAGAATTTGACTCTGGCTTATACTCTGTTGCCTTTCATTTTTAGACATGTCTACACTGAATAGTATACATTTCTGCATCTGTTTGTGGTACAGAAAGACAGAAATGAGATGACTAAATTTTAATAAATAAAAATGTTTTCAGATGTTCCTCTGAGAGGAAAAGAGAAAGTTCTTTACAATTCTAAATATAGCATTAACAGCAGAGGGATTCTTGAAGTAAATGTCTTATGCCTAAACACTTTAAAAAAATGAAATTCCCATGCAGAAATTAGTAGGCTAAAAGTTAAGGGAAATGCAATATGCCAACCAGGTTATCCTCCATGCCAGCATCATCCTTGAGAACCAACAATTTTGAATTTTATGTGAGGCATTAATTTAATGGGGTTGAATTTTCATAGCTTCCCATAAAATGAAATATCTTAGCAAAACAACAGCCATTCCCAGGAGCTCAAGGAAGATAAAATGTGTTTGTGTTTTTATGAATGATCTTTGTCCTAAAAAATAAGGTGATACACTTGCTGAGTTCAACAGACATTATAGAAAACCTTATTTTTTTTTTTTGGTCAGCAAATAAATCTGATTTTAAAGTATCTTATATTTTATTCTTATAATGACATGCTGAAAACTGGCAAATATTTACATTTCAAATGTGTGTAATTGCTGTCATTTTTTTCTACTTAGTTGTTTTTCTCCTCTTATACTGAGAATTCACATTCAATAGAGTAAATAGTAGCAAATGATCCTTGTTTTAATTTTAGGTGGGATTAATTTGAATCAAATTTAATGGTGGGGTGTGTGGAGAAGGAGCCAAAATACTCTAACAAGAGACCTATCTGGCATTAACCAGGGATCACAGGGTCTCACTTTTATGTGCCTATGAGCTTGATGTATTTATGGAGTGTAGGATAGTGGATAGTTTCCTTTTAGTTTTTTTTACAGTTAGACAAGGTATTACTGGTATGATCAGGTATTTCCTATATGCAGAGTAGGAAATACTGCTAATACAGTTAATAACCCAGCTAACAGAAGGAAAAAAATGAAAAGGAAATGTTTTAAGGGCCCTCATGGTATACTGTAGTATTAAACACATGGCAGCCCATGGCCTCAAAATAAAATCTTACAATTTGAGTGTGATGTCACTGGTCAATTATTTGACTGCGGTAGCAATACTGATAGTGATATCACACCTATGAAAACTGGAATTCCTCCAGCCAGGTTTGAAGGTGTGATCTACAATCCATCAATGCCAGCTGAAAGTCAACCATTACCTTTTACCTCAAACCATAAAAGCCCTTTTACCTTCTGTGCCGAAGCGTGAGGGTGTTGTTCAGGCAGCCCGTTCCTTTTAGGTGTTACGTATATAGTTTATGCATTGCGTTCCTCTGAGAGGCCTTTGATTGTGTCTGTAATCATAATCAGTGTCTGGTGTTAATTGCTGCTACTAATGCGTCCTCTTTTTAATAAACTTAAACTTTGCAAAATAACTTGTAAAGAGGTGTGATTTTATTTCCATTTTGGGAAACTGAACTATGAAGACCTGTACACAAGTTGTTTGGTATTTATCTGTTTGCATTGACCTGGTTTGTGACTATTTATGCCCCCAATCTCATTGTAAACACTAATATCATGCAAAATATTAAAAGAAAAAAAAGAATTAAAAATTATTATGATAGATTAAAATATATTAATCAGCTGTTAAGACAGTAGCTTGAAAGTGTTATATATCCTTTTTTCTTCTATTGAATATATGAATTCAATAATTTTTTATTCCTATTATGCTTAATAAGAAAGACATTGAAATTCTGTAAATACAGGAAAATCTATATCAATATGTGATAAATATATATTAAATTATAGCAATGCAATTGTTTAATAAGAACTTTAAGTTGTTCTGCTGAGTTTTGATAGAGTTTTCCACCTATTTTAATGTAATTATCAACCAAGATTTCCCACGTCTTTTTATTTTATAACTGCAGCACTTCAGAATTTCCTTTCTGACAGCAAAAAAGAAATCAATGAAATCAGTCATTACAATAAAGCAGTAGTATGGAGTTTATTTATCTGCATTATATATTCCCAGTTTACAGACGTGCCTAGTATCCTTTCTTCTTTTAGAGGTTGTCTGACCTTTCCCATAAAGAAATCCTTTCTTTTAGCTGATAATTTTATGAAATTACTTGGGACACTTGCCAAGTGAGTATCTGTCTGAAGAGTTTATACTCTGCACAAATGGTTCCAGGTGTTTAGCTGAAAAGTCTCAGCTATATCCAACATAGAATATAGGGGAAAAAATCCAACAAGCCAGTAAACAATACAAGTGGCAACTTGTTTGAAAAGATTTACTGCTCCATTTGCTTCGAGATGGTCTCCTGAGTGTTAGCAGTTGGATAGTGTTCATTTCATGGATGTACTTTTTGTTGTCTGAGAAAATGTTCGATTTGGTTACATTGGAAGAATCCCACTTTGTATGAGATTCTTAGGGAATATATCTCAATAGAAAAGAAAGGGCAGATCAGACACGGGTAACGTAGAGCTGAGGTACCTGTGCAAACAGATGGGAATGATGGTTGGTGGTTCAGGAGACAAGGCAAAACCAGGGATGTGCAGGAAGCAGTTGTGGGAGGGGGATTGGTGGAGGCTGGAGTACACAAATAGGAATGAATATGGAAGATGGAAGGAGTATTGGAACTAGCTGAGCAAAATCCCAAATGGTAGAGGAAGAGGGTCCAGAGAGATGGGGGTAACTGCACGCTGACCAAGTAGTGGATTCTGACAGTCAGGTAAATGAATGCGATCCTGTCATAATAAAGGATGCCCTGGAAAAGCCTGAATGTACAAATGGCTTTGTTTTGGCATCAATTTTTGAACACCATTTAATTAAGCAGCTTGAAGATAACACGTATCAAACATGCTGGCTAGGTGGTCCTGGGCGAAGGCCTGGCATTAATTCTGAGTACTGACTGAGGCAGGATGCTGGGGAGAAACAAAATCTGCAGGATTAAGGACTGTGTCATAACGAGTATCTAATAAGGTGCAAAATTCAAGCTGAACAGATAATCTTAATCCTGGAACTTTTTACATTTTGCTTGTTTCAACTTGTAAACTGATAATGTTGTTATGCCGTAGCAGTTTTTTCTGTGTGTGGAATACATATAAAGTAGATTTTATGCATGATAAAAACCGTGATGAGTGTCTAGGCTTTAATCATGTTATGTGGCTTAACGTTAAGGTAGATGACAGAAAGAAACATCAACTTCTCAATATCTTTTTAATCAGTAAAATATTTGCTTGTTCGTCCCTGCAAGAGGTTGAATATACAGCAAGAGATTTGCTAAGGATCAGAAGCTGTAATGTGAATTTCAGTGTTTGATTTTCAGAATGTATACCTGTATCAGTCAGCTTGTGATATTTTTAATAATTATTTTGTAATCAATTACGTTGTTCTGGTAAGACAGTTTCCTTGGGTTTCCTTGAGCTGCAGAACCTGAAAGTTTTTACTCCAATGCCTAAATGTCTCAACATTGACAAGTAGTTCTGTTCCTTTTTTTCATCTACAAGATAAAATCTTGAACTCAAAAAAGCAAAGTAAATAAATAGGCTAAACAAGACATCTGTGTGCTTTTGTGAAGAGAAACAATAACAAAGGATAAATCAGAAAGCTGAGGCTGATGCATTGCAAATAAACCTTGGTACATATGACAGTTCCCTGTTTAGGATTTTCTCATAAAGGTTCAAGGTAGAAAAGCTTAAAGGTGGAAGAGAGTACTGCCAGAATATTTGACTTGTGCTGTAGGCAGCTTTTTGAGGCAATGGAGGTATTTGGTTTATCTAAATATGTAGAATTTATTGTCCAAGGAGACAAGGTCCATGCATCAGCAGTGTTTACAAAATAAGAGTTGTCAGACTCATGATGGGTTTTTTATTTGACAGGATCTGGTCGGTAAGTCAGTGCTTAGAGTAAACGTGAAATGGAATGAAATTCAAGAATGCTGTTGTGTGAGTCCGGTGCAGAAGTCTGAAGCCTGTAGCAACCAGGAACCACAGCTTGTCCTGCTAGAAAAGTAGGGAGTGTTTTACTATTCCAAAAACTGATGCTGATAGGCTTGCCCTTGATTTGGGAATTTTTCTGTGTGTTAATTATTTTCCTGCCACCAGTGCAACATTACGTACTAAAAAAGGTATACAACTGTAATACATTGCGAGCCATTTCATAACAAGTCTTCAAAGTATGTTTGTTGTATTCTTTTTTTTTCCTAAATAAGGAGATAAGCACTTACCCTAGTGTGGGAATCCAAATGTTTATCTTCATGACCAAGTATAACTCTGGAGTTATAACCATCAAATGTGTCTCTCTGGATTCCAGCAGAGGTTGAGGAAACCTCAAGCGATGTTTCCCTCTTCCCAGTGCTGTTGACAGGGGCTCTGCAGCACCTGTGATTAACACAAAGGCTGTGTCCATCTGCCTAAATCTTACCTTAGTAAAGCCTGCACTTGTTGTTGCCACAAGGATTCTTTTCAAAGTTCTGTGCACAGATTCGATGCTGTGCAAGCACTGTGTGTGGTACCACCTGGAAATATTGTTAAGGACAGTCAGTGAGAGGGGGAAAAATCAGTGATGGGGAGTTTGGATTCTGTAGAAAGAATTAAGTAATGATTTTTTTTTAACTGTTTTTTTTTAAATCTATGTTTCTATGGTTTTTTTTAATTTAATTTTTTAAAGTATTCTTAAGGATTTAAACACGAAGATCTGTTTAAAGGAAGGCTTTTAGTGGAAGAATAAAAAAAATAATCTAATACCATCTAAAAAAGGCTTCAAAGTCAGTCTGTCATGTTCTTTCTGGCAGTGAAGCTCTCACATTATCTTTTTAATGTTGAAATCAGTTCAAGTCAGTGAAATTTCTTTAATGAACTTTAGGGCACATCTTCAAAGAAACCTGCAATTGAACCTGTGGAAAGGCCAATGCCTTTGAACTGTGGAAAAGAAGTTTATCCTAGATTAGCTTGATCTTTTAGTTTACTCTGCCTTCTAATCTAGTAAGAAAGATCTAAGCTTTAAGAATACCCCTGAACTGCAGTGACAACCTAAAAGTAGTGTATTGTTAGGGATAAATGCATTGCTTCCTGTAGGTACTGGCATTTTAAATTTGGAGGATAGCAAAGTTGTTTCTTTTGTACTGTGAACATGACCATTCTGTGTCTCCCTGAGCACTACATTTTCTTTAGTTTTGTTGCTACCTTATAAATTGAAAATTTAACTTCATTTTTGTTTTTATTCTCCCTCTAACATTTCACTGTACTTCCATCCGGTTGAGTCTTTCATCACTCAAATGTGGAACAATGTACCTTCAAATGTGAAAGAAGTAACAAAATCTGGAACAAATTATGAAGTGATGGAGAAGGGAAATGCAGAGCTATATGGAAATAAGTACATTAATGCATAGGCTCTGATGCACATGAGTGTTTTGAAGGACACTTCATTTTTAGTTTGAACTTCTGCTTTTGAATTTTACTGTAATGTGATATAACATTTGCTTGTGTGAGTACTTGAGGAACTTTCAGTGTTAGCAGTATTCTTTTCTGTAGAAATTCCATTGGATTTTGGATTTTGTACTCTTTCCAGGTTACAATAGGAAAAACATGGAAGAGATTTTAGATTTTTAATAGAAAAACAACGCTCAGTGGTTTGTAGCTGGCAATGACAATGCCTCTACTGCTGCTCTGATTTTATTAAGTGGAACAGGTTAATTCAGTATCAGAGTTCGTTGTGTTCCCTCTCTGGTCGAAGTGAAAATGCAGGTCTAGAAAAAAATTAAATGGTCGCTGGTTTCTTCCTTTCAATCATTCTGTGAAATGTCTTTTAATAAGCATCTCATTTTGTTGACTCAAGTAGGACAAGAATGGTTATCACTCAGCTGGCAATGGGAAACACACCTTTTGTGTGTAATACTGACTTCCCCAGTGACATCATTTGATGCCTGCTTTTAATTAAGGATTAGCAAGAATTAACGCTATGTAAAAAAGGTGCAGAAAGGCAGATTTAGATATAAAATCTCATTGAGGTGAAATAAATTGTATTTATAAACCTGGATTGTTAAAAGGGAAATTATTGAAGAAAATAATAAAAATTGTAGTTGAAGGAACAGAGAAAAAGTGAAAATTATATGTTTATCCAGCATTAAAAACATAAGTTACGCTATATTTTGCTCTATTATATTTTATTTTGAGTTTAAATCCTTGACCTTTTTAGGTCAATGGGAATTTCACCACTGACTTGATTGGCACTATTTCACCCTTCATCTCTGAGAAGCACTTTCTGCTTTTTATTATTCTTTCAAAACGGTATCCCTCCTTTTCTTCTCTCACTCCAGTTTCCTCAGGATTTATAATCTTTCGCATCAAAAGGAAATTTTTCCTTGGTACGTACTGTAGAGTTGAAATCAAGTACCAGGCAAAAAGCTTGCTGACCTAATAGGCTGATTCCAGCAGAGCAGACGTTTTGAATCTGGACTTTCTTAGTTATTGAGGGTGCGGGATTTTGAACGCTTTTATCCTTTTATTGGTGAATGCACTAAAGTGCATGCAGACAGAGAATGTTAAAGTGGCAGTCAGATAAACTTGTTAAAGCAGTGGGAGTTTTTCCTTTCTTTCTACGTGACTTTATCATCACAGTGGAGTTAAAAGGCAATTAGCCCTTCAGCTCTTTTCTGGCCAGTTTATGGGCATTTTACACACAACTGTTGAATAGACAGTGCCATATTAAAAATTCCAATGAAGCTGGCCTGGGGATAACAGACTCTAAATTTCTGGTTAATGTAGGTTTCCTTGAGAGGAAATATTGCCAAAAAGCTCAAGTGAAATTATCTAAAAACAGTACTTATGCTGCATGCACTCCTAGTTGATGGAAAATTGTAGTAGTCTTGCTACATGCTGTGTTACATTTCCAGGGAAATATTTTTATAAAGAGTGTTTGATGAAAAAGTTTATTCCTTTAGTAATAACAGGCTACCCACTGCGTTACTTAAGGCAATGAACACAGTGAGTAGAGCGAGACGTTTTCATCATCATAACAATCATACCTGTTTTGCATTTCTGTAATTTTCATCTGAGGTCATTAAGAGACTTTATAAACATGGATTGCTTATTTCTTTCAGTATAAGAGAAGATGGGGGACAGATTATTATGATAAAGTTTTGGCCAAATTTAGTCTGAATTTATTTTTGTTTTAGTTTGGGATTTTGTGGGGTTTTGTAGTTCTTGCACCCCGAAGTATTAAGAACCAAAACCTGATTGTAATACTTTTTCATGACTGAGGAGAATAAAATGCAAACACAAAACATACAAGCTCATTAATGGAGCACAAATCAGAGTTTTCACAGTATTTCAGTTTTAATTTGCTCTTGCCAAAGAAAATAGCAAGTTTTTGATAGACCTGAGACTATTATTGCATCTTAATGATGCATTCATTGCTTCTATGAGAAAAATTATTTAAATTTTCTAGCTGATTTTAATTTGCTGCTGTTAAAACAGATAATGAGAAATCCATTGAAGTCTGTGTGCATGATTGAGAACCAGATGGTAAAAACAAAGAATAGATCTGATATTTTTGACCTGACCATATGTCATTTTCAAACTCCTCCGAGTTGTACGTCACTGACTCTGACATCAACAAAAAGGCTCCTTGGAAGTCCAGCTGATTTTTTTGACCAGATCCATTTCAAAGCAGGGAAGGAAAGCTGGGTGGGTTTAAAGATCCAAAGCCCTAGTTTTGCTATGTTTTAGTTTGCATGGCAACTCCAGAGGGCACTCGGAGTTTGTTCTGAGAGTAAGTGATGGATTTATGCTTCAGTGTGCCTTAACAATAGACGTAACAAAATGCCTTTGTTTGCTCAGGTATGTCAGTCAGCAGCATTTCTTTCAGTGTACAACACTGTGGTTTGAAGTGACACCCCCCC